>JADRCH010000101.1:4397753-4410064 GCA_019843965.1 Rhynchomys soricoides | reverse complement strand
CTCTCTCTCTCTCTCTCTCTCTCTCTCTCTCTCTCTCTCTCTCTCTCGTATGCGTGTATGTATGTATGTATGTATGTATATGTAAGTGTGTGTGTAAGACAAACCTATAAAATAACAACTGGAAGGGTGAACTTAAGAGAAGTGGACTATGCACCATGTTACATTACTTTAGCTTCTAAGAAATGACTTAGGTTAATTTAAATGTTTCAAAAAATCAGCTTGGCTTTATTGGAGCCCAAAAGAAAGATGTTGGCAGGTCCATGGAGCCACAGTTCCAGGCTGAGGCTGACACAGAAGCAGAATGCCTCCTTGATCAGGGGTGTAGGTCTGATCTATGGCTCATTTCTTCCCCACACAGTCACTGAAGAAAAAGAACACAGGCCACTAAGGTCAGCATTTGTACTCCAAAGTTAAATTCCAGAAGAATTTAACATTCCTCAGCTGGAAGACGGCAGTATTTTAGATAGATCGTCCTAATCAGGAAAGTACAATATACCCCAAAAGCACTCAGATGAGAGCCAATAACAGGCTAGAAGCAGTCTCAAAAGACACAATGTCCACTGCACTAAGCAATACTCCAGAAGGAGAACTTGGCATGAGAGGAGGTAATAAAATATTAAGAAGCTGCAGATTGCTCCCAGGGGCACAACCTTAGTTCAGAAGTAGCTAGGAGCATGGGGGAAGGATGAGACACCCAGATATCCTGGACAAGGGTTCCTGGGGCACTGGAGCTTGTTCTGCCCACAGAAAGAAGTAAACATTGCTCTTGTTCTTGCTGCAACTAGAGAAACTGCATAATCTGAGTTGAACTTAAGTGATGCAAAATGAAGGAGTCACTGCCCATTTCTTGAGTGTTCCATGGCCACAGCTACATCAGAAAACATTAAGTTAACTCTTTGAATAAATTATGGTCATACTCAACCTCCCACCTTCATTATATCCCCTCCTCACCTTTTTCTTTTTACATTGCAACCTATTGTGTTTAACCAGGCCTAAACTCACAGACATGAGTGTGTAGCACTCACTGGAGCAAGAATAACTCGTCAGAGGCTGCATCACTAAAGATAGTGACTTTGTCTCCACCAGCATGGAGACATGGACAAGAGCTCTCTTGGTGTTGCAGAATTACTAAGACTCTCTGATATTTGTGACTGAATGTTTGCTAGCAATGTCTTGCTCAGACCTTATGTGGGCAACTGCAGTTGCTAAAAGTTCCTAGTGCCACAGCCTTGTTATTCCCATATGACAGTGTCTCAGGGCCCTCCTCTCCATTGTCTGCTTCTTACCTTCTTTTCATCTGATCTTCTGTGTTGTTTCCTGAACCTTGGAAGTGGTGGAATGAGTGTCCTATTTAATGATAAGCACCAGACAGTTATTTGTTCTCAGAACTTAGGCCAGCCACAAAACTACATGAATTAAGGAGCTAATTAACAGGCACTTTGACAACATATTTCTCTAGCAATACAAAAGTCATAGGTTCAGCACTGGTACCTATAAACTCCCTATCACAAACCTTTGACCATGTCCACAATACCCAGTGTAAAACTCCCTCCTGCAGAGCAGGCCTTCAGTGCAACCAGAAATCAGGTGGTTTTTCCTATAATAGCCATACTAGTATTATATGTGTGAGGACTTCTTACCTGTGAATATCAAAAGCTGTAAAAGATCATTGCTGACTTTCCTCTCCAGCTACCTGCCAGGCAACTTCTGGCACTGTGAAAGCTGGCCAGTAGGAAAGAAGCTGCAGTCTCAGGTCAAATGTGGCTTCTCTTCTACCTTTGTCTCACAGAACCTGAAGCTTCCTGCTTCAGCTAGGTTAGCTGTTGTGGATAGCACTGGGGTTGTTTGTATTTTGATACTAATTCTGCTTTCCTGGGAGGGGCTTCTAACAAGGAGTGAGTTACGAACTCGTGTGACTTCTTGTGAACCAATCCTCTAATGAATAAAGGAGCCAATCACTGGGTGAGTAGGAGGACTTCCAAGTTGAAGGGAGGAAGAGAAGAAGCAGGAGAGAGTTAGATCCTTTTGGATGGGGACAATGTGAGGACAAGATGTAGCTACTAGTGTCACCCGGTTTCAATGGCATATCCATTAGGATTCACCTCCAGAGAATTTAGATTTATTAAGGCTTACAAGATTAGGGTTTTAGTTGTTGCACCCAGAGATTGAGTTACCACTGTTTCTGAATTAAGTTTGTGTGTGTCTTCCTTCATGCAGCAGCTCATCTGGGTTCCAGAGAAAAAGGTATAGCAGCAAAGTATGGGTTTGCCAGATGTGCACCACAGAGGCCATGGGTGTATTAGGCTGGCATGATAGTGATCCACCTAGCAAGCTGGGTGGAGAGATCATGAAGCTTTCCATGAGATAAAACAGGTTGGCCATTGCCCACCAGCTCGTGGTCGGCCAGGCCACCAGGGCAGCGAGTTGACTGCACTAGTGCTGGAATGTGCTGGATCATTTTTTCATTTTTTAGTATTTCCCACAACAGCTAGCTGGCAAGCAAACCTCAAAGGTCTTTCTAGATCTCCATCTCTAGCACAGAGATTACAAGTACACCCCTCAATATAGTGAATTTTTAATGGTAATCTTAAACTTAGGTTCTCATGCAAGTCAAGCACACTACCAACTAAGCCAGCTCCCTCCCCAGCTTACTCTGAACTCTTTTAGAAGAATTTCAAATGGCTTCTCTAAAATATTGCCTGTCTTTGGGAAAGTCTTTTCCCCCAAAAGATATAATCCAAAAGCCGGTCACACACCAAATGGTCTTGTACCTCTTCATTCTACTTTAATACCAACTTTGAAAGCAGCTTATCCATGGGAAATATAACCTAGGACACTTTGCTTAAACCAGGACCTAAAATTCAGCAGGGAAGATTGCATACCAATATTCTGTGTTTGGTTGACCTGTTAATGTGTGTATATGAATTTGGAAGTCTGCTAAAATGCTCTAAGTCATCCATCCCCTTAAAGATTTACTTGATGTATGCAACTATCAAGTGTACATCAACTTAACACTAAGTCCCAGGGCTTAATTATGATGTGCACCAGACAGATTGGAAGGAAGAGCTCATGAAAAAGGGGGAGGGGGAACTCAAAATAGAAAGGCAGAGCCACGACAAAGGGAAAGCAATACAGACTTTTTTTTAAAACACTGACCTTTTGACTCGTTACTATTCTCTTTCCCCTATGGAACACTATACTAAGCAGATTATTTAATGTTTTCCTATTTCATTGTATCCTCTAGTTGTCCAAAATATTTTTTAGTTATATATAATATTTATTTAGATATAATCATGGAGGATTAAGAAATGTGCAGTCATGAGACACTGGCTATCAATTTGTCCTTATACTATCAGGGTCACAGAGGTGTCAGAGCCTCACTAGGTCAGCGGGTGCCAAAGAAGGGATAGAAAGAGGGGACCTAAAGGGAGAGACTGTAGTGATAAAGAACATGCATTAGTGACATGCTTTCTACACCAAACTCTTTACAGGATTCCCATGATGCCAGGCAATGACTTGATGAGATAAAGATGTGCTAGAGTCAATTGGGGACAAAAACAAAAAACAAAAAACAGGTGTCCAGGAAAAAAATCAGAGACACCAAAGAATTGTAGGTAAAGCTTGTCTCAGACTTTTCAACTACAAATATCCAACATCCTGTAAGTATTATTGAAATGCAAGGATGATAGAAATCAGCATATATATACACAAGCAATTCCAAAGGATGGTATATAAAGAATAAAAGTCATTGAAGATTAGAGAATACACACACACACACACACACACACACACACACACAAAATATCTCATGAATAGAAGTTTTGGCAGACAGGATGGCTTAGTGGGATGAAGTGCTTGACACACATCTGGGACCAGAGAACGCACAAATAAAACTCAAGGAGTTGTGGCAGGTAACTCAATCTTAGCAGTCTAGAGGGAGAAACAAGGGATTTCCAGAGCAAACTGGACTTGCTTGAAGCAAGAGACCCTGCCTCCCCCCAAATAAATGGAGAACAAGCAAAAGAAATACCCAATGAAGCTTTAATGATTGCACACCCCACAGACATGCATGTGTACATGCATCTACACACACATGAGCCCCACCAAACATGTACCAACACACACACAAAAGAAAGAACTACTGTAAAAGACAAAAAAATAAAGGTGAATTTTAAGTGTAGTTTATGTGGCCATAGATTGCAAGGTTCAACAATAATTCCTGACATTAAGTGCATGACGTTAAAGTAAGTAAAAATCACCAGCTCCCAGAATTCCATTTTGTCAAAAAGAACTAGAAAAGAGGAAAGAGGAACAGTCTCCTTCATCTTGTCCTTGTGTGTGGAAGAAATATTTCTTTTGAGGTATCAATGCTCTCAAATATGGTTTTTAAATTTAACAACAACAAAAGGAAAGTAGAATTAAAAGCTCTTAAGTTATTTGAGAGAAAAACTACAAGGAAACAATTGTCCCAGTAAAAATCCTAAGCATAAAACTCATGAATATTGGGGCTGGAGAGATGGCTCAGAGGTTAAGAGGACAGAACGCTCTTTCAGAGGTCCTGAGTTCAATTCCCAGCAAACACATGATATCTTACAACCATTTAAATAAAATAAATAAGTCTTTAAAAAAACTCTTTTTTAAAATTCACAACTATCGAGACTTATGCAGCGTTTTTATTCGCTATGTTGTCATTTCTGCTATGATGCAAAGGGCTTGCTTCAGTGTACTCCAGCATCTTTTTTCTTGCCCACAAAAATTTAGTGTAGATGTTGGCAGTCTTTCCATATAATACATTAGTATTCCATAGAATTATTTTCCTAAACTAGAAGCTTATGAACTGAAGTTTCTATCACTGTCTTAGTCAGGGTTTCTATTCCTGCACAAACATCATGACCAAGATGCAAGTTAGGGAGGAAAGGGTTTATTCAGCTTATACTTCCAATTGCTGTTCATCAAGAAAGGAAGTCAGGACTGGAACTCAAGCAGATCAAGGAGCAGGAGCTAATGCAGAGGCCATGGAGGAATGCTGCTGACTAGCTTGCTTGCTTCTCCCGGCTTTCTTATAAAGCCCAAGACTACCAGCCCACAGAAGGTACCACCCACAAGAGGCCCTCCTCCCTTGATCACTAATTGAGAAAATGCCTTACAGCTGGATCTCATGGAGGCATTTTCTCAGCTGAAACTCCTTTTTCTGTGATAACTCCAGCTTGTGTCAAGTTGACACAAACCAGCCAGTACAATTGACCCCTTGTCAACTTGACACACAAATACATCACTATTAAGCCTCAACCCTTACTTTTTTATTCATCCCCAAGATCTAAATAACTTTAAAAGTCCCATAGTCTTTGCAAATTCTTACATATCAAAATTTCAATCCCTTTAAAAATATCCAATCTCTTAGAATTCAACATCTTTTTACCAATGTCTCTTAACTGTGGGCTCCACCTTCTTCCTTCAAGAGGGAAAATATATCAGGGCACAGTCACAATCAAAAGCAAAATCAAACTCCAACCGTCCAATGTCTGGGATCCACTCACAATCTTCTGGATTCCTCCAAGGGCTTGAGTCACTTTTCCATCTCTGCCCTTTGTAGCACACATCTTGTCTTCTTGGCTCCAGATGCCTGTACTCCACTGCTGCTGCTGTTCTTGGTGGTCATCTCATGGTACTGGCATCTCCAAAACACCGCTGTCTTGCACTGCAACTAGGCTTCACCAACAGCCTCTCATAGGCTCTCTTCATGGTGCCAAGCCTCACTTCCCTTTGCATGACCCCTTCAGTCTTGGGCCATCAATTCCAACTGAGGCTGCACCTTCACAAATGGCCTTCTGCAGCCTCTCACAGTGCCCAGGCCTCAGCTGCTCTTCATGACTCCTTCATGCCTTCAAAACTAGTACCACCTGAGTGACTCTTACACATTACCAAGTCCAGCCACAGCACAAGGTGCAACCCTGACTATCTCTGGAATGCAGCCTCTGTGCTCTCACAAAACACTTCTCAGAAGATTTCACCTCAATGATGCTGGTATCTTCCCATCACTGCCAATTCCCAGTTCCAGCTAACCAACATCAATAATCCCAGTAATGCAATGGTTTTGCTTTAGTAGTTCTGGTATCTTGTTAATCACAGCTGATCCTTCAGCCTCAGCTACCCAAAACCACAGAATCTTCGAAGTCAAAATAGTGATGGCCCTGATAAGCGTCTTTGATCTTCCCTCTGAAATGTCACAAGCCAGGCCTCCATCTTCTGCACTGTTCTCAACATTATCTTCTGAGCTCCTACACAACATCCCACAAAGCTTTTAACACTGACTGGATCTTCTAGCCCAAAGTTCCAAAGTCCTTCCACAGTCCTCCCTAAAACATGGTTAGGTTATCACAGGAATACTCCACTCCTGGTACCAATTTGTCTTAGCCGGGGTTTCCATTCCTGCACAAACATCATGACCAAGATGCAAGTTAGGGAGGAAAGGGTTTATTCAGCTTACACTTCCAATTTCTGTTCATCACAAAAGGAAGTCAGGACTGGAACTCAAGCAGGTCAAGGAGCAGGAGCTGATGCAGAGGCCATGGAGGAATGCTGCTTACTGACTTGCTTACTTCTCCTGGCTTGCTCAGCTGGCTTTCTTATAAAGCCCAAGACTACCAGCCCACAGATGGTACCACCCACAAGGAGCCCTCCCCACCCCCCTTGATCACTAATTGAGAAAATGCCCCATGGCTGGATCTCATAGAGGCATTTTCTCAACTAAAACTCCTTTCTCTGATAATTCCAGCTTGTGTCAAGTTGACACAAAACTAGTCAGCACAATCATAGATTGAGAAGATCATCATCAAAGCAGGATTTGCTGGGTAGAAGGATAGTTCAGTTGGGAGGGGGGAGTCAGCTTCCAGTTTAAGTTCTAACTATCAACTTGACACAACTTACACCTACCTGGGAAGAGAGTCTTAATTAAGGAATTGTTTAGATCAGGTATGCTGATGAGTATGTCTATGAGGGATTGTCTTGGTATTAACTGACATGGGATGACACAGGCCACTGCAGGCAGCACCATTCCCCATGAAAAGGATCTGGAACTATATAAGAGAGGAGCAAGCAAATAGGCTTGCATGTATTTATATGCCTCTGCTCTTGACTGTGGGTGTTATCTGACTAGCTGTTTGAAGTTCCTACACTTTTTCAGTCCCTACCCCCAGGGATGGGCTGTGATATGGAATAATTGTAAGATGAAGTAAACCCCTTTGTCCCCCAAGTTTGTGTCAAGTAGTTTATTAGAGCAACAAAAGTGAAAGAGAAAAGCATGTGCAGTAACACATGCTTCAAATCCCAGCTTTGGGGAGGCAGAGATAAATACCTGGAACTCCTTGATCATTCAGCCCACTCTAATTGGTAAGCTTCAGGCCTTAGTGAGAGAGCTTGTCTCAAAAACAATAAGGTAGTTGGATCCTGACCTCCATACACATTCAAGTACCATGTGTGAATGCAGGGCACTTGCACACACATGCACACATACAAAGACAGAAAAAGGATGTCTATGAATTCCTTTTCCTCAATAAGCCTTAACCTTATATTTTCTGGTTTATTTTTTTTCCCTTTCTAACCCATCACTGAAACTAGGAATTCTAAGTTTTCTTGCTCTTTAAAAAACACCATGGTTTGTTGGAGGTTCTTTATGTCTTTCATAATGTGAAATAAAAACTATATGGTACTATATAAAAATCCCCAATGTCAGGTGATCAAAGAATCTTTTCACAACTGTTATCTCATAGGCTCAAACCAAGGCAAAAATGTAGCTGTGGTGCCTGACTGGTGTTTCTTCATTATCTATTTGAGTTAAGTTTGTTTGTTTGTTTGTTTGTTGATACAATGTAGGTCATCTGGGAAGAGGGGACCTCAAATGAGAAAATGCCGCCGTCAGATTGCCATGTACACAAGTCTGTGGACCATTTTTTAATTAATAATTGGTGTAGAAGGGCCTGACTCACTATAGGTAGTGTCATTCCTGGACAGGTGGACTTAGGGTGTATACAAAAGCAAACTGACAAAGTCAGGAGAAGCAAGTCAGTAAGCAGCACTCCTCCATGGCCTCTGCTTTAGTTCCTGCCTCTACGTTCCTATCTTGAGTACCTGCTCTGATTTTTCTCAATGGTAGACTGTGATCAGGACATGTAAGACAAATAAACCTGGCCTTCCCATCACAGCAATAGAAATCTAAGACACTGGTGAATAGAAAGTGTTCATAGCCGATTCCACATTTTTGATTTTTGAAAACTGACTTCTTGGTTAAGTGCTTTGATTCTAGAGTTTTGAGGGGCCCTGCAAAGGAATCTCTTAGCTCTGTTATGTGACATTTGTTAGAGACAGCAAGATAGACACCTTAAATCAGCTAAAAATTGTTGTATTTGTTGTCACTCTCAACAGAAAACTTTTTTACAAAAAATAAGAATATTTTTAATATTCTATACATGTTGCACGAGAAGCATTTCTAAACTAGTGGAAATACATGTTGAATTAAGAAAATTTAAACATGTTCTTATTTTAATAGTAATTGTTCTAAATTTTTTGAAAATTGTGCTTTGTTCATGTAGGAATCTTTGTGCATATTTATGTGTGTTAGCATGAGTTTGTATGCAGGGGTTGCACATAAAAATGTCAGTAATGATATTTACTTGTTAGATGAGTTCAAATTCAAAATAAGTAAGTAAGTAAATAAATGAATAAATATCTATAATTAGGTTAAAAATTCTACATTGTGACAAATTATCCACGAAAGAGCTATTCTGGTTTTACTTTAACCCTAACCCTTATTGTAAGCATCTCTGTTATTACTTCCTTCGAGACTAAAAAAATAGAACACAGAGCTAAAAGCAATAGGAGCCACAGCAATGTATTTGCAAAGTTTACCTTCCTTCACCTTGGCATTTAGAAATGTATTCCCCAATACTTCTGGAAGTCAGTCACTCAGGTTGGAAACAGCAGTGATTTAATGCACAGGATTAGGACTCTGCCTGCCCCGATCTATCTTTCTAAGTCTTTAGGTCCCTGTTCCAAAGCTAGACAGATTTAGACATAACCACACTGTTTGTATCTGTCAGGATTACTGGCACATGTTGACACAGCAACAGATGTTGCCAGTGCCTTGGACACAAGAGTAATAGAAGCTGAAGTGTTCTCTCTGTGTGGTACTGTGGGATCTGGTTTGAGTCTTGTAGGATTTTGAGAGTGAGGTAAGATAGAAAGAATATGTAACTTCTCTTATTAAAAGTGCTTTTTGAACACTTGAGTTCCTGGGCTGTTAATTAACATAACTATTCTTTCCCCCAATTCATCCTTCTCTCTTGTGAGACCAGAGAACATTAATTGCATATCTACTGTTTAATAAGTGCATGAGAACTTGACTTGTGGGCATCATTCAGCGTGCCTTCATGTTCTTTCCTTCTTGGATCTTCCCTTGTTCTTATAATATTCCTTGGTCATTTCACTGTTATACCAATGTTGTCCCAAAAAGGAATGCAAAGAATAGAGAGCTGGTTCCAGGGAGAAAGTTCTTGTGGTGTCCGCAGGAGACCTGATCCCCAGCACCCATGAAAAAGAGAAGCATGCAGCACCCCTGTAACCCCAGTGCTGGCTCCAGGGCAGAGAGAGGCAGGTTTCTGGTCTCATGGAGCTCATCTAGCCAGATGTGGTGAGGTCCAGATTTAATGAAAGACTCTGTTCCACCACCACAAAAGGTGGAATTTGATCTAAGAAAACACCAAACTTCAAACCCTAGAATGTGTATACACATGAACACACATATCACACACCAAAAATGTCAAAAGTGAAAAGAGAGGAAAAAGAATCTCACCTTAGTCTTCAATGAGTTTATTGTTCATTTGTCAGCAACCAAGAAGTAAAGAGTCAGGCCAATAAGGTTTGAGAGAGAAAATTGAAACTAAACTTCGTCATCAGGCAGCCACTGGAGCAGGGTTGAGGACAGCTTTCAGAAAGCAGGTTTGGTGTTCAGTAAGGTGGGACAGACAATATCAAAGTGGAAACTGGAGTCAGTCTCCATTAGAATTGGATTGCACACGTTGTGAGCAAAGTTCAAGCTCAGATTCTGACAGGGAACAATTAGATGTGTCCTTTGGGAGGTGGTACAACTAGAGAAACTGGCTGGGCTGTTTACTGACACTACTTACTGGTGCCTAAAGAGGAGGTTAGGCTTCCCTTGTAGCAGGGCCCGCCAGCAAGCACATCCACTGGGAGCAACTGAAAGTTCCTCTGCTCTCAACAGTTTCAACCAAGTAATTTTAACTTTTATTCAAACTGCAATTACCAGAAAGTCCAAACAAAAACAGAAGTAACTAGTCTGTTAACTGAGAGAGCAATTGAAGCTCTGTGTGTAGTGCAGGAGGCCAGGCATGGCAGTGCCTATACAGACCTTCCTGACCTGAAGATCTGGGCCCTAAGGGAGCTAGAAATTCTAGAGCACAGAGGGACAGTTACAGGCACTGGGGGATTTGGTTTTGTTTTGTGTATGGTGTAAGTGTGCATGTGAGCTTGCGAGTAACTTGTGTGTGTGTGTGTGTGTGTGTGTGTGTGTGTGTGTGTGTGTAGATATGTACTGGTATATATCTATGTGTCTTTGTGTGGTGTGGATATCAGAGGAGAACATCAGAACACCAAGTCCCATCCTCAGTAATGTTGTCTACCTCTTTTGAGAGGTTTCTCTTTCTCTCTGTCTGGGTCTGAGGGTTGTACATTGGGCCAGGCTAGTTAGTTGAGTAAGCCCTGACATCTCTTTCCCCTTGTCATCCAGCACTGGGATTACAAACACCCACCACCAGGCCTGGCTTTTTGCTGTGGATCTGGGGTTTGTTCCTCATGCCTTCAAGGAAAGTACTTTACTGGCTGAAAAATCTCTCTAACCCTCTAGGTATAAGGTTTGTTCTAAGATTTCTGTTTTATTTAAATACCATGCTAATACAAAATTATGTTAGATGTAAATGTCTAGATATTAATAATAATAATAATGGTAACCTGTTTCTATATTTAAGAAGACTATGAGGAGTCACAGAAGAGAGGGAGAGAGAGGAAAGGAGAGAGAGAGAGAGAAGAAGAAGAGAGAGGGGGAAGGAGAGAGAGAGAGAGAAAGAGAGAGAGAGAGAGAGAGAGAGAGAACACTATCCTTGGGTCCAGGCTTACATGTAAATCTTGTATAAAGATTTTGTCACATTTCTAATGACACCTGTATGGAAGAAATATTTATTTCAAGACTTTATCTGGCCCAAAACATTTTGAAAAAGACTGCTAATCCAGAATTTATCACAGCAATAATATAGGCAAATAAGATTTAAAAATGTTTTCACACAGCAAAGAGAACAGCAGACAGAACAGACAATCTACAGAATAGAGAGAGATCTGCAAAATATTAACCTGACAAGGAAGCAATATCCAGAATACATAAGTAATTCAGGCAGCAAAATATGAACAAAATAATCCAATTAAAACATGCAAACAATATGAGTAGACATACTTGTAACATATGCAACAGATAGATAAAAACATTTAGGAGACCAGCAAATGCAAATCAACTTGGTTAAGAAGGAATATGGGTGGGGAGAGCAGAAGGAGCAAATGTATAGGGCTTGTATGCAGGGTGCTGAAATACAAATGGGGGATGAAATCCAACTATTTCATGATCCAATGGGGTGACTACCATTTACATCAATTTATTATGTATTTATATAAATTTCAATATAGCTAGAAAAAGAGCGTCAGGGTTTTGAGCACAAAACTACAAAAATCCTTGAATTGGTATACACTTTAACTACTATAGATGAATTATAAGCTTCCTGGATGTGAGATATAGTAACATGATCCCCATAAATATAAATAACTACATTTTTCAATATGTACATGAACATTGCTTTTTAATTTCCCCAACCCTTTTTCACTTTTTATTTTAGGACACAGTCTCACTGAGCTATCAGGTTGACTTTGAAATCATAATCCTCCTGCTTTGGTCTCCCAAATAGGATTACTAGCCTATGCCACTAGCCTAAGGTAAAAGAAAAACATCTGACTGTTGTTAAATTTGGCAGTCAAAACTATAGAATCTAATGGTAACCCTTCAGCATGCTACATAAAAAGATAACCAGGAGACTGGAATATTGGGAAGCCAGGACAGTGGTCCAGAAACCTAAGAACACTGGATTTTGAACATGAAATTTAACACAGTGAACTAATTTACAAAATACTATACAGGTAGAAGAAATAGCAACAAAGTCACAGTAAACCCCACAGACAACAGTGACTTACAAAGTCAC
>JADRCH010000101.1:4351986-4397743 GCA_019843965.1 Rhynchomys soricoides | reverse complement strand
CAGTGACTTACAAAGTCACAGGAAATCCCACAGACAACAGTGACTTAGGGACTCTCCGGCCTCCGTCTTACAACAGGGCCTTAAATGCCGACCCCTGAACCTACTGACAAATGTTCAAGTCCATTGTAACTTTCAATCCAAAGTTCAAAGTTCTCTGTCATACTGGGACCATGTCCAAGTCGACGACCTCAGTCGTCGTTCTACCGCTGTGCTAAGATATACTTATATAAGAGACAGTCTTTAGTTGGTTTACAGTTTCTGAGGAGAAGACCACGGCCATCATGTCAGGAGGCATGGCAGCAGGTAGGCAGTCATGATGCTGAGGCAGTAGCTCAGAGCTTACATCCTTACCTGCAAGGTAGAGAGAGAGAGAGAGAGAGAGAGAGAGAGAGACATAGACTTTTGAAACCTCAAAGTCCACCCTCCTACCCCCACACCCCCAGTGACACATGTCTCCCAGCAAGGCCACACATATTAGTCTGTTCCAAACAGTTCCACCAACTGGGGACCAAGTATTCGAACATATGGCCCTGTGGGTGCTATTAAGATTCAAGCCACCACATTTAACACACATAATATGACAACATAATTGATAAGACAAAATGAATGTAGTCAGGCCATATGATATGAGCTTCCTCTGTGTGGAAAGACAGTGGACAAATACACAGTTGACTATTATCAAGTTAGTTCATATTTGTATAACTGTAAATTTTAGTGTCACCAATTAGAAGGCACCAGAAGGGAAAAGCCAAGGATGATGGGACTCTGAAGCTGGATAAAACAACAGGGAAGGCAAACTCCAGAAGGCCTGAGTGAGATACTACTTAAAAACAAACAAACAAACACAAACAAACAAACAAACAATGAGTGCTCGCAAGTATCTAAACACTATAGACTTGTCTTAAAAACTAACAATGGATCTTCCTTATAACCCAGCTCTCCTGGTTATTTAGCTGAAAGAACCAAACTCACTCTATCAGACATAAATGCACATGTGCATTTTTGAAGCAGTATTCACAGTAGCTAAGTCATGGAACCAACCTAGGTGTCCAACAACAGAGGAATGGATAAAGAAAATGTGGCAAATGTATACCATGATATTTTATTACTTCTATTACATTTGTACTTTGACAGTTTTATATGTGTGGCTAGTGCACTCTGATTGTTACTACCCCTACTTCTTAACATCCCACATCATTGTCACACCACCATGCCTCTACACAAGTCTTGCTCTGACCGTCATGCCTCTCTGTTTTATTTTGTGACTCACTGAATTTAACCTGGACTGTCTATGTGAGCATCCATTTGGAGCTATCCACTGGATCCTAGTGCTTGTCAGTGGGTTCTCAAATGAAGGGAATAGCTGCCTTCAGAATCCATCAGTAGTCAATAGTTTAGCAGGGAAGCAGTAAAGCCCTGTGTTAATTAGGGTTTCCATTACTCTGAAGAGACACTATGACCAAGGCAAATCTTATGAAGAACAACATTTAATTAGGAATGGCTTACAGTTTCAGACATTTAGTTCATTATTATCATGGTGGGAAACATGGCAGCATCCAAGAAGACACAGTGTTGGAGAAGAAACTAGGAGTTCGACATCTTGATCCAAAGGCAGCCAGGAGACTCCCTTCCACCCTGGATAGAGCTTGAGTATAAGCCCTCAAAGCCTACCCCTACAGTGGCACACTTCTAAAAAAGCCACACCTACTCTAACAAGGCCATGCCTCCTAATAGTGCCACTCCCTGTGGGCCAAACATATTCAAAAGACCACACCCTCCTAATCTGTGATCAACAGTTGACAGGCTTAGTCCTGTGTAGTCCCACTTCAGGCAGCTGCAGTTGCTCTGAGATCAGGACCACATTGACTGTGACAATGCCTAAATAATAACATTTCATAGCTCTTCTCCCTAACTTCTGGCTCTTATATTCTTTCATCCAGTCTTCTGTAATGATTCAGAAGACTTACAGTGAATGATATAAAAGTCTTAAGCACTAAAGTGTCACTCTCAGCACCTTGAGAAACCATGTGTCTCTGTATTCACACAGTGTTTGTATTTCAGAAGAATAAAGTCATGTCATTTGTGGAGAAATGGAGGCAACTGGAGACGACATTAAGTCCACTAAGGAAGTCTCAGAAAGACTAATATCATATGTTTCTCTCATTTGTGGTTCCTAAATTGTTTTATATAATTATATGAAATCATACATACGTATGAAATGAAAGTAGACAAATGACAATGTCCGGGAGAATAAAGGGGTCTGGGGCTGGGGAGTGCTGAAAGAGGTGGGGTGTAATATGCTTAATACACAATACATACCCTTAAGATATTTCTAGAAGAAATAATAAGGCTGGGGAACTGCAGTAGTAAAAGGGTACAGGGATTGAGGGAGTCCAGATGCCTTACAAAGCTCATCAAGAGAATAGAGGTATGGGCCCTTATTGATTTTACCTCAAAAAGGTACTGTCTTAGTCACTGTTCTATGGCTGTGAAGAAACACCATGACCATGACAACACTTATTTTAAAAAAGCACTTAGTGGTGGCTTGTTTGATTTTCAGTGGTTTAGTCCAATGTCACTGGGGTAGGAAGGATGATAGCAAACAGACAGATATGGTACTGGAGAAGGAGGTGAGAGTTCTACTTCTGGACCCACAGAAATCAGGAAGATAGAAAGACTGGGTCTGGATTGGGTATTTGAAACCCCAGAACCCACCCCCAGTGACAAGTGTCCTCCAGTAAGTCCATACCCCCTAATGCCTGTCAAGCAGTAGCACTTCCTAATAATCAACTACTGAAATCTATAAGCCTATGCAGGCCACTGCTATTCAAATCATTCCAGGTAGCAACTAAATGTTTCATATTTCTGTGTTGTTTGGGTTTATATTTTAACATTTGAGAAATCAAATTCAAATTCTTTCCCTGTTCCCATGAGTCTTCCCATATGCTCCCCACTTCACCTTTCAAACCTTTAGGGCAGGGTTCCCAAGGTGGATGAGGGATGTTCTATGTCAGACCTCATGACACATTTGTGCTTTCACTCCTTGGCTGTGTAAATGTTTATGATGTATGTGTAAAGACAACATGTCGGGGAATTTAACCTTTTAGTCACCAGAAGAAGTCAAATCTTGCCAAGTACAGTGATACGCAAGATTTTAAGTTCAAAGTCACTGTGCTGCACAGTGAAATCCTGATTTTTAAAAAGGGCTAACTGGTAAAACCTTGATATTCCAGCATACTTTATTTTATGGCAATTATTCATTTGATCCTCTTGACATCTTAAAGTTTATTCTCTATCAAGAAACACAAACTGAGTGTCAACTATATAGAGTCATTCCAAATACCATTGCCATTGCTATCAGGGAACAAACTGAATCCTAAATAAAGCACAGACAGCATAAGAGCTCATCTTCCTTAAATTTACATATTCTAATTCTATTTAGTTTTTTTCCTGTGTATCCAAGGCTGCACTAAAACTTCCAACAGGCCTCCTACTTCAGTCTCTACGGTTGTAGGCATTAGCTACTGTACTCACCTTTACTTTGTTTTATTACGATAGGGTTTCATATAGTCTGGGATGGCCTTGAAGTGACTCCATGGCAGAGGAGGTGGTCCTGGCTAGTCTTATGTCAATTTGAAACACAAACTAGAGTTATCTGAAAGGAGGGAACCTTAATCAAAAAAAAAAAAAAAGTTTCCATAAGATCTGGACTTAAAAGCATTTTCCTAATTAGTGATTGATAAGGAAGGGCCCAGCCCATTATGAGTGATGCAACCCCTGGGCTTCTATAAGAAACCAGGCTGAACAAGCCATGGGAAGCAAGCCAGTAAACAGCATCTTTTCATGGTAGCTGCATCAGTTCCTGTCTCCAGGTTCCTGCCCTGCTTGAGTTTCTGTCCTGACCTCCTTCAATGATCACCACTGCTGTGGAAGTGTAAGTCAAAAAAGCTCTTTTCTTGCCAAGTTTCTTTTGATCATCATGTTTGTTTGTTTTTTTCAAAGCAATAGAATCCTAATTAAGACAGATGGCCTTAAATTCTGGTCTTCTTGCCTCTACTTTAGGAGTGTTGAAATGACAGAAATCATCAACACACCTGGTGTGTGAACCCAGAGCTCCCTGCATCTGAGCTATGTAGTCACCCCTCAAAGATTGCTTTTAGTAGTTTAATGACTGAGTAAGGCATGGGATTATAGAGACTGAAGGAGAGACATCATAAAATGCCTCAGAGGCTTCCTGCCATGAATCTCTCTGTTCTATGACCTATTCATCAATGCCTCTGGTATTAGACACATCAGAGTCCATCAGACTCCTTGCAGACATCAGCCAACATGTGTAGAATTCTTGACGCCCTTATCCTAAAAGGTGAAGAACACACAGGTTATAGAAAGTGAGGAAAGGGAAGCTGAGAGGATTCCTGACATGACTCTTTGTGTCCTATGACCTATTGGTTCCATGAAGGATTGTTACTATACTGAGAGACCTGAATTTTAAATTATGCTTTTTATTGTTTGAATATTCCTGCAAGCTATGATTCTTCATTAGCATTACTAAGTGTAATGTACTTTATTCCTTAAACAACAATGTTAACTATTCAAATAATAGAGTATGAGGATTGTTAGAAGTATGTTTAACATACATATTATTTTGAAAATTCTGAGAATCCCTAGGAATACTGATCAATTGTCCTAAGTCTCAGAGTAACATGCTGGGGATTTAAAATAATTCAAAATTTGTTTGTGTGTTTTTTTCACAGTATATGATCATTCAAAAATGTATAATTGCTGGTGGATAAACATAGTTTGTTTTTAGTATAATTTTTAAAGAACTAAACTCAAATCTAACCTCTCTAGAAAATTCTTTACCAGTGGCCTTTTGTCAAAGCAGTGTGTCCCATTTGGAATTCTGGCAGCATTGAATCTGTCCTGCTTGCATAGGTAGAGAAAGGCATACACCCACACATTGTGCTTGTGCTTCCTCCTGTCCTAATTACAAAAGCAGCAGCGTGGTAGCTCCCTTCCTTGTGCTTGCTGCAGTAATTATTCTGCAAGCATGACAATTCTACCATATTTGCCACAAACTACCTAAGGTGGTTCTCCAAAGTTCCTAGATACATTCTATTCCCCACTTTTCTTGATGCTGTTTCAAAATTCTAAAAAAAGCAACTTAAGGAAGGAAGAATTAATTTGGCTCATAGTTTCAGAGCTCAGTATGGTAGGAAAGTCATGGCTTTGAGAGAGCAACTGTCACTTTGCACACATACACAGTCAGGAAGCAACGAGTGGAGAATGCAGGCAATTGTTGGCTTTCTCCTTTACTGATGATGCCCATATGTAGATTGGCTCTTCTCAATTAACTTAATCTAGAGACTCTCTCACAAACACTCCCAGAGGTTTGATTCCAAATCAAAGCAAGTTACAAACCAAGATTTACCATTACACCATAACTTTTCAAAGGAGAGGACTACTGTCTGACACTCTTTGGTAAGATACCCAGTGTTTCAGGCATACTTAACAACATCCATGAAGGTGTAGCACTTGATTGCTTGACAGTCACTTTCATCTGTCTATCAAATTTTCTTGTTCTAAAGATGTCCTGAATTGCAGTAGAATAGGGTTTGAGCAGAATTAGCCTTTCTATTTTCTTATTTGAAACCTAAAAGTTCTAAGGCATTGTAGTACTTAGTACTGACTATTGAACTTGCAGGACAGAGAGAGGCTCAGGAGATAAGCTGTCAGGTGTTCTGTGATACTTTTTTTTTCTGCTCATATCTAGTCAATGAGTTAATCCTAAATTAATAATAATAGGAAGATTGTTAGTAGTGAAAGGTGGGCAGCAGGGCGTAGGTGAAAGATGTAGGTTACTGAAGCCATATCTTGTTCTGGCCCCTTCCTATAGTACTTTTCCATGTCTCCTAACAGATTCTCTCTGCTCTGTCAAGTGCTTGCTTCCAAAGATGGACTGAACACTCTGAATCAGTAAGGCAAACTAAAACCTTCTACTGTCAAGTGACTGTCATAGCTACATAAAAATAACCAATGATGTGAAAATCAAACACCCATCTTAAAACCAGCAGGCTACAGTCTGATAGTTCCTGAAGAAATATTGTCTCACAGTAAACTGAGATCTGTGCTTTTTGTACTTCATTTCATGGTCTGAGCCAATGAAAAACCATACAATTGGGCTGGAGAAGATGTTTTAAAGTGTTTGTCATGCAAGCACAGGGACCTTGGTTCAATCTCCAGAACCCATGCTTTAAAAGTCCAGGTATGGCAGCACTTATTTGGAATCCCAGTGCTGATAAGGTAGCGACAGACATATATCCCTGAGACTCAAGACCAGCTTCTCTGCCTAACCTGCTGAGCAGCCCTAGGCTAGTGAAAGACCCTTTCTTGTAAAGATGGATAGTACCTGAGGAATGACCTAAGTTGTCTTCTGACTTCCACAGGCACATGTGCACACACGCCCATGCATACACACACACATCCATCCTCATAATACACACATGCACCGGACACACTCTTTACACACACACATACACACACACAAACACCCCAAACACACTTATACACAAACACACACAAGAAAAGCCTAAAGCTGATAGCTCAAAGAGGTATTAAGGGGGAAAAGGAAAGATATAAATGCCTTAGGAGAATAACTTCAGTCTTCTGCTGTGGGTGTTATGAAATCAATTCCCTAATTACATATATCATGAATCACTTTCCTCTCAGCAAGAAGCTAATTAACCGGCCAAGCACAGGCTGAGTATCACTACTGCTCACAGACAGAAGGAGGTTGGAAGTGGGGATAGGGGTGGGCAGGTAAGGGTAGAGAGGAGGGTGGGAGGGGAGATAGCTGACAGGATACCAGCAGAGGTTGTTTTCAGAAAGAACAAATTCTGGTTCTTTCTATTTCCAGATTTCCTGCTCTAGGTAATAACTGCTCATTTGAAAGCTGGAATTCCATAGAATGACTGTCCTGCAATCTACAAACCCAAGTACAGTTAAGGAAGGATCCAGAGCTATGAGTGAATGAGCACTTCTCTCTGTGCTCTTTACTCAGCAATAGTTCTACGGGCCCTGGTGGGCCCTGGTCTCTTGAAAAAGTTTCCACAATTGCAATTGGCGATGTTTCTTTAGGAAGAAGTGAAGCCAATCCTACATCTGATAGAGGGCTAATATCCAATGTATACAAAGAACTCAAGAAGCTAGACTCCAGAGATACAAATAACCCTATCAAAAAATGGGGAAGTGAGCTAAACAGAGAATTCTCAACTGAGGAAACTCGAATGGCCGAGAAGCACCTAAAGAAATGTTCAACATCCTTAGTCATCAGGGAAATGCAAATCAAAACAACCCTGAGATGCCTCCTCACACCAGTCAGAATGGCTAAGATCCATGTAATAAAAACACATGTTCCACATGTTCATAGCAGCCATATTTATAATAGCCAGAAGCTGGAAACAACCCAGATGTCCCTCCACAGAGGAATGGATACAGAAAATGTGGTACATTTACACAGTGGAATACTACTCAGCTATTAAAAACAATGACTTCATGAAATTCATAGACAAATGGATGGATCTTGAAAACATCATTCTGAGCCAGGTAACGCAGTCACAAAAGAATGAACATGGTATGTATTCACTGTTAAGTGGTTATTAGCCTAAAAGTTTGAAATACCCAAGAGTCACTTCGCAGGAACAGTAGTACTGAGTACGAGGTCCCAGATGGAGGGCTTGGAGAAAGGACTGAAGGAGCTGAGGGAGTGTGCAGCCCCAGGGAGGTAGCAACACTGGCAACCGGCCTGACCCCCCATACTTCTGGAGACTGATCCACCAACTAAAGAATACACATGGAGGGACCCATAGTGCTGGCCACAAAGACTGCAGAGGAGGGTCTTGTTACCCGTCAGGGGGAGGAGAGGCCCTTGGGCCTGAGGGAGTTATATCCCCCAGTATAGGAGAATGTCAAGGAGGGAAGAGGAGAGTGGGTGGGGGGTGGGGTGGGGAGGTGGGTTGGAGAATACCCCATAGAGGCAGGGGGAGGGCAGAGGGAATGGGGAGGTTCCAAAGGGGAGATCTGGAAAGGGGGAAACATTTGAAATGTAAATAAAATATGAAAATTAAAAAAAAAAAAAAAAAAGGAAAAAAAAAAGAAGTGAAGCAGAGAAACCAGATAGGCTCTAAGCTTTCAGAAATGACCTCCAAACAAAGTCCTGTCACTTCTTAACAACACCTTTAACTTCAATAACAAAAACACTTCGGTGTTCTTGAGAGGCTTGGTGATTCACTGACTATTGCCTTCATCCTGCCTGCTCATGGCCTGCTGCTCCCAAGCTCACCCCAGAAGTTACTACAACAACTCAGCCATAATCCTGACTCTGCCCTGTAAGAGCTCTCTCCTCTCTCTCTCTCTCTCTCTCTCTCTCTCTCTCTCTCTCTCTCTCTCTTTCCTTCCTTCCACCAGTTTAGGCTGAAGCATTGCTTGATGTTTTCTAAATTCAGGCTCCTCACCTGCCAACTCCCAGGATATTTTTGAATGATCAGGCTCTACTCTTTCCTTGGTAAGTTCATTTCTAATGAGATTGAGGGCAACATGCTTCTAAAGGTAAGACTGTGAATTCAGACTCCATGCCTGATTCTTGTTCTTGCCAACATTCTCACAATCTTGGTTAATAAACAGAATTGGTCACCCTTGTTGCTGCTAAGAAGAAAGAAAAGAAAATCTTAAAGCAGCTCACTTATAGCTCAGTTGACACACATGTTCTCCAGTTCTGAGAGCTCATAGGTATCACCCTCATCATACTCAGTGGCTCTAGTGGAAGCAGCTCATTCCTCTCATCATCTCTGCTTCAAGGCAGAGGTGACTGTACACATGGCCATGAAAGAGTTGTCACCCTGGGTGTGAGGAGTCAGAGTCAGTCCAGAGTCCTCACTTCTTCAGCAGGCCACCTTCTCTCCACTTGTACCTCAACACAAAGGACTTTATGTACTAAGGCCCTTTATCCTAACTTTTTTTAACTTTGTACAAAAGCATCCTACTAAGAATCCTTGTGTCACTATTTCCATTTTGGGCAACAAGATGTGGTTTGACGTATCTGTATACTGTGTTTATAGATCACCAGAAGAAACAGGAGGAAATAGAAGGATTAATTTTTTAATCCTATTGATAATACTCCTGTTCTGAATTCATACTTCAAAGTATCCTCTCTTTTTGAAGAACAAAACAATGGTAAATAAAATATATTAGTCCATTTTGTGTTGCTACAACAAAACACCCAGAGGTACAGCGTAAGAAAAAGGTCAAATAGCTCGCAGTTAGGCAGACTGAAAAGTCTCGGGTCAGGTTGCTGAAAAACAGAAAAGAGATGGTGAAACAGAGAGATTCTGGGGTCAGACTTACTACACTGAAACAACTCACACTCACAGGAATTAACCAAAGTCCCTTAAGAACTGTGTTGACTTTTCCCAAAGGCCTAACTACCTTCTGCCCTGAGGCCCCACCTTGGGAAGGCTCAACTACACTCAACATTTTGGCATCCAGCACTTGGACCTTTAACACACAAACCACATCCAAACCCTACCAGATTTCAAAAAGAAGAGGCGATGCACTTCAGAAAGGAGGGTGAAGTCCACAGGAAAGACAAAACAGTAAGTTTAAGCCAAGCCATATGGCTGCTGGTGATGGGAACTGGAGGCTCATTATAGCAGTTCAGTGGAACAGTGTTGTGTGTCACGTGGCTGACCCGCATTAGGCTTGAGGCCTGAGATGTGGAAGTCACTGTGCTGGAAGAACACTGTGTTGAAGAGGACAGCACTGAGTTTCCCCTGAACTCACAGGGATCTGAGCCAGCTGCAGGCGGAAAAAGCTGGAAACCAAGCGACATCTGAATGGCCTGAAATTAAGCAAGCCACCTGTGGATCCAAAGACCTCAGATGCAGCATTCTTAATGTGGACTGGGATGGGAACTCCCAGGGCAGCATTACATAGCCTGGCTTGGACTAGTGCCTAAAAACCCCAGAGGAAAACACTAGAGTAGAAATGCACAAAGAGAGGAAAAAGAACAGAAAAGGAGGTGGGGATGCTGGGGAAGGTGGGCCTAAAACTTAGCACTTAAAACGAGCTGAAAAAAATCTAAATTTGAAAAATTAACTCTAAATATAAAATATAAATAAGATAGCTTTCAGTATTTTTCAGTGGAGATATAATGTAGTAAATGTGTTCTCCAGTTGTTAGATGTTAAAACCCACAATGTGATGATGTTTGCAGATGACAGCTCTTTAGGAATAGTTATGGTGAATCTTTCACAAACCTTGAAAGAACCCATAATCAAGAAAACTTCAGGAAGAAAATTCAGACTGGCAAGATGATCAGTCAGTGGGTAAGGGTGCCCACTGCCTGATGTGAGCCTGAAAACCCAAGATCAAGCTTCAGAAGCCAGGAAAAGGGAGAAAGAAGGAACCATCTGAACATCTGACCTCCACATACTTGCTATTACACACACATATATGCACATGTACACACACACACACACACACACACACACACACACACACCAGTAATAAATACAGATTTAGAAACATAAGTAATTAGATAACAGATGCTAATTGAAAGAGGTTTGGATACAGTGCTAAGGAAGGACCTAGACTACAGTCTGAAGAGACAGAGGGCACAGGGTGAGTGGGTAGTGAAGAGATGCCATTTGCTGTTGGATTTAGTGCTAAACATCTCTTCTGTGGGCACAGCTACAGCTCATTCTTCCCATTTTGAGATTGGTTCTCTGGAGTCTGAGGGAAGAAGGCTAGGTGAGTTCCAGGCCAGCCTGCTACATACAGTGAGACCTTGACTCAGAAAAACAAGGAAAAGAAAGGGAAGAAGGCCCAGAAGAATGAAGAAAGATGTGAGGGGGGATGAATGAAGGGAGGGAGGAATAAAGGAGGGAGGAAAGGAAGAGAAAGGGGAAGGGAGGGGGAGAAAAGGGAGAATGGAGGGAGAACGGAAGAAATACTGTTTTAAACAGTATCTGAAAATGATGCGGGCTAAGAGGAAAGTTCAGTGGTAGAACTCTCTCTCTTCCGCATGTGTGTGTGCATGTACATGTGTTTGACATCTGTGACCTCAACAGCTGTGCACTGTTGCCATGTCAGACAACGTGCTTCTTTGTGTCTGGAGCTGCCCTGGGTGCTGGGGGTTGTCCTCAGCATGCCTGACCTCTGCTCTCTAGATATTGGTAGCACGTTAGAGTTGTCAGAACCAAAGATGATGTTTGCAGACTATGCCAATGTCACTTGGAGGGTAAAACTGTCCCCTGCTAAGCATGTGTTCTAGAACATATCTAAATACAACTGAGGAAAGGAAAGGGGACACCAAGCAATAAGGGCTGAGAACCTTCCAGAAATTGACACTTAATAAGAGGAAGTAAAGAAGTTAGACCCTGAGGTACATTTTAATGGACAATAGTAATAAAAATTCTAATAGCCACAGCAAAAAAGGCAAATCATGGAGAGGAAAAATAACTAAATATCAAGTAGACTTCAAAGTAATTGAGTAAATGAGCTCAGATGAACAAAACCCCTAAACTAGAATTTTCTGCCAAACAATCCCTTAAAAGTAAGGACCAAGAACAATTATTTCCATACATTTAGGAAAATTTGTGTCCTTTAGTGAGTGTGTGTGTATGTGTGTGTGTGTGTGTGTGTGCATGTATATCAATGTGTCTGCAGAGCTGTGTGTGCCTCTATGTGTTGTCTATGTGTATATCTGTGTTTGTGTCCATATGTATGTCTATATAGGTGTGTATATCTCTGTCTGTGTGTCTGTGTGTATCTTTGTATGGGCTTGTATGTCTATATGTGTATCTTTGTGTATACCTGTATGCATCTGTATGTGTTTTTGTGAATGTGTCTGTGTGCATATCTGTGTGTCTGTATGTAGGGAGTGGATCTGATGCCTTGATCAGGAATTGTGTGTGAACACTGAAGGTCCTTTTCCCCAATTGCTTCTTGATCTATCAATAAAGATGCTAGCAGCAAGTAAGCTGGGAGGAATAGGCTGGAATTTCAGTTTTCCCAAAGTCAGTCTAGTAGATGCCGGAGAAGAGAAAACATTCACCATGCTTCAAAGGGAGAAAGAGCCACCAGCCATGTGAGATCTAGGGCAGAGTGGCCATTGACTGCTTCCCTGAATGGGACTGGGGAAGCAGGTGGAAGGTTAGAAACACAACTAAGCTGAGGGCAGATTTAGAGCTCTGAGCTAGGACTAAAGGTAACTGAGCAACTAAAGTTGAGGGCAAATTCAGAAATGCTTAACTTGGAGTGAAAAGAAGGTCATAATAGCTGAGGAAGACTTAGAAGAGCCCAACCATTGGGCTAAAGCATATAAAAATAAGCTAAAGTGTGTGTGTGTGTGTGTGTGTGTGTGTGTATATATATATATATATAATCTGTATGTCTGTATGAGTAGCTGTGTGTGTTTATGTGTGTAACTGTGCATGCATCTGTGTGCATATCTATGTGTCTGTATGTGTGTATTATAAGTGTCTGTATGTGTGTTTGTGTATGTGTCTATGTGTATATCTGTGTGTCTCTGAGTATATATGTGTGGCTGTGCTTGTGTCTGTGTGCATATCTGTGTGTCTGTGTGTCTGTATGTGTAGCTGTGTGTTTGTGTATCTGTATGTCTGTGTATCTGTGTGTCTATGTTGTATTTGTGTATGTGTTTATGTGTATCTACAGAGGATAAACTCAAGAATTGCTTTTCAGGTGTGCACCACCTTTTTTAAAACAAAATCTCACACTAACCTGGGTCCTCCAGCTCTGCCAGTCTGGCTAGCCATCAAATCCCAGGGATCCTTCTGATCTTGAACTCACAGAGATATGCCTGACTTTGCCTCTGGAGTGCTGGGATTAAAATGTGATCCAACATGCCGAACACACCCATCTCTTTTGTGTGTGTTCTGTGGATAGAACTCAGGGCCTTATGCTTGGAGTGCTATATCATCTGAACTAGCTCCCCGACCCTTCATCTCTCTGCTTAATAATTTAATGAACATTTGAAAGGTACAAGAAGTTAAGGTGAGCTCAGCAAATAATGAAAGTGTATTGGTTGATTTAATTAAAATTTACTTTAAACTTTTTAATTACTTTTGTTTTAAAAGATCACATCAGACAAAACTGCAAATGTCAATCATAAAAGAAAAGCTAGGGAGTAAAGGGAAGAATGTGCTGAAGTTCTTGTCATGCTCAGGAGGAAAAACCACTGAATAACTTTAAACCTCCTTAGGTAAAAAAGTGATTTCAGGGCTCAGGATATAGCTTCACTGGTTCAGTACTTGCCTCACATACAGGAAGCGATCAAAACACAGTACAAACTAGGCGTGGCAATGTACACTTGCAACCCCAGCATCAGGAGGTAGGAAGTGGGAGGATCGGGAGTTCAAGGTCATCCTCAGCTATATATCATTTTCAAAGCCAACTTGGGATATATGAAACCCTGTTTGAAAATCATGATAAAAATAATGAGTTGGATGTGTTTGTGTTAAGATGTAGCAATATAACAGTAGCTTCTAAACCAGCCAACATGAAAGACATGGTCAATTATCATCATTTGCTAAGCCTTAAGAATTATCCAGCTGGCCCTTAGGAACAAGTACCAAGGCTCTGCTCACTGGAAGACACAGTCATGGTAGAGGGCACTGGCTAACCAGCAGAATGTTCAGGACTTAACAGGGAATTCTGGGAAATGAAAGTGTCATGGAAGGATCTTAAGTTTTGACCCTTTGTCCTAAGCTGTTTCCAGGTTTTGTGGGGCCTAACAGAAGGGGGAGAAGGTCCTGAGCTGGTAGCCATAGGGAATCCCTAAGGTTCCTAATGTCACAAAATAAAACCCAAGGTGAATTGCCCATGAAATGTGCTCCATGACTAGAAAAGAAACTTAACTGGTCTAACCGGTTTGTACAAAACTTCCAATCCTGACTGAATATTAAGTAAGGCAGGAGCTGGGGAAAAGCCCAGGAAACACAGCCTAAAAATGAACAAGTGAGCAGAGACACCAGCCAGTGTCGTGTTTTAGAGAGATGTCTCATGCATAGTCCAAAGAAGCTATGGAGCAACACCCATCATTTAAACACATAAAATTAAACTGCAAAATGAACACACACACCAGGGAACAGAAAAGTGTCTCTCAAGGAAAGAAGTCAGTCAACCGAAACCTCTGTTTCTGTTTTTGGATGGTGGATTCAGTAGACAGTCTTCACAATGGCTCTTGTAAATATATGCATGGAATAAGGACATGTTTAAAGATAAAATGAAAGCATAATAAGAATGACTAATTAAATAAAAACCTGTGGAGATTGAGAGGGGTTTTTGTTGTTATTGTTGCTTTGCTTTTTAGAAAAAAACAAGTGGGAACTCTAAAAATGAAGCTTATAGTAAGTGACATAAGCATCCGTAGTGCAGCACTGTGACAGATTCGCCACTGGTGGGGCTGAAATGTAACTCAGTGGGCCAAGTGCTTGTCTAGTACTCTGGCTAGCCTGGACTCCATGCCCAGCTCTGCTCAGCATAACTGTCTCAGTGGCACTTATCTGTAACCTCAGCATGTAGGAGGCTGACATGGGAGGTTCAGAAACTCAAGACTTCTCACACATAGCAGATTTGAAGCCAGCTTACATATATAAGGCCCTGTGTCTCAAAGCATACTGGTAATTTTAAAAAAGAGAGATTATTAGAAGTTGTACAGTGTGATCAAATGAGAACAAATGATGGAAGGAAGTCAGCACAGCCTATGAGTGCATGAGTCATCATTGAGAGTATGAGCATGCTGGCAACTAGTTCAGGAAAAAAGGAGAAAAACAGATCTGAAGAAACACAGTCTGTTTCTAAATTGATGATAATGGAAACCCATAAATAGCCCAAGAAGCTCAACAAACCACAACTGGACAAGTAAGGTTCACTGACAGTCATACTGCTAGCAGTTCCTCCCTAGCTGATTAACAGAGCCACTACAGCTGCTGCTAGTGCAGCACTACCAGCACCACGCTTCCCACCTCACCCCCTACCACTCCACCCCACCCCCACCACAGCACACCCCCACCTCATCCCACCAACAGCAACACCACCACCACCCCCAACTCACTCCCTACCACCTCTTCTGAAGAATTTGACAATTCCCTTTAATATGTACCTGGCATCACTGAAAGGTAGAAGCCCATTGCATCTCTGAAGAAAAGAAAGTTGGATGACAGGTAACACCAGTTTCCAAACTTAGCACAAAACCAGAATCATGAAGTTGCTTTGATATTGGCCTAGGATAGAAAGAGATAAAAAAAAAAATTAGAATTTAGGTTCAGAGCTGAGGAAGTAACTATGTCAGTAAGGTATTTGCCTGGCAAATACTAGGACCTGGGTTTGAATCCTTGAACCCACATTAAAAAAAGAAAAAAATGGGTTTTGTTGTTGTTGTTTTGTTTTGTTTTCTTTAAAAGCTGGGCAAGGTACTATAAATGCTTAAAAGGCCGGTGCTGGAGAAGTAAAGAATAGATCAGTGGGGCTCATTGGCAGCCAGGCTATTGTACTTGGTGAGTTCTAGGTAAAAGTGAGAAACCCTGTCTAAAAAAACCAATGTGGATGACACCTGAATTAAAACACACACACACACACACACACACACACACACACACAATGTAAAAATAAATAAATAAAAAATAAAATAAAAAAGAACATAGGAGAAAGATCTCTGTAACCAGAGTAGGCAAAGATTCTTAAACTCAACTCTCAAATAGAAGTCATACACTCAACTGGGCTGCATTAAAATTTAAAAGGTCTCATTTCTAAAGATCAAAGTGAGTAAAGAGAAGCTAAAGACTGCGGGAAAGAAAGTCTTCTAAAAACACATAACAGAGTGATTAGAGATGAGAAGTTGGCTGACCAGAATGTGCTGCACACATTTAGAAACATCATTAAAATATAACTAATAGTAATTATTAATCACAAATAAAATCTCCTAGAACTATGTCTAGAAATAATGAACCCTTCCAAACCAATGTAAAAATATCTGAAATAGCCAAGTCTTTAGTAACATGATTAGACATGATTGACTAAGAAACACATAAACAGGTCATTCACAACATGGATCATTGAGAAATAGAAATGGAGCCCAGAAAAAGTGTTGGTGAGAACACAGTAAAGTGCAAAGCCTCAGTCCATGACATGAGAATATACAATGTCATGAACACTATGAAAAATCGTATGGCAATTTATAGAAACTGATTACCAATCACTATATCATTTAGCAATTCCACAAAGAAATTCATGAAAATACCCAGTATACATAAAAACAGGCTCACACAAAATCCTATATGCCCATGCCCACAGCAGCCTAATAAGCTGAACACTGGGAAACAGCTGAATGACCCTCATGTAGCAAAGGGAGGTAAACACTACTTACCCACACAATGATTTTTTAAAAGACAGCCTGGATTCAGTACCTAGTGGTTCACAACTATCTATAACTCCAGTTCCAGGGGATCCAATGCCTCCTCTAAACTCCTTGGATTCCTACACATACAGTGCACACTCATATACCTAGGCACACACATATACACATTAAATTAAATAAATTTTGAAAGAAATGTTAAAAGAACAAAATAGTAATACCTAAGCAACATTAATGAATTTCAAAAACATACTAAATAAAAGAAACCAGAAACTCAAAAGCCACATATTATCTGACATGGTGGTCCAGTGTCCAGAACAGGCAAGCCTATGAGACATAGGAAGTACATCAACAGCTCTCCGAGATGGAAGGGGGAACAGTGACAGCAAGGGAGACACTAGAGGGAAAGTAACGGAATGACAGAAAAGGTCCAAGATGAGATTGAGGCAATGATGACACGACTCTGTAAGTCTCCTATGTTCTGCACGGTACATGTCACAGTTATGAACATCACGGTTCATAACTTAAGAATCATTTACCATTTAAAATATTGAGGAGAAAGAAAGCTATTAAAGGACTACAGAGAAGAGACCCACAGAAATAAGATCATACAGATCCAGATAGAAATCCAGTTTTAGAACTAAGAACAATATCTACAATGAAAACTAACAGGAGTGAAATGTTCAAAACACTAAGCCATTGCTTTCATTAACATGGGGTCCATGCATGACACAGTTCCCTCTTAGGTCCCAGCCCTGTGAAGAAAGTTGATGCAGGGATGAACGCTCAGCTTCCAGCTACATGAAGATATGTGTGAAAGGAAGTCCTAACATAATGATGGCCTCTGGGAGAGACAACGATGACTTCTGAGATGGCCTCTGGGGGAGTTGAAGGGCCAAAGCACACGAAACAGATCTGCCAAGTGCGCAAACGGGATGGGAGTTGTGGGGAAGCAGGGCCAGGCTCAGGGCTCAGAAGCAAGGAGAGCAAGAGCTGGAGAGGCAGCCTAGGGAGCAGAAGAATTTGAAGAGTGAGCAAAAAAGGTCTCTGCAAGTAGAATGTCAGCTAAAGAATCCCCAGGGGACACAATGTCTGTGTCTGGGGTGGGAGTTCTGGCAGTAGTTTCATCAGAGCTTCTGTAATGATCTTGGCAGGTGGGGCTTGGCCTCAACAGAACAGTGAGCATACACAGCAAGCCACCTGGACACTAAACCATAAACCCCTCTGAGATCCTTTGCTTCTCAAGGAGCCTTTTTGTCCATTTAGATAAAAATTTTGAGGTTCCTGGAAGATGACTCAGTCAGTAAATACACACACAAGAACACACACACACACACACAAATGCACACCTACACACAGATATATACACATACACACACATATATATACATACATACAACACATAAACACATAAATGTACATGAACATGCATACATACTCATGATCATACACACATGCACAGAACACACATACATATGAACACATACATGCATGAACATGCAAACACAAAACACACACATATACATGAACACACTCATGTTCACAAACATACACAATCATGCCCAAATACATAAATCTATACACACATGAACATGCACAAACATACATGAACACACACATATATCTTATCCTGATAGTCCTTCTTTCAGAGCATAAATAAAGGAATGTCATCAATTTTTTTTCTCTAAGACAGAGACTTCTCTAATCTGGAGGTGCAAATCACTTCAAACTCGAGAAACAGTGCTTGCTTTGAACAAACCCCATACTGTATCACAGAACAAAGATGTTTTATATGTAAACCTTTGGCTTCAGAATTCAAGTCCAAGACCAGAAATAAGTCTCCAAAGTTCCAAAATGGTGTTTGAATACAAGAAGCACCTCGTTTGGATCAGAAGTAGCAGGTGTGAGATCTCAAAGCTCATATCACTCCTGAATTCAAAAGCAACAAATCTCTCCCTCACCCCATTTCCTCAGGTCAGTGTTTTGTCTCCTAGTGTGCAGGAGAGGAGCCTCTGACATCACATTATCATAGATGTGCTTCCAGCAAGAACAGCAATGCCCAGTAGTTGTCATTCAGATTCACCATGGTGCAAGACACTCACATTGAACACAGTTGGAGCACTTCCTGATTTTAGCCTTTTCCAATTCTTTCTGTTTATTTCTCTTACAGGGACCTATCAGGAAAGGGTCCAAAACTGTACATTATTTTTAAGCAAGAATCATTTTGCATAATGAAGCATAGCACCTGTTTTCTGTTTTGAGAGTTGTGGCTGTCCTTTAACGCACACAGAATTCTTGTCTGCATAGTGTTATAGCAAGATGTCCTCCTTCATCCTGGTACCCGAATTCACACATCAAAGTCCTCACCCCCAGGAACTCAGGATTTGACTGTACTAAGAAATGTGATCTTTAAAGGGCTGGTGATGATAGAATGAGGTCCTAAATGAACCTCATCCAATTTGACCATAAATGTTTATAAAAAAAGAAAATTCAAACCAGCCACAATGACATGTATCTATGATCCCAGGTAGTTCTAGGCCCTCCCTGGCTAAATAGTAAATAAAGAAAACCAACAACAAAACTAACTGGTCTCAGGAAACTAAATAAATAAGTAAAAAAAAAAAGAAAGAAAAAAAAAAAAGAAAGAAAAAGAATATTTGAGCCCAATAAATAAACAATAAAGACCACATGAATTAGAAGTACAAAGTGGCCCTGTACAAGGCAGACAAGGCTAAGAACAAAGCAGCCTGTTGATATCCTGGCATAGGTAGACTTCTAGTTTTGGAAACTGTGAGAACATAAATATTTTCAGTGTAAGCTGCTCAGTCAGTGGGACTGCATCATGCCAGCTCTGGAAAACATTCATACATATATGACCACATACCCATGTATTCATTATAGTGATCCTTTAGATCTGTGAAGCCCCTTATACAATGAAAACTGTATCCTTATATTTTTACATAGTAGAAAAAATATATCTTTTTTAACTCATGTTTTTAGAGTTCTTTTCCACAGGTCCCAGTGTGTAACATTTTGCTGAGACATTAGCTACACCGTTGTCTCTCAGACTCATGCTGTCTCTGACTATCATAGAGTCATTAGTCTTAACAGGGATGACATTCCTCAAAGCAAGGATGTGAAAATATGTACATTATTATACAAAAAAGCCCTATACCCGCAGCAGCCATTGACAGTTGTGGAGGACTATGCCTGCTGACCCTGTCTCAGGGGCAAGAATCGTGTCATTCTACCCCTACCAAGTCCATGCCAGACTCAGGAATAAGGAATCTTAGTAAAAAGTAAAAGAGTGAAGTTGAATACAGAAATGAAAATACACAACACACTTGCTCATGGAAATTAGAACTGAGGGCTTCTGAAAACATGGGTGTTCTGAGTGGTATCTCTTTCCAAGTAGCTAACCTAAGTGGGCTTGATATTCTTGAAGAACAAAAAATAACACCTTCCCTATGATTGAACCACACTGAGCCAAGCCCATGCAGCAACTAAAAACAAATTATTTAATTAAATGTTACTTCTCTAGTTCATCAACATGAAGAAACAGTTTGTAGAGATCAAGATTTTTTTTATGGAAAGTGTTAAAAAATGACACAAAGTAGCTACAATGATAAACATTTTAGTTCATTCTTATGTTCAAAGAGATGTTCAAGAATATGGAGTCTTCAAATGGGTTCAAGAACTAATAAAATGGTGGGAACATGGCAGGTTAATTAGCCTCATTTTTCTGTGCTCAATACTGGCTTTAACTGGTTGTTAAGTGAGCACATCACAAATGAGAAAGCAAGAAAAAGCCCCTCTCTTGCAGCTTTCTAAAGGGAAGGAAAGCTTTTTTCTCCCATATTTGCTTTCAGGTGTCAGAGTCTGTGTTGGTTCACAAAACTTCTTTCAACCTAGAAAAAAATCAATCAGATTCACTTCAGTTTTCTTGTGGGGCTGATTTTAGTGATGAACAACCAGCTACTCCAGGTAAGACATGGCTTCTTGCCAGCATCTCAATGTAGAGGGTTATAAATTTCATCACAAAACAGAATTCTTGGATTCCTGGCTTTCCAAGTAATGTGAACATCCCATCCAGCCAAGCACCTCATTGGCCCATAGTATGAGTAAGTATCTGCATGTTAAGCTACTGGGTCTTGGATCTGTTGCAGCAGCTAATGGTCAATACAGGAAAGAATTTTTGAGGAAACTTGAACTTGTTGAGAATCACTGGACTCATATTCAGGAACCTGAGGTATATTCCATTAGGGTGAAGATATAACTAAGTTGGTTGCCTAAGATGTGCTGGGTTTGATCTCCAACACCACATAAATTGGGTGTGGTAGTAAAGGCCTGAACTTTTAGCACTCAGGAGATAGACATAAGGGTCAGAAGTTTAAGATAATCCTCTGTTACATAACAAGTTCAAGACTACTGCTGGGCTACATCAGACCTTACATCAAAATACAAAAGTCTATGACAATTATGGTCAGGATACCCTAAAGTATCTATATCTGCCTGTGATATTTCTCTAAGTATGCAAGGACAGGTTCTGTATCTCACAGCCTCCTCAAAGAATCTAATTCTTGATCAAGGAACCTAGTATTTGACCCTGGACTGTGTGTGTGCATGTATGTTGATTGATGCAGAAGTCTAGCCATGGGCTCATATTGTGCAACTCGCATCTCCATCCAAGGTCTGCAGCATACATATGCCTGCCTTCCCTTTACAACCAGATTGTGCCTGTGGAAATGGTAGGGACAAAGAAGGGGTTCAAGCTGGGAATGGGGAACCAGAAGGTGAGTACATAGTTGTACAGAAACTACATGCATGTTATTTGAGGTTTAGAACTAGAACTGGGTTTCCAGTTTTTGCAGCAAGTATCTGTTTAATAGCATCAAACATCTCCCTGCAGAAAGCATTTGAGGTGGGTATTACATATTCACATCTGCTGAGCATTGCCTAGTTTAGGATTACATGAAAAATTGAATCATTTCTTATTTTATAGGATGTATGTTCAATAAGGTTAGACTGGGAACATAGCTTACTTGGTGTGTGTTTGCTTAACATGCATGAACCCTTGGCTTCCATGCCATATGCCATGTGTGTATGATTATGATCCTAATACTTGGAAAATGCACCAGAAGCTCAAGCTCATCCTTTGCTATATAATGAGTTCAAAGCCAGCCTGGACTATATGAGACCCTATCTCAAAAAACTAAACAAACAATAAATAAAGGTTAAGTGTAGTCATTAGAGTGATTTCTTTTGGAAAATAGGCTTTTAAGAGTCAAATTAAAACATCAAAAATACTCTCTTCAATTTTAATGACTATATTCTGAATATAAATTGGCACAATTTTTTTTTCTAAAATTTCTTTAGATCCAACTCCACTACCAGTCAGATCATAAAATGCCTTGCCCAGAGTCAAGCCAGGTGTATTCATTTAATTTCTCTGTCTCTGTCTCTGTCTCTGTCTCTGTCTCTCTCTCTCTCTCTCTCTCTCACACACACACACACACACACACACACAAACACACACAACATACACACATAACAGTAATAAGAAGCCTCCCAAATAAAAAAGTCTAGGCCCTGATGGTTTCACAGAAGAATTCTACCAGACTGCCAAAGATCTACTGCCAATATTTTTTTGACTACTGCTATCTAATATTCACCAAAGATGCCAAAAACATACACTGAGAAGAAAAAAAAAAACAACAACATCTTTAACAGATGGTGATTGGAAAACTAGATATCCACATGAAGAAGACTGAAAGTAGACCCATATCCATCACTTTGCACAAACAACTAACTACAAATGTGTCAAAGACCTAAATATGAAATCTGAAAGTTCTAGAATGGAACATGGTCATCTACAGGATGTAGATGTAGGAAAGGACTTTCTGAATTGAACTCTGTTTGCCCAGGAATTGAGGTCAACAATGGACAAGGACTTCATGAAACTAAAAGTCACCTGTAAAGCTAAAGAAATACAAGTAAAGATGAAGTAGAAGAAAAATCTTTGCCAGTTATAAATCTGACAGAGAATTAGCATCCAGATATATAAAGAATTCAAAACGATAAATATGACCCATCTAAAAACTGGCTTTACAATTTGATACAATAGTTCTCAAAAGAAGAAATTAAAAAGACTAAAAAAATCTTAATGTTCATTGTTCCTAGCAATTGTGGAAATGAAAATAAAAATAATTTTGATATTTCATATTACCCCAGGCAGAATGGTAAAGATAACAAACAAAAAATACCCAAAACATTCAATAACAAATACTGGGGTAAATGGTGACAGTCATTGTTGATTGCAAAATAGTCCACGTATTTTCAAAATCTGTCTGGAGAACCCTCAGAAGCTAAAACTAGATCTATCATATGACCCACCTATATCACTCTGTGGAGTATGCCCAAAGAAATCCACATCCTACTCCATAGCTACTCTTGCTCAGCCATATTATTACTTCCTCATTCATAATAGCTAGGAAATGGAAACAATCTAAATGTCCTTCAACTGATTAATGAAAATGTGTTACATATATACTATGGAATATTATTCTACTGTAAAGAACAATTGAGTCATAAAATTTGTAGTTAAATATATGTAACTAGAAACCATCATATTGATAAGGTTATTTAGACACAGGAAGACAAAGATCACCTGTTCTCTCCTATCTAAGGTTTCACACTCCAAATCTGAAGGCCTGAGTATATACCTGGGGGGAGGGGCTCTATAGAGGGGAAAAGTAGGGTACAAGTGATGTGAAGAGGAAATATGAGGGCTTTCATTCGTTATGGGGAAGGGAAATAAATACAGTAGAAGGAAGACTAGGGTAAAGATATCTGAAAAACAGTCATGAGGAAGCAGATTATTATCTATCTACCTATAATTATATATTATAAATATAAGTTTGTGTATATATAAATAGTCTAAATAAAATCTTCCAATCTGGGATGACAATGCTCCCGTAAAGAACTACAGACCATTTAGCAAAAACCCCAACACCATGCTTGGGAAACCCCCCTTTGAGTTTTTTGTCAGGGTTGTCCAAGAAACCTCCAAAACTATTTCTGTTGCCTTTGGTTGCCTTCCAGGAGTGATAGGTGAGGCCCTACTGCTAAAGACACCATGCACTTCACACATAGGACCCAGAGTACCCTGAGCTGGATCTGACCTCAAAGTCTTCTCCCCGAGGGCTAACTTTAATTGTACCAGACGGTGCTATGCAAGGTTCCAAAGGAGGATTGCACCAATAGTCCTACCCAGCTATGATACCTATGAACTACAGCAATCATCATGGTGCAATAACACTAAGAATATGCATATCTGGACAGTAGGCAACAGCTCCCTAATTGTATTTATGGTCCATTAAACAAGAGAGAAAACATGCCTGGTATTGGAAACTTAGCCAATTACCTATGACTAATAAAGCCAAGGATCTTGGAGGAGAGCCTATAACCACCACTTTACTAAACTAGCATAATTCCTAGCTACAGTCTAAATATGTAATCTTATACCCACTAATAAGTGTAGTTCTTATCCTTCAGCAAGAAAAAGTCGATTTATGACAGACAGAGACTACTACAGAAAGCTACAACCAATCGAAAACCAAAAACAAGAGGCTGTATGGTGCCCAGTTCCATCTCCATACATCTGCAACACGATTTCTGTACATAAGCTCAGGAATCGTTGTGGAAGAAGAGGTGAAAAGATTTTAAGAGCTAGAGGAATGGGAAGCTTGCTGTGAGATTGTACCTCCTAGAAACATTAAAGAGTCTATTCCCATGAAATCTCATCCACATGGCTGCCTAAACAAGACTGAAACAGTGATGACTCACGTGGACATGTTAATATCCACCCTAGCTAAGACCAAAAACAAACAAACAAAAAAATGAAAACAGATGGGTAACTGGGGAATGTTGAGGTGAGAAAAATGGTTTTCCCCAAGGACACACACACACACACACACACTGGTTATCCAATACCAAGTGATCAGTAGAAACTTGCTTTTTTGTAATTATTGAAGCATTTTATTCACATTTACATTTGAATGTATGTTTAAATAGCAACAGTAGGTAAAAATGCTTGATCTTTACCTCCAAACCCAGGAAGTAGCACTAAGCCCTACTACCAATTACAGTAGTTGTAATAATGACCTCCTTGGGGGTGGGGAGGAATCATATTTAACTAAAGAATATGCTTAGGACTGGAGAGTTTGCTCCGTGATTATGAGAACTTCTTAGTCACACAGAGGACTAAGGTTCAATGTCTAGAACCCAAATAAAACTAAAGAATATGCTTGAAAAAAGAAGTAATTTTTTATTAATTTGTTCAAATATCAATACTTAGGTATCTGTCTTTTGATATTATATATGATATTCTGTATGATGAGAGATAGGAGGTGCATCAGCTGTACAACATAATAAAATGTTGTGCAAACCAAGGCACATTGCCACTGAAGTGTGGGCTGAATCAGAAACCCTTTCCATAAAGTTCCTTAGCACACAGAAAATCAAGTACAACAATATTTTACAAAATAATGCTCTTACAAAATTCCCATTCAAATTATAATACATTGTCTGTAATGAAACACCATTACCTAAAAGCAAGCTGGGAGAAAAGGATTTATTTAGCTTACCCTTCTAGATCATAGGCCATCATTGGAGGAAGTCAGGACAGGAATTCAGACCCGGCAGGATCCTGGGGGCAGAAGTTGATGCAAATACAATGAAGGGTATTCCTTCATTGTATTTGCATCAACTTCTGCCCCCAGGAATCCTCTGACTTCCTTCCTGTGGTTTTTCAGTTTGGTTACTTATATAACCCAGGACTACCAGCCCAGGAATGGCATCACCTCTAATGGCAGGGCCCTCTCCCATTCCTCAATTGAGGCTCCTTCCTCTCTGATAATGCTAGCTTGTGTGAAGTTGGCACATAAAACCAGCCAGTACAAACATAGAATTTAATTTTGATATTCTAGAATTAAAAAAATAAAATAAAATGATGTCATTTCAAATTTCTGTTTAGAACTGACCTCTGGGAAACAACTGTTTGTACATTTATTTCGTAAGATCAGAAAGCGTAAGAATTCTCTTCAAAGGCTATTTAATTGCCCATATCAATCCCAAATACATATTTATGTGATACTGGATATAATGTGTAGTTTTACAATAAAATTATGTTGTAACAGAATGAATAAAGAAACAGATATGAATAATTATGTTTTTTAAACCAACTACCTAGTATCTTCAGTAACATCTTTAGGTGCTTTCAACTCTGTCCAATTTCTTCCCATACACTGTGGCTGTAGATCTTTATAATGTTCTTACAATCCTCCTCCTGGTAGATGCTTATACTTTTCAACTATGTACAGGCTACCATCGTTCCTCCCACAGCTTTTCACAAATCTTTACATATTTTATACCTATAATACTTCTCATGAACTAGTTATTAGTATTTTATTACTTTTATTTTTTTACAGTCCAGTTGTTGCCCCCTTTCCAGTCTGTCCTCCCACAGTTCTCACCCACTCCTCCTCCTCTCTGTCTCCAAGAGGATGTTCCCCCTCTCCACCCCTGGCCACCATGCCTCCCCACTCCCGGGGCCTCAAATCTCTTGAGGATTAGGAGCATCTTCTCCCACTGAGGCCAGACCAGGCAGTCTTCTGCTGTATATGTTAGGGGCCTCAAAGCAGTGCATGAATGCTGCCTTGTTGGTGGCTCAGTGTCTGAGAGATCTCAGAGGTCCAGATAAGTTGAGACTGCTGGTCTTCCTATGGGGCCACACTTCTCCTTAGCTTCTTCCAGCTTTTCACCACAGGGGTCCCCAATTTCATCCATTTGTTAGGTATAATAAGTACCTGCCTCAGTCAGCTGCTTGTTGGGCCTCTCGGAGGGCAGTCATGCTAGGCTCTTGTCTGTAAGCACACCATAGCATCAGTAATAGTGTCAGGCCTTGGAGCCTCTTTTTCAGCTAGATCCCAATTTAGGCCAGTCACTTCTCCATTTTTGTCCCTGTGGTTATTTTAGACAGGAACAATTCTGGGTCAGATATTTGACTCTGGGATGGCAACCTCATCCCTCCACTTGATGCCCTCCCTTGTCTCACCTCTCAGGTCTCAGGTACATTCTAGAGGGTCCCCCCATCTCTCACCCCCCAAGGTTGCATATTTCATTCATTCTGCTGGTCCTCAGGGCTTCTCTCCTGTCTCCCTGCCCTCTATATCTGATCATGTTCCCCTTTCTGCCTCCCCCTTCACTCTCCCACTCAGGTCTCTCCCTCCTTCTACCTCAGGTGATTGTTTTCTTCACCCTCCCAAGTGGGATTAAAACATCCTTCTTTGGACCCTTTTGCTTATTTGCCTTCTCGAAGTTCTATGGATTATATCCTGGGTATTCTGTACTTTTTTGACTAATATCCACTTATTAGTGAATATATACCATGCATGCTTTCTTGGGTCTGAGTTACCTCACACAGGATAATATTTTCTAGTTCCATCCATTTGCCTGCAAAACTCATGATGTCATTTTTAATAGCTGAATAGTATTTCATTGTGTAAATGAACCACATTTTCTGTATCAACTCTTCCCTTATGGAACATCTGGGTTGTTTCTAGCTTCTGGGCATCCCAGATAAGGCTGCTATGAATATAGTTGTGCATATGTCCCTGTGGTACGGTGGAGCATCTTTTGGGTATATACCCAAGAATGGTATAGCTGGGTCTTCAGGTTGATCTATTTCTAATTTTCTGAGGAGCCTCCAAATTTATTTCCAGAGTGCTTATACCAGTTTGCAATCCCACCAGCAATGGAGGAGTGTTCCTCTTTCTCTGCATTCTTGCCAACAGGTGATGTCACCTGAGTTTTTAATCTTAGCCATTCTGATTTGTATAAAGTGGAATCTCAGGGTCGTTTTGATTTGCATTTCCCTGATGACTAAGGACTTTGAACATTTCTTTAAGTGCTTCTCGGCCATTCAAGATTCCTCTGTTGTGATTTCTCTGTTTAGCTCTATACATTTTTTGTATAATTTTTTGTATACATTATACATTTTTTGATTGGGTTGTTTGGTTTATTGGAGGTTAGCTTCTTGAGTTCTTTATATATTTTGGATATTCGCCCTCTATCAGATGTGGGATTAGTGAAATTTTCCCAAATCTGTAGGTTGCTGATTTGTCCTATTGATTATGTTTTTTGCCTTACAGAAGTTTTTCAGTTTTATGAGGTCACATTTGTCAATTCTTGATCTTAGAGCCTGAGCCATTGGAGTTCTGTTCAGAAAATCCCTCCCCATTCCAATGAGTTCAAGGCTTTCCCACTTTCTCTTCTATTAGATTCAGTATACCTGGTTTTATGTTGAGGTCCTTGATCCACTTGGACTTGAGCTTTGTGCAAGGTGACAAATATGGATCTATTTCATTTTTCTACATACTAGCTGCCAGTTAGGCCAGTACCATTAATTGAAAGTTGTTTCTTTTTTTCATTATATATTTTTGGCTTCTTTGTCAAATACCAAGTGCCCATAAGTGTATGGGTTTATTGCTGGGTCTTCAGTTGTATTCCATTGATCAATTTGTTTGTCTCTGCACCAATAACATACAGAGGTTTTTTTTGTTTGTTTGTTTGTTTGTTTTATCACTACTGTTCAGTAGTCCAGCTTAGGATCAGGGCTGGTGATTCCCCAAGAAGTTTTTATTGTTAAGAATTGTTTTCGCTATCCTGGGTTTTTGTTTTTCCATATGAAATTGAGAATTGCTCTTTCTATGTCTGTGAAGAATTGTATTGGAATTTTGATGGGGACTGCTTTGAATCTGTAGATTGCTTTTGGTAGGACGGCCATTTTTACAATGTTAATCCTACCAATCCAAGAGCATGGAAGATCTCTCCATTTTCTGAGGTTTTCTTCTATTTCTTTCTTTAGAGACTTGAAGTTCTTGTCATACAGATGTTTCGTTTGTTTTTGTTAGAGCTGTATTATTTGTAACTATTGTGAAGGGTTTTGTTTTCCTATTTTATTTCTTTGTCCATTTATCATTTGTATATATGAATGCTACTGATGTGTTTGAGTTACTTTTATATCTAGCCACTTTGCTGAAGTTGTTTATCAGCTGCAGAAGTTCTCTGGTAGATTTTTTTGGGTCACTTATGTATACTATCATATCATCTGCAAATAGTAATACCTTGACTTATTTGCCCATTTATATCCCTTTGATTTCCTTTTGCTAAAACTTTGAGTACTATATTGAACAGATATAGGAAAAGTGGGCAGCCTTGTCTTATCCCTGACTTTAGTGATATTGCTTCAAATATCTCTCCAATTAATTTGATATTGACTGTTGGTTTACAGTATATGCTTTATGAGGGCACTTAGTGCTATGAATTTTCCTCTTAGCACTGCTTCATTGTATCCCATATGTTTCGGTATGTTGTGCTCTCATTTTCATTAAATTCTAAAAAGTCTTTAATTTCTTTCTTTATTCCCTGACCAAGTTATCATTGAGTATACAGTTGTTCAGCTTCCAGGTGTATTTGGGTTTTCTGTTATTTTTGTTGTTTGGGGTGGGGGTACAGAGAACTTTATTGATGGTATTTGAGAGTAGGGAGGGCTTCCTAGACCCCTCCTGGTTTTGTTTTTGTTTTGTTTTTTGTATTTTGGTTTTTCTTTCCTTTGTGTGTGTGTGTGTGTGTGTGTGTGTGTGTGTGTGTGGTTTTTTGAAACAGGGTTTCTCTGTATAGCCCTGGCTGTCCTGGAACTCACCCTGTAGACCAGGCTAGCCTCAAACTCAGAAATCCGCCTGCCTCTGCCTCCCAAGTGCTGGGATTAAAGGCGTACACCACCACTACCCAGCTAGGTTTCCCTCCTGTTATTATGGGGGTCTGGGATGGAAATTGTGAAATGCTCAGTGTTGGGGGCTGAGTTGGTACAGGAACTCCTCAGCAACTGAGGGCTTCTCTCTTGCTCTCATGTCCTTGCTGGGGTAGGTGGTCCAGGGTTTCTTACTCCTTGAAGGCCATGTAGGCCATGAAGTCCACGACCCTGTCACTGTAGCCATATTCATTGTCATACCAGGAGATGAGCTTTACAAAGTTGTCATTGAGAGCAATGCCTGCCCCAGCATCAAAGATGGAAGAGTGGGAGTTGCTGTTGAAGTCGCAGGAGACAACCTGGTCCTCAGTGTAGCCCAGAATGCCCTTCAGTGGGCCCCCAGATGCCTGCTTCACCACCTTCTTGATGTCATCATACTTGGCAGGTTTCTCCAGGCATCATGTCAGATCCACACTGGATATATTGGGAGTAAGGACACAGAAGGCCATGCCAGTCAGCTTCCCATTCAGCTCTGGGATGACCTTGCCCACAGCCTTGGCAGCACCAGTGGATACAGGGATGATGTTCTGGGCAGCCCCATGGCCATCATATCACAGCTTTCCATAGGGGCCATCCATAGTTTTCTGAGTGGCAGTGATGGCATGGACCATGGTCATGAGCCCTTCCACAATGCCAAAGCTGTCATGGATGACCTTGGCCAAAGGGGCTAAGCAGTTGGTGCAGGGTGCGTTGCTGACAATCTTGAGTGAGTTGTCATATTTTTCGTGGTTCACACCCATCACAAACATGGGGGCATCAGCAGAAGGGGCGGGGATGATAACCCTTTTGGCCCTACCCTTCAAGTGGACCCCAGCCTTCTCCATGGTGGTGAAGATGCCAGTAGACTCCATGACATACTCAGCACCAGCATCATCCCATTTGATGTTAGCGGGATCTTGCTCCTGGAAGATGGTGATGGGCTTCCCTTTGATGACAGGCTTCCCATTCTCAGCCTTGACTGTGCTGTTGAATTTGAGTGGAGTCGTACTGGAACATGTAGACCATGTAGTTGAGGTCAATGAAGGGTCGTTGATGGCAATAATCTCCACTTTGCCAGTTGCATAGCAGAAGGCAGCCCTATTAACCAGGTGCCCAATACTGCCAAATCGGCTCACACCAACCTTCACCATCTTGTCTACAGGACGAGACTGGCACTGCACAAGAAGATATGTCTGTCTCTGGAACAGGGAGGAGCAGAGAGCGTTTTTGTTGTATTGAAGTCTAGCCTTAGTCTGTGGTGATCTGACAGGATTCATGGAATTATTTCAATCTTCTTTTATCTGTTAAGACTTGCTTTGTGACCAATTATATGGTCAGTTTTGGAGAGCATACCATGAGGTGCTGAGAGGAAGTATAGTCTTTTGTTTTGGCATGAAATGTTCTCTAGATATCTATTAAATACATTTGGTTCATAACCTCTATTAGTTTCACTGTGTCTCTTGTTTAGTTTCTGCTTCAATGACCTGTTCTATTGGTGAGAGTGGGATGGTGAAAGTCTCCCACTATTATTGTGTGGGGTTCAATGTGTGTTTTGAGCTTTGGTAAACTTTCTTTTATGAATGTGATGCCCTTGCATTTGGGGCATAGATGTTCACAATTGAGACTTTCTCTTGGTGAATTTTTCCTTGATGAATATGAAGCGTCCTTCCCCTCCTTGCTTGATAACTTTTGGTTGAAAGTGTATTTTATTGGATATTAGAATGGTAACTCCCACCCTTTTTTGGGGAGGCGGGACCATTTCATTAGAAGACTTTTTCCAGTCTTTTACTATGAGGTAGTGCCTGTCTTTGTTATTGAGGTGTTTTCTTGTATGCAGCAAAATGTTGGATCCTGCTTGCATATCCAGTCTGTTAGCTTATGTCATTTTATTGAGGAATTGAGTCTGTTGATATTGAAAGATATTAAAGACAAATGATTGTTAATTCCTGTTATATTTGTTGTTGTAGATGGCAGTATGTGTATGTGATCCACTCCTTTTGGTTTTGTTGTGAGATGACTAATATCTTGTTTTTGCTTTGGTGTATATATCTTCTTTGTGTTGTAGTCTTCCTTCTAGAATCCACTGTAGAGCTGGATTGGTAGATATTATTTAAATTTGGTTTTGTCATGGAATATTTTGGTTTCTCCATGTATGATGATTCAGAGTTTGCATGGTATAGTAGCCTGCACTGGCATTTGTGTTCTCTTAGGCTTTTAGTGTCTCTGTTGAGAAGTCTGGTGTAATTCTAATAGGTCTGCCTTTATATGTTACCTGGCCATTTTCCTGTACAGCTTTTAATAATCTTGCTTTGTTTTCTGCATTTAGTGTTTTGATTTTTATGTAATGAGAGGATTTTCTTTTCTGGTCCAATCTATTTGATGTTTTATAGGCTTCTTGTATATTTATGGGCATTTCTTTCTTTAGGTTGGAGAAGTTTTCTTCTATAATTTTGTAGAAGACATTTTCTGGTCCTTTGAGTTGGGAATATTTGCTCTCTTCTATTTCTATTATTCTTATTAAATTTGATCTTTTCATTATGTCCTGGATTTCCTAGATGTTTTGGGTTAGGAATTTTTTATGTCTTATATTTTATTTGACCATTTTGTCAATATCTTCTAAGATACCTTCTGTGCCTAAGATTCTGTCTTCTATCTCTTGTATTCTGTTGTTGATGCTTTCACATTATAGCTCCTGACTTCTTTCCTAGGTTTTCCATTTCCAGGTTTGCCTCCATTTGCAATTTCTTTTTTGTTTCTACTTCCATTTTTAGGTTTTGGACTGCTTTGTTCAATTTCTTTACCTGTTTGATTTTGTTCTCCTGTATTTCTTTAGGGGATTTGTTTGTTTTCTCTTTATGGGCTTCTATCTGTTTACTTGTGTTTTCCTGTATTTCTTTCAATGAGTGATTTATATCCTCCTTAAAGGACTCCATTATCTTCATGGATTTTAGGTCAGCATCCTGATTTTCTAGTGTTTTCGTGTATTCAGGGCTTGCTGTGGTGGGAGAACTGGGTTTTGATGATGCCAAAATAAATTGACATCTGTTGCTTATGCTCTTCTGTTGGCCTCTCAACATCTGGCTATCTCTGGTGTCAGCTGACCTGGGTGTCTCTGTCTGGAGCCGCCTCCTGTGTCCCTGGGTTGCTGCAGCTCTCCTGGGAGACCTGTGGCACTAGCTGCAGCAGATCTCTTGGGAGGCCTTCAGACTGTGGGGTCTTCAGAGAGGAATGTACACAGATGATCTGTTGCCCTGGCTGCAGCAGATCTCCTGTGAGGCCTTCAGACTGTGGGGTCTTCAGAGGGGCAGACACACAGATGATCTGCCCCAGTGGGAGGCACAGGCCGGAAGAGAGATAGAGTTCAAGTGAAGGTGATTGGTCCTGAGTCTCCTGGGCTCCTTGGGGTTCCCAGCCATTGTGGTTATTTGGGAGGGTCCCTTACCTCTTGCCCTGGGAGCAGCAAATCTCCTGGGAGGCCTTCAGTCTGTCAGGTCTTCAGAGGGGTAGACACACTGATGATCTGTTGAGCTGGGTGCAGCAGATCTCCTGGGAGGCCTTCAGACGGTGGGGTCTTCAGAGGGGCAGAAATACTAATGATCTGCCCCAGGGGAAGGTGCAGGCCAGAGGGAGGAACACGGTTTTTTAACCCTTTAGAAGCTCTGAGGTAAGTGAAATCCTTACTCATTATTGTGTTTCTGAATAAAAACAGAAGGTGGGGGAAGGGATTTGGAAATGCCAATCTTCAACTATTTTGTTGGGGAAGCTTTTGAAATAGCTTGAGGGTTTAGAGCCTAGAGAATTATGTTGGTGACAACACTGGGCTCCCTGAGGCTGAAGGGAGTCTCTCAGGAGAGAGCTGTCTTGATCTTGGCAAAGTTCAGAGATGAAAATCAATGAGGAAACAGAAATGTTAGCTTCACCTTCTCTCAGCCACTCAGTCACATACTTGGATTCAGAACTAAACACAAATACCTTTGTTTGAGTCTACAAATTCTATTTCATGCCAAAGCCCTGATATTTGCTATTCCTTACCACAAACTGTTTACTTCTTTAGCAACAAGTTCCAGCTACTGGTGTAGTAGAGTGGCCTGGGTTTCCCACTAGCCTGTCCCTGTTAAACCACATCACATTTCTTTTCCCCTAAGGCTGAACCTGAAGATGAAAGTTACAATTACTTCTGAGAATTTCAAGGACAAGGGAGATTTCACAAGTGAAGTAGATAGCCTGTTTTGTTAGGTTCTGAATCTATGACAAAGGAAGAAATTAATTCCTAGTAAAAATGTAGGTTCTCTCAGGAACAAAAATCATCGTCTATCATGTCTTTCTCCCATGGAAATTATAATTTGCCATTATCAGCCCACTTAAGGTGTGATCATGGAAAGGCAGAAGAAACTGCTCCAGGCTTTCAAACCCTTGGTCTTTCAAGTAAGAAACCAAGGGTCCAAACCCAGACTGACTTTCCTGAGAGTACATCAGAGATCCCACAGCTTCTGAGCAAACCTGTGACTTGGGGTCTTTCAACCTCATTGTCCTTGGTTGAGCCCATGCATGTCCCCCAGGCAGAAGGAGTACCCAACTGATATCCTCAGGCCATTTCTTAAACCAGCAGAATTTAACCAAAACAGAAGCAGCTTTACCCAATAAATGTACCTTAGAAAACACTGTGGTTCTTTTGAGCAAAATAACTACAAATGTAAAACAAAGTTCATTTTTATCCTCTTAAATAAACCATTCTCCCTCATTCTCTGAAATCATAAGGTTGTGACCACTTCCTGCAGAAGTTACAGTGCAGATGACACTCAACACTTAACTCCATTATTTCACTGATACTGCCAATAACTTCACTTCTGGCATCTGTGATATACAGCTTGCCTTTAATTTTCTGCCTTCATAATTGTTCAGGATATAGACTTCCGACTTGCCATACTAAGCAGTAAATGAAGGGAGATAATTGTATGCTGAAGAATTCTGGGGATGTACAAAGAAGGGAAAGTTTGTCCTAATAGCTTCTGCATGTTGAAATTGTGGCTTCTGTACAAATATTTATGGAAACTTAATCAAGACCTTTTCAACCTTCCTGCTTCCTCTTAAGTGTTCTCATCAAGTTCTTAATAAGTTTAGCATTGCGTTCATTTTTCCAGGCCAATTCCTATTTAACAACCTTACAATTAAACATACAGCAAGATCAGATTCATAGTTTTGATTTTTTTATATGTGTGAGTTAACTTTTCCTTTTTAAAAAAATTCACTGTCTCAAGAAAATCTGTGAGATTTGGACACTTTTTAATATTAATTATGGAAATGTCAAATAACACAAACTCTGAGCAAATTCTTCAGATTGATATTGTATAAATGATTAAGTCCAGAAGCTGACACATGTTAAGATAACAAAAGATAATTATTAAGAGAAGCAAGAGTCTCTCATTTCCTTTTAATCCAGAAAATATTTCTGGATTAATAACAAGTCAGTAAATACAAGGAGACTTCATGGGTTTGTGTAAAGCACAATTCCTTCCCAAGTTCTTTCAGAAGTCTATTGTCCTGCTTTATTTATACTTCTCTATTGTTTGACTTTTTCTTTATGTTCTTATTAAAAGGGGGAGAAGGGATTGGGGAAAATGCTGCTAGAAAAGCCTTACCACTCAAGCAAGAGGACCTGATTTGAGCATCAGAATTCCCCCAGAAACAATGGCACACACTCATAATGCAAGCACTGGGGGCCAAAAGAGAGAAGAGGCAAGAGAGTCTCGAAACCCAGCTAGATGAGTGGGTAAGCTCTCCAGAGTATGCAAGGCATGATCTCAATAAAACAACAATGATGGCTCACACTCCTGAGGAGTGTGAATCGGTTGTCCTATAACTTGCCCTCATGTGCAAATAAATACATGTATGCTGTTACTTTCATGCTTACAAACACATGTGCACACACATAAACATACACACAGATATTCATAGCCATAAAAAAGGAAGAAGAAATTAATGGAACCTGAGAATGAAAAAGAAGAAATTACAGGAGAAAAATCCCTAAAGTAAGTGATATATAATCAATCTTCAAGTTAATTTTCCAGGCTATTATGACAGTAACATATCTCATGTGGTCCCTTCAAACAGTGATGATTACAGATCTAGAAGATTTGGTTGACCACACATATTGCTCGAGGGGCAAATGTCCAGTAATCTAAAGGAATCCTAAGCTCAAGCTCTTAGAAGGACACATGGAAATACTCAGTTTCACTTTGCAATATTAAATGGAAAAATAATGTTTTTAAGATGGTCATCCATTGAGCAACTTAATATCTCAAATTTTGACATCACTTGGCAACCACTTAACTCATTCTTTCCCTTCAGAGATACAGAAATTTTATCTGAAAAAAGCAAGGGTAGGGTGTTTGGAGATATTGGGTGAATAAGTGCTTGACATGCATGGAGGCCTGATTTGATCCCTACCACCCATATTAAAGCCAGACAAAGTGGATGCCTATACCTGAGCATTTAGGAAACAGACAGGAGGATCTAGAACTTGCTGGCCTGACAATTTAGCTGAAACCAAGAGCTCCAGGTTCACTGAGAGACTCTGCCTCAAAAAGTAAGGTGGTAAAGCTAGTCATAATGATATGAACCTTTAATCCCTGCATTCCAAAGGTAGGGATAATTGGATCTCTATGAGTTTGAGGCCAGCCTGGTCTACATAGTGAGCTCCAGGCCAGCCAAGGTTACACAGCAAAGACGTTGATTCAAGAAGAAAAGAATGGAGAGCAATTGAAGATTCCTAATGTTGACCTCTGAGGGTAGGTTTGGGGGTCAGAGAGGGAGGCAGGCAGAGAACATGGGGGGATCAGCTGGTCCTTGGAGACATTGCCCCTTGAAGGGTATTTTGGTATCAGCTATACACCCAGAACATGCATAGTTTCCAGTTGTTTTAGAAGCTTCACTGTTTTAGCTAGGGAGAGTAGTTGCATAGTTCCTGAGTTGCTGCATGTTTAACTGAAAATTTTACAGTGACCACTGTAGAGTCAACTGCAGTGATAAGGAATACTACAAGGTAATTCTATGTGTCTTTTCCAGGTTTCTCCAAGTGCTAACCTTTGGTAAAATGTATAGCATATTGCAACCAGGATAGAATCCACCAACCTTATGCCAGTGTCAAAGCTTTTATTTGTGTCTACATATAAGCATAGATACATTCTACACAGTTCCATCATGTGTGGATACAATCTACCAACCTTATGTGGATGACCCAACTTCATTCTTGTCTGTATGTATATGTGCATATGTACACTCTACACAGTTCTATTACTTGTGGATCTGCATATCCACAACCATAATTCAAATACGAATTAGTTCCACCTAGACAAGAATGCCTTTTGATTCCCATCTCCAAACACAGTCTGTATAATTTTATGTATCCACATGAGGAATCACAGAACCCTCAGGCATCACATTACCTTTTCTTTGTGTTTCAGGGGGAGCTGGCATTAGAAGATGGACAAAGTAAGCTGGGTAGTCACCATCCATTGCTCTGAGTGACTGAGAATGCAAAACTATGGACAGAATGTCCCTTCCTTTCATAACCACTGGACTTGGAAATGAATCATCTCCCATCTTTGGTATCTTTAGTTCTCGGGCCTTCAGTTCTACATCAGAATCTCTACCTTCTCTATAATACACGAAGGTGGAGCAGAGGAGGGTGGGTGAGGATGAGAGTATGTCTGCTACTGGAGTTGTTTCTCTAGAGCACCAATTCTCAACCTACGGGTCTCGACCATTTTGGGGGCCAAACAACCCTTTCACTGGGGTCACCTAAGCCATCAGAAAATGCAGACACTTACATTATGATTCATAAGAGTAGCAAAATTACAGTTACAAAGTAGCAACAAAAATAATTTTATGACAGGGGTCACCACAATGTGAGGAACTATATTAAAGGGTTACAGTATTAGGAAGGCTGAGAACTATTGCTTTAGAGAATTCTAATTAATAAATATTAAGTAATGGGTGTATACTCTCCCTAACTACTGACATCAGTAATTCGTTCTTCATTTCTACAATTTCCATACTGCAAAAAATTTTTGTGTATGTGAAATCATAAATTTGGGGAAGAAGCTGTTTATCATTGAGCATAATTTCCTAATGAGTGCTCTAAGCTACAGTATATACAAATAACTTGTCCCATTTTTGCTTAGGAATATTCTGTTGTATGGATATACCACAGTGCATTTATCTATTTACCTATTAAAGTGCATCAGAATTGTTTCTAGCTGTTTGGGACTCTAACAAAGCTGCTGTAAACACTGATATATATGTGCTTATATCCACATAGTGTTTGTTTTAGAATCACATCTTTAGGTTTTCAAGAACTACCAAGATGTTTTCAAGAATGTCTGTGGGTCATTTTGTGCTGACATCACAATATCAGAGGAAGTCAGTACTTCCACAGCAGTGCTAACACTCAGCATCGGCAGTGTTTATTTTATCCATTCTGGAGAGCATTGCTGCACTGGCTTCACTTTTTCTGTGACAAATACCCTAATAAACCTCAACTCAAGAGAGAAAAGCTTTATCTGACTTAACAATCCCAAGGTACAGTTGCACTGTGGGAAAGTCACAGCAGGAACCCAGGCCAATAGTCACAGCACATTCACAGGAGCAGAGGCAACAATGACACCCTTGCTTGCTTTTTGGCTTTCTCAGTGTTATATAGTCTGGGTTGTTAAGCATGTAGTGCGTGTATAACAAGGTATGATGTGCTCAGAGAAGCAGAAGTATTGTTCCCTTACACTTAATAGTCCAAGAGAGTGTTAACACAAAACCCACAACTCTCATTTTAAAGAAAATAAGAGGTAGTTTATTCTGGAGCGATTTTGAATGTCTATGATCCAAAAACATGGATTTAGGATACACCAAGTTCTGTTCCAGCATAGAATCTGTTTAGCGACATTTCATAGTTTTAGAGAACAAAGGAAGTCATAAATAAGTCAAGTTTAAAATACAATGGTGGATTATAATGTATCAGAAAAGCAGGTTCAGCAAGATAGAGGAATCTTTTCTATAGGCTCAAGACACTCTATGATAACATTCTTAGTTTGGGATATGGTGGAAGAAGTAAGTCTGCTAAATTAATAGATTCCAAAAGTATTGTGTATTAATCACAACATGTTAGTTCAGACACAGAGCTGAATGTAAAAAGGCTGCTCTAGACGACTAGAGCTTGCCCTAGATAAGGCGATTAACCTCTGAATATGCAACATCCCATCTCTCTACTGTTCTGCAATTCTAATCAATCACTCTTTGCACACACATCTCTTTCCCAGAAGTCCTTGTTAACAGGAGTAATCAGAACATGCTATGCACCACTGCATGCTAGGAGTCACCAAAGGGCATTGGTAGGTCCCTATAATAATAGTCCCATTAAACCCTCATTGAAGGCTCCTCTACATGGTATGGGCTGACATGAAACCTGAGCCCACCTCAGGAGAGCCCCAATCCAAGTAGCCTTACCTTCTGGGAAGAGATTTGAAATTGTTCATGTCAGACCCCTCGCCAGGGCTGCACATTACCAGATGGCCTCACTGAAGTATGCACAAGGCTGTGAAATGTAGCCTCTGCTGGGGGAAGGTTGTAGCCAAAGGCTTCTGTTGCTAAAAGAAAAAGTAGATGAGGATGTACTCATCTACATCAGGGAGTAGTCTCTGCCCACCTCACCTTTCAGTGTTCCCTACAGAAGCCACAGGATCATCATGTATTGACTGTTTCCAAGGAGCATCTGTTGTTCTGCCAACTTTTCTTCCTAAGAACTCATAGCTTTTCATCTTTAACCAAGTTTTCAGTGGTACCTCTAGAAAAGCTTCCCTTTATTAATTTTATTTCAATAGTTTCAATTTAATTTATGTTAGTAATGGGAATTGAACCTAGTGCTTTGTGCTTGCTATGTGCAAGCAAATGTGCTCTATACCCTCAGCCTGCAATATTTTTATTGCTGATTTCCTTTAGGTCAAGAGTATTTTCTTTTAAAATGGGCCTGTTGACATTCCATCATGGAATAAGGTGAAATCCAAGAGACCCAGCCCTTCCCTGAGGACCTACAGGCAGTTAGTGGCTGCTATGAGCAGACATTTTTCTTCAGTGGTATAGTCGCTGGGAAGGTTCCCTGCTCCTGTAAAGAATGTGTACCCATTCTCATATATGTGACCATTGGGTCACACAAAAAGGAAGTAGAAAATAGGAAGGAACTCGCCAAAAAGAAAAGGGGGAATAAAGAATGGGAGGGAACAGGAGAAGTTGGGGGAGCTATGGTCAAAATACATACACACACACACACACACACACACACATATACACGAATGTGTTATAATGAAACTCATTATTATGTATGCTTAACATATACTAATTTAAAAACTTTAAAACATAATATTTTCTTTGAAAGAACTCTGAATTCTACTGAAGTACCAAATATTTTAGAAAGCATATCATCCTAGTTAGTTGTAACTGTCAACTTGACACAGCTTAAAGTCAACTAAAAAGTGAGTCTCAGTTGAGAGATTGCCTAGATCAAATTGACCTATGGGTATGTTTGTGAGGAATTGTTTTGATTGCTAATTGTTACAACAGGGCCCACTGTAAGTGGTACCATCCCTGGGGAGGTGGACCTGGGCTGTGTGAGGAACTGGAGTTATAGATGTTTGGGATCATGTGAGTCCTCTGCAAGGAGAGAAAGGATTCTTAACCTCTACACCATCTCTAGCCCCAAATATACATATTTTTGAAGTTAAAATGAACCAAAAGGATTTAAGATTAAATAAACTAAACAAAAACACAAAAGAAAGGAAGGAAGGAAGGAAGGAGAGAAGGAAGGAAGGAAGGAAGGGAAGGAAGGAAAGAAGGAAGGAAAACAAAAGAAAACCAGTTGAGCAAGCCAGGCTGAGCAAGCCGGAATGCAGCCTTCCCATGGTTTCTGCTACAGGTTCATGCCTTGAGTTCCTGCCTTGACTTCTGTACACGATGACTGTGTGCCAGAAGTGTAGGTCAGCTGAATTCTTTCCTTTCCAAGTGGCTTGGTCAGAGTATTTTATAGCAGCAGCAGAATTGAAAACTAGGAAGCATGTCTATCATGATTTAAATGTGAGATACAGATATACTGAAACATCACAATTCTGCATAAATATGGCAATTTAATTTGACAACTGAAAGATAAAATAATAAAAAAAAAATTGAAAAAGCACTGTGTTTATTGTACTTCTTGTTTTTGATCTTCCCCCAACTCTTCTACAAGACTTCCTGAACTCAGTCTAATGTTTGCATCTGTTTCAGTCAGATGTTGGGGGAAGCTTCTCAGAGGACAGTTATGCTAGGCTCTTTCCTGAATCCAGGCTGACAGATACAAACACTGCCTGAGGCTCCATGATTGTTTAAGGAGATAAGAAGACTGGTAATATATCCCTATTAATCCTCTGAGGACATCTTGGCACATCCCCCACCCCAAATTAGCAGGGGTTGCTACTGCATTCATTTGTGTCCATCTCACACAGGGCACCTGTGCATCCAGGCCGGCAGTGACAAATACAGTTGTCAACTGTGTCTTCAATGTTGTATCATTGTGATAAGGCCTTGACCAACAAAGAGGCATCAAGGTCTCACGTGTGTCCCTGTGAATCCACTACCCATGCAGTCACAATAGTAGTTGCTTCCTCCATCCACACATAGACCTTCATGGAGATGTGGCTGACTGGCACATTCATTAAAGTTGAGTTCACGGAGGTCTCCAAGGAATCTAGGTGCTTAGTCACAGAAGTAAGTCCCATGAGCATCCTGACACGTGGCACCATGCAGCTGAGGCTGGGACCTACACATGTTTCCAACTCAAAGTTCACACTAGAATATTTTTAAGCACAGATACACATGTATCTTTCTTTCTTGTCTCTACTCCATACCCTCAAATCCTGAAAGATTGGTTTCAAACTCACTATGTCATTGATTTTGAAATTCTGATCTTCTTTATTGCCCTCCCCCCCCCAACACTGATCTCACAGACATATACCACCAGTGCTTATACAGTACTTTGGGTTGAAGTCAAGGACTCCTGCATGGTACTTTAGCATTTGCTAACAGAGCCACAGGCCCAGGCCTGAGTTAGTTATTTTAGAAAGTATTTCTAGAAAAGGGAGTGACATCTTTGTTCCTATGATTCCAATCTATCCAGGTGTCCTGTCCGGCTTATAAGATGTTCAGTTATCTCTAGACTGTGACATACAAACTGTCACCTAGAGAAGGAAGTAACGTCTTTGTTCCTATGATTCCAATCTATCCAGGTGTCCTGTCTGGCTTATAAGATGTTCAGGTATCTCTAGACTGTGACATACAAACTGTCACCCAGAGCTGCAGCAAGCATCATTATTTCAGTTTCACCCCACAGCTCTTCACCCTTCACCCCCACTTTATTTTGTAGTTCCCAGTCCTGATGCCATCAAAAAATGTGTGTCCTGGGAGCACATGCCATGTGGCTCAATGTCAGCCACCACTGTACCTCAGGCTCAGTCTGAGTTGGGCTATGGACACTCCAGACTGCAATATGATACCTTGTCTGGTTTCTATGGAGCATATGTGGTGTGGTTCTTCCCTTTAATGGAAAAACCAGATTCAGAAATGGTCCAAAGTAAGCAATTTGCCATCAGTAGCTATTTCCCTTATACCACAGAAAAGTGTTTACACGGCAGACCTGCAGTCAGGAATCCAGAAATATGGCTCTTTCCACACAAGCCAGCAGCTGGTCTTAGGCTCACTCAGTGCCTTCAGCTCACACTCGGTATCCTTGGTTATTTGGGAACTGTACTTCCTTCAGACTCAAGTCCCTATTAGAACACAGAGCCAAGCTTTGTGCTCTCATTGCAAAAATTAATCATAGCAATTAGGCAGGAAAGGGAACTGTCCAGTTCAGGGTAGTTTGAGGCTTCTGGGAGCAGATCTGGGTTACTACACATATGCACTGCACCCAGCAGGTTAGAGGCCAAAACTGAATCTTGAATGTTCAGTTTTATTCAAGAGGCTTTCTAAGCCCTGGGCTGCTATTCTCTAAATAGCAAAATATTATTTAAATATGCTTTTAGTACACCTAGGTTCCCTCTATATTGCATTTCTTAATGAAGATAGTCTTACACTCGTTAATTTCAGTTAGTAAAATACACACTGGACTCCAAATATCCAGATCGCAAATGTCCTTAATCTCATAACAATGTGGAGAAGGCTTTTGTGTGAGATCATTTTCTTCTTTCATGTCGACAAAGGCACAAGCTGTGTGACCAGGTGTTAAACTATTCAGGAAGTGCAACAGAAGTTCAGTGAAGGAAGAGGTCCCCAGGGCAGCAAGGTTTTATGAAGAATTCAGGCTCTAAGCAAGACTCTGAAGGATAAGTGGGCTTTTGAGAGGACTTGGGAAGAAAGAAAGAATATATATGAAGGATGGGAATTGAGCAGTCACATGAAATAGACACAAGGTACTGCCATGGGCCCTGTGGAATACACAGTAAAATATGTCCCTGAGGAGTATGGAATTCAGTTGATAAATACGCATAACATCAGCCAGCAACAGAATGTGGAGCAGTCAGAAAAAGCACTAACAATGGTAAGACTTGGGGGCAGGAACCAGAGGCATGACTGCAAGAGGAACTGAGGCCAGAGAGGTTCTCATAAGAGTCTGGTGAAAAAGCAGAATGGAAGAGGGAGGTTAAGACCAGGCTTAAGGAATCTGAAGTCAGCCAGCTATGTATGTGGTGGTAGGAGAAGGAACAATGAATCAGCATACATCCTTCATGTTCCTGGTCCAGTGTTACCAGGAAGCCAGAGCTTGCTTACTTCCTATTGGATGCAGGCACTTACTTCATCCCCATCTTCTCATTGGGTCCCTACAACCACATTGTAAAGAAGTGGGACAAATATTAAGATGCCATAAAGCTAGGGAAATCAAAGTACTGGACATAGCAAGTAGGCTAGGGAGATGGCTGTCAATGAAGTGCTTGTCTTGCAACACTTGCAAGGATGCTGCATTCCTACCCCATATTTTAAAAAAGCCATGTGTGCTGGCACACAGTTATCATCCTAGCACCAAGAGGCAAATACAGGAGAGGCCATGGGGCTCTAAGGCCAGACAGCATAGCCTACTTGGTGAGCTTTAGGCCAGTGAGAGGTCCTATCCCACTAAAACAAGGAAGATGACTCCTAAGTAGCATGGCTGGCCACTGGCCTACACATGTACATGCACACACAAATGTGAACCCACGTGTGTACCCTCACACACTTGAACACACACAGGAGAATATATCCTCTGTTCTTTTGACTTCAAGTCCATCCTTCTTTCTACTATTCCTTGCTTCTTTGAGAGCAATTAGACACACTTAGGTTTTAGCTGTCTAACTGGCTCACATATATTAATCACTCAGGGTTCCAAGGCATATGAAGCATCTAGAAAACTGATGCAAGAAGAGGCTGCACTGGGGGCCACTGAAAAGAGATTGACAGGGAGAGGGATTTACTCAGCAGAGGATGTAACACCTTGGGCATGACTGTCACTGAGGGCCTGGCATCTCTGCCTTCACAGGTCCCTTCATGCACACACACATACACACACACAAACACACACACACACACACTGCTCATTTTATTTACTATGTTGATATAAATGTCGATATATTGATGCTATAATTTTTTTAAAAGACAAAGTTTTTCTTTCCTATTTTGCAAGAAATTAAAATATTTCTTGGGCTGCTGAGATTACACAGCCCCTGGGGCATTGTTCTTGCTGAACCCGGTGGCTGAATTATCCCAAACTGAAAGGCTAGGAGAAAGATAAGAATTTGAAATGATTGCAAAACTCCCTTTCAAGAGAACCTGGAAGGATGGCATCACTTCTGAATGCAGGGCAAAAGTTAAGAAAAGACATCAATTTGAAGCAGTAGATAACAAGTCTGGCCGGGCAGTGGTGGTGTACGCCTTTAATCCCAGCACTCGGGAGGCAGAGGCAGGCAGATTTCTGAGTTCGAGGTCAGCCTGGTCTACAGAGTGAGTTCCAGGACAGCCAGGGCTATACAGAGAAAGCCTGTCTCAAAAGTAAAAAAAAAAAAAAAAAAAAAAAAATTAACAAGTCTGATTGTGGACTGAAGCTTGTCTGAAGCTTGACATAACTTTTTTAAAAAGACCCGGGTAAAAAACACCAGTACATAGTTTGCAGTGTAACACTCATCTTTAGGGATATCTGAAAGTCAATGGCATAAACGTGTTACTAAACCATGGGAACTGAGTTCAGCTGAGGGTAACACACTTACCTAGCACCAGTGAGTCCTGGGACACCACCCCCTGGGATGCCAAGAGAAAAAGAAAACCATGAAAAAGAGTGACCTTCTGATGAACCTGAATTCAAGAAAGAAGCCCTGCACACTGATATCCAGCCTTATGAGATGGCCATAAGTCAGGAGAAGAGAGGAATTCATAGCCCCCAAAGAGGTAGTGGTCCCTGTGCTCCTGAGAGTGATTGCAGACTGCAAAATCTGATTATGTCTGTGTTTCAGTGTCTGCAAAATCAAAAAGACACAGATGTGCTCTCCACGCCTTCCAGACAAATGCATTTTCTGAATGAAGACACAAATTTGACTGAAGGAAATATCCAAGCAATTCTGCAATCTGAGAGAAGTTCAGCAACTCCATAAAGCGAAAACTGTTGAAAGTACATTTCTGCTCCGTGTGAGTGGTAGGAAACGCGGAGTCCATGATTCTCCCAAGTTGTCCTCTGGTTTCTGTCTCCACACACACATACTAATGATAGCAACTAATAAATACACTTTAATTTACTTTAAAATTTTAATTCATCACTTTAAATTCTTAATCTTCAGACAAATGTATGGTTTTAGCATATGCAACTGAGCAACCATAACGATGTCACTGTTTTTGCTAAAGGAAGTATAGAAATGACAATGAGATGTGCAGCTGGGTATGAAAGGCTTGTTTTTGTCCTGAGATATCCTGAGAGTGATGAGGATTGCAGCATGTTCCCTGTGAAACTGGACACTGGATTTTTTGATGCAACTGTAGTAGCCTTGGTAGAAACAGCTGAATCTGTGGATGAACAGGGAGGTGTCTGAAAATCAGTCATCTGAATTGTGTCCTGAGAGAGTTCCTGAGGAGCTACAGAGGAAGGAGATTGGTCTAGTTTTCACATGCCTGGATACAGCAGTAAGAACAGCTGTGTGTGTTTCCACATACCTAGACTCACACATGCTCTCATGCCAGGGAAGAAATCACAACAGGATCATAGGAAGTAATTATGAAAAAACAAAACTGCATCTCCTAGAAAATTAACCCTGGGCCTCAAGATAACTCTGCATAAATGACCCTGCTAGAGGGAAGGAAGACTGGCAGACAGTAAAACAGACAGAGGGAAGATGGGCAGACAGTAAAACAGACGGAGGGAAGACGGGCAGACAGTAAAAC
>JADRCH010000101.1:4236854-4351432 GCA_019843965.1 Rhynchomys soricoides | reverse complement strand
AGAAGAAGAAGAAGAAGAAGAAGAAGAAGAAGAAGAAGAAGAAGAAGAAGAAGAAGAAGAAGAAGAACTCAGTGAGAAAACCTAGAGCATCAAGCAGAGAGCTTGAGAGAGACAGCAGATTTCTTAGCACAGTAACAGCAGGGAGAGTGGGCTGTCTGCACACAGTGGGACATTTCCAACCACTCCAGAGCTCACTATTGAGCAATGCCCTCCAAGGATAAAATGATAATCAAAACTTGGCATGGTGGTGCATGCCCACAATGAAGGAAAAGGTGTGGACACAGCAACTATATAAAATAATAGATGACTTTCAAATTGTGATGAAACTCCACATTTAAGACATGTGAAATGGCCACAATGTCTGCACACTGGATCTAACTGTAGGGAGTGAATGCTAAAGATCTTTCTGGTGTAGTGACCCTCATGTTCAGAAATGTCTCTGATGTTTAGTGCTTTCAAACACCTGTTTGCATATAATAAGATGTCTTGGGGAAAGAGATTCAAGCATAAACATGAAAACTCATATAAGTTTCATATTTATCTGCATACACATCCTGAGAGTAATTCCAAGCAGTATTTTTGGTGTGTCTGCATTTTGACTCTGAAAGTCCTATGAGATTAAATGTGGAGTTTTCCAATGCTGGAACCATGTAAGTGTTCCAAAATTGTCAGATACTGAAGCATGTTAGGTTAGAGACTTAAAGAGACTCAATCTACATTCCTGAAAATCAAAACACATGTCTTTATACAGAGTGTAAACCTGTGCAGAGGGAAGGGAAGGCAGAGTGATGACAAACTTTATGTAGAAGGGAGGTGTGCTGACCAGTCTTTGTCACCTTGATACAAACCTAGACACACCCAGGAAGAGGGAATTTCAGTTGAGAAATTGCCTCCATCAGATGGCTTGTCGGTACGTTAGGGCAACATTTTCTTGATTAATGATTGATATGGAGGGTTCAACCCACTGTGGGTGGTGCAGTCCCTGGGGAGTGGTGCTGGATGGTATCAAAAAGAAAACCGAGTAAGACGTGGGGAGCAAGCCAGCAAGTAACATTCCTCATTGGCCTCACTTCAGCTCCTACCTCCAGGCTTCTGCCCTGACTTCTTTTCATGATGGACTATATGCTGAAATAAACTCTTTGCTTCTCAATTTGCTTTCGGTTATTGTATTTATCAGAGTAATCTAAAGCAAACTAATCTAGGTTAGACAATATTGTGGCAGGAGGTGCAGCCTGATCAGAAGCTCCATGTTTCACTTAGGACAGATGAGCTTAAGCAAAGAGTTCACCTGAACGTTATGTTCTATAGCAATCCAATTGAGATAAAAACAGTATGGGGTAGGGATATGGCCCAGTCAGTGCAATGCTTTTCATGCAAACATGAAGGCCTGACATTTGATCTCCAGCTCCCACATAACAATTGGGCATTGCAACATGTTATCTACAACAGAAGCATTATGGTAGTAAAGATAAAAGGGTCCTTGGGCCTCACTGTCCAGTCATCTGAGTCATTGAGCTCCAGATTTATCAAAAGACTTTGTCCCAAAATACAGGATGGAGGAGATGAAGGAAGACACCCAAAACCTCCACCTGGCTTCTGTATTCATGTGCATACACATGTGCACAGCCAATATGAATATGTGTATACACCACACACACAACTGACAGATAAAGAGAATAATAGCTATATTCATACCTATTTTTCAACATCATGAGGATCTCTCAAGAAAACACAGAGTCTTGGTGTACTTTGTCTCTGTACTTTGTACTCTGATGAACACAGAGAAACCTTACAGTGCAGACTTGATGTACAGGAATTATGCAGAGATTTTATCCAGAGAAAGCACTTAAATTTGAAGAGTCATGTGAATCATGGCAGGGGATGCATAAAATATTACAAAAACCAGAGACTAGAGACCCATGCAGTGAGCATGAGAGACAAAGCCACACAGGCAGGCTGACTGAGGATGGTTCCTGCTTCCTTAGTATCCCATTTCCTCTTTAACCTTGACTCTCCAGGATGTCTAGCTGGAAGTCAATGGCCACCAGGAGAAAACACCTGTATCTGAAAACAGCTCTGTGTGCATCTGTCACATTAAAATTCTTTCTTGGGATTTGGATGTTAATATTGTGTTCCAAGCAATGTCATAAGAAACGAGGGAGGTTGGATGTAGCCCATGCAGTCAGGAGCCCCAGGTAACAGAGCTTTTACTTCTCAGCAAGATCAGACAGGCTCAGCCTATTGTCGGAGCAGCTGTGTGCACACAACACATACCATGCATTCATGAATGCTTCCATGCACAGATATGCATACACACATACAATGCTTTGTGTACTCATGCACCACACAGTCATTATAGGCACAATTTACATACACATACATACAACTGTGTGCCTATGCATGCACAAGAATACCTCCTGGCAATATAAATTATTTGATGATTATAACTAATAACAAGTGGATGGCCTGCTCTTGCTTTGTTTTTATTCTATATTTACATTCCATGCATTATTCTCAAAATTTCAATCATGAAAACAATCCCTATCAATATTAAACTTATTTTAAGAATAATTAAATATGTCCTCAAGGGCTTGTGTTATTCAAGTAGTAGTCTATGCTTGAATCTGCCCCAAGTAAAAAATTCATTCTTGTACATTGAAAATAGAATAATGATTTTAAGAGCTATAAAATTCTCTCTAAATACACAGTAAAATGTTCTATTGCATTACTGTATTATATTCATGGTTAAATTATAGCTCTATAATAGAAAACATTTATGTGGAGACCATTGGTTGGATACTATTAAATTTGAACAGAAAATCTTCAGCACAGAAAAATCCAGGATATATAGAGCACATCATTCTGAGTGTCTGCTTCTCTTCATGTTAATATATAACAATTCTCTGTCTTTTCAAGAATTTTTTCAACTCAGGTATGAGTCTAAAATAGGTGAACATTGCACAAATTTCCTTTGTTAACACAGTAGAAAGCAAAGCTACTTAAAAAAGATTTGGAGGTAACTCCCCCCTAAACTTTGGGGAATTGTTCAAATTGTGTATGTGTACATGTGAGTCTGTATGAATTGAGGAACTTGTGAGTAGTAAGTATACTCAAACACTGAACTTTCATGTAGATACATGTTGGAGTGTAGGTGCGTGTTGAGATATGTTTTGGTCTGTGTGTTAGTATGCATGTGTGTATATGTTGTTGTGTTTATTGAACTACTGGTCAATTGCATGTGTGTCAGTGTGCTCACGTGTGGGTGTGTGGGTGTGAATGTAATGAAAAGTAGGTCCTCAGTATGTCACCTAGCTCAGGAAAGAACACAATCCTGGCAACTATGTTTGGATTTCTATACTACAGATGGTAATTTATGCACATGAGATTATATTCTCTGTCAAAGATATATTAATATTTAATTGACAAACTTTATATGATTATGAAATAAAAAGCTGTTCAACAAAAGTAAAATGAAGTTCAAGAATTTAACTCATGTCATCCTATTTTGAGGTTTAAACAACAATAAAAAAGATTCTTCAAGAAACATACCCTTATCTGACAAGCAAGACCAGGGGGTTCCTGTGTTCCTACCCTGAACCATGTTTCCTCAACTGTCAGCCTGGAGCAAAGATGAAATTGTAGAAAGATCACATTAAAGAACCAAGAAAGCAGCCCTGAGCTCTAATCGGCTTTGTCTAAAGGTTTACCAATGGTATTGTGAGAAGGTTCTGCAAAGGGATCCAAAGACAAGAAGATGTTGAAAGGGGGAACTACCCTAGGAAAGCCACCCCTAGGGTGCTGAGAATATGAACTAAGATGGCCCAAGATGCAGAGGTGCTGTTTCAGCAACTGTGGAGAGCTTTTGGGAGCACCTTCTAAGAATTTGGCAGGAATTTGACTTGGGCTAGGACATGGAAGTAAGCTCAAGGTGAATACAGCTGAAGAATGTGCTCTTTGTATCTTGTTAAGACTCTGAATAGTCTTAACAAGACTTTTATCAAGACTTAACAAGACTATTATCAAGGGACCTAGTATGCTTTCTTTGTTCCTTACCTGCCCTGTCTGTGCTTTGTTTGTTCCTTAACTACTTTGTTTATGATTTAGGACTAACCATATTCTTTGTATGTACCTAGAATGATATAAAAGCAGACTAGAAAAAATAAACTGGCTTCAGCCACAGTACTGGCTGGAGTCATGTTATAATGTTGTCTAGATGTCTTTTCTTTTCAATCCTCGCTCCCTCTCTTGAGACCCAGTTGACTGACTGAGCTGGCTTGGTCAAGCAACACTGATGGGAAGGGTCGGGAATAATACTGCACTGATGTGGAAGTGTAGAGAAGATACTCATCTGTGCACTTCTATTATAGGGCAGAGACTGGAGAAATATCTATGTGACCATGGTAGAGGCTCTGGTTAATGTTTTAGGACAGGAACTTGGTAATTTGATAATACAAATATGCCTACTAGCTCAGGATAGCCAAAAATGTTTCAGCCTGAGAGTCTGTTTTTCAGAAGGGACATGTTTGGTGAGGCCACATTACCATAGTTATAGATATAGCATTGCCCCCAGGAGATAAAAGAGCACCCGGAGGTCTAGAGACAAATAGTCCAATTAGTACCTCCTACTTTTCACTGGATGTGGCCAAATTGCCTCATGCTGTGACTATATTTTTGTATATAGCATGAGGATCGTGGTCTAGTGTAAAGTCCTCATTTATACTGAGAACAGATGCAGAATACACTTACTCACCGTATAACTGGATAGATTACCTGATGTTACAACATTATCTGTGGGAAGTGGTGGACAAACGGCCAAATGAAACTAAGAGCCCCCAGGAGCACCCCTATGAACATCACTTATACTCTTAATAAGGATATGTTTCATCATCAATTGTGGCATGAAGTGGACCCTGTACTGTTTAAGTTCTGAGCCCAACAAGTGGGCAGTAAGCAAGGATTCCCTCACCCTGGGCCCAGCTCCCTCTTGTCTGCTCTATTTCTCTCAAAATGAATGAATGGAATGAAAATACATATTCTTTAAAAAAAAAAAAAAAAGAAAATACATATTCTTACTTGTGATGGCTAATCTTGGTTGTCAACTTGACTATATCTAGAGTCAACTAAAACATAAGCTGCTGGCACTCCTACAAGAGATTTGCTCGATCATACTATTTGAAGCACTAAATGTGCATGGCACCTTCTGGTAGCAGCCCAGATACAAAGATAGAAGAGAAGAAAACTTTGATTTTTACCTCCTTTGCCCTCACTCTGGCTGACAAGTCCATCTATCCTTCATTTCTCCACCAACACTAGAATGAACTTCTTCAGTATCCCCACACAGATTGAAAACCACTAGCTATCCGAGAATCTTCTAGGTTTGCAGTGCAAGATTGGGACTAGAGAGGCACCCTACCTTATGGATTGAACAAATACTGAGTTCTTAGTCTTTCCAATAGGAGGCCACCACTGTTAGAACACTTGAGACAAATCAGATAAACCACTTCAATAAATCCACATTTAATGTCTATGTTCATTCTGTTTGTTCTTTTCCTTTTGAGACCTCTAAAACATCCATCACCCAGCACCATTTACTATGCCTAGACTGGGACAGACCTGGAGGCACAGGCAGATCATCAGAGACTGGAGAACAAACACTGAAGCAGATGTCCACTCTGCATGTGGCAGTGCCATATAAGGTATATAGGGTGATACTGGTGTGAGAGCTTTCATGCAGATAGCAATTCCTAGGGCACCATCACAAAGTGATAATAAGCAGAGACCTTAGGAAGTTCTCGAAGTTCAAAATATGTTCACTCAATACAAGGAGATCAAGGACCTAGCCACTGACTCAGATTTACCTGAGAAAAGGTGTCTGAAAAACTAGCCAAGTGACGGTCTTACTTGGGGTTTCACAGGATGTGAAACCCTGAGAACTTTGGAAATCCAAAACCTCTAGAAAGTTACTATACATGTCTTTAATTTCCAGCCTAATGTTTTCTTTCTAAATCTGTTAGGGAATGACTTCAGTCATTCCTTCCAACTTTGTTCTCAGTCTTCACACTATGACTAGACAGATCCCACTGAATGGAAAGCCTACCCTCCCTTCAAGACACAAGTTGACATACATGAATGGATAGAAGCTCAGAGTTGTCTCAAACCCAGGAGGACAATATTCATTTCCTCAGTGTTACTTCTTTAATGGTATTGATATAGCCACAAGACAGAAACCTCATAGGTTGTTGACAATTTATCAAATCTGATAAATAGATTTATTCCCAGAGTCTTCCAGAAGCAAACCAATGGACAGTGTAAGGAAGCATACTTGTCACTGATATTTTTTATCTCATTCAGTTTTGCTCAAAAAAGTCTATCACTTACCACATTGGCAGATTTATCCACTCATGAAGAAAAAAGATGAACTGCTGTGGAATATTAAAAAGGCCAGTCCAGAACTACTTTAAATATATTCAGTGTCAGAGCAGAGCTTTGTTAAACCCCCAGTTGACAGATAGCTATTAACATGGTGGGTAACTTGAGCAGAAAATCTGAGCCATCATTGGTTTTGTCCATTTCTCTTCTGACATGGAAAAAACAGAAAGGGGAAATAAAAGCAGATCGCTTTAGCTCAAAATAGAGCTGTGCTGATTCCCACTCCCAGAACCTCCCCATTATTAATGAAGAAAAGACTTTTTTCCTAATGATGTCTGTAGTTGCAGTACAAGTCGACAGCGGTTGAGTGCTTAGTGGAATATTCCAGGGACATTTATTATAACTGGACGCAGAGACCAGATGCCTGCTTAATGGCGGGGTTTAAATGTCAAACACCTGGAGAGGTGATTACTCAGCCTCAGAATCCAGCTGCGTTCCCTGCTCTGGCTCAGAGAAAGTCTACTGACAGTTAACTTTAAGATACTGTTCAGGCTGGAGAAGTGGATCTGTAGCAAGAAGAAATGTGAAGAGGTTAGCACAGTGGGCCCAGGTTCACAGGATGAAAAAACATGTGCCTTGATGGGAAGGACTCAAATTCCCTCTGTGTTCACAGAATTGGAGGTGCAAGCATTAAAAGTGTTCTTGCTGATAATAAAAGATGTTTAAATTTTTTCTGTGAAGAATTTTTGTGGGGCAGGAGTTTTGTAAATGCATTTAAGTTTTGATACAAGATATGTTTTATGTTGAGTATATACTCCCTTTGTACCTGCCTACCATTTTTTTTTCTTGTTTTGGCTTTTATGCAGGGTCTTTTTCTTTTGTATTCCAGACTGTCCTCAACATTGTTGTGTAGCCAAAAAATGACTTTGAACTGATGAGATTCCTGTTTCCACCTTCCAAATGCTAGATTATGAGAGTATACCACTATGAAGTGCTGTGAATTGAACTAAGGGCTTTGTACATGCTAGGCAAGTATTCTACAAACTAAGCAAAAGCCCCACCCCATTTTGTTTTGTTTTTCTTGTGCTTAAAATGGAACCCAGGAGCGCAAATGTGAGGTAGGGAAGCTTTCTACCACTGAGATACACTCCAGCCCTAGAAGGCTCCTTTGCCTTACATGTATGCAATAAAACCAGGAGGTTAAGAGAAAAGCCTTCATTGAACATGTACACACATGCACATATATGCTCATGCATGTGTATGCACTCTTGAAGACAAAAAAGCCTTCTGCATGGATTACAGGTATGCATTACCCCACCCAGTTTATATGGTGCTGGGATGGAATTCAACATGGCTTCAAGCACTAGGCAAGTACTCTACTGACTGAAATACATCCAAAAGATGGGTTGAAAAAGTAGCTTCTCTGGATCACTTTTAAATAAGCTGAAATCTCTAATGTCTTAGACCAGATTGTTTAGACACAAAAGACCATTTGCATCAACAAACATCTAGAGCTGGACATTGGTCCATTATTTGGACATGTTGCCTGACTTTTTTAATCTCTATACCCAATTTCCAAGTCCTATTCAGCTATTATGCATTTTTATTCAGAGTGTGAATATGCTTGAAAGAACAAAATAATACATTTAAGGACAGCCAGTCCCATGATGTTTAGAAGCTCCTGAATCTGAAAAGGTTTCAGAGGGCTGAAGGGCAGTACTTAAAGCAGGCAAGCACATGGAGATAGTTTATTGACATAAGACTCCATTCACATTGGGCTGTGCATACACCCCTCATCTAATAAAGCATGTGGCAGCCTAAGATCCTTACCTTCACATATTACACACACACACACACACACACACACACACACACACACACCTCTGATACAGTGCACCTAGTAATCTGGAATCCCCATCAGCATTCAGCAGCATACTCCACTCTCAAAATAGGGTAGGTTATTTCTCCCCCCTAATAACCACCTAAATTAGACTAGATCTATTCAATACCTTGCTTCTGTCTAGGTACAAGAGTAGGAAGGCTGATGCTGCTTAAACTGGTTTCAGGTGCATGCCCATAAGTGAAAATTTTCAGGAAAAATTTCCTATCATATGCCTACTTTGTGATTGGGCATACATATGCTTAAAATTAGATGTATTATGGGGAAAAGTAGAGAAATGGGTATATAGCTTAAGCTGTAAATCAAAATAAAGAACCACCCAAACTATATCCCTTAGCAACTAAACTCTGATTCTCATGAAAGAAAGCCCCAATGATTGCTGGAGCCCTCACTCACACGACCTGCTGTCAATCTTTATACTTTATTCTTTTCTAATATGTGATACGACTTTTCTTTTTTGAAAAGTTTCTTTGCTATTTTACAATCCGGGTGCATCTTTATTTTTTATTGAATAAAGTTACAAATAACATTAAAACTAGCAGAGTTTTCAGTTACCAGTAACACTCTCATACTTTTAATGTACTCTTCTCAGCTGGACAGAGTCTGCCTAATGCTCAGAAAATATCATCCTCTATTCTCATAAGACATGTGGAAGAGATTCTTACCCTACTGGTGCAAGACAAATCCTATAAGGAAAACAGAAACCCAGCTGTCCCACTAACCCCCAACAGCCAGAAACTGTGTTCCTACTAAATGATGCTGTAGTACCCTGAGCCTCACCATGCAACAGACCACTGCCCTGAGTGGTTATTTCATGAATGGGAATGTTTATACATGTGAAAAGTCAAACCATTCTACCCAACACCAAAAATTGCTGGATTCTGGTGTATTTTATACACAATGCTCATGGTTACACACACACACACACACACACACACACACACACACACACATACACACGCGAGTGCTCTAACCAAGCATAGTGTTTTCTTTTCCTGAACATCCAGAGGAAGCCTATCTTGAAAGCTTAGTAGATCACAGGAAGAAATATAAGCATTTTGCTGATCCAGCAATCTGACTGAACAGCTCACAAAATAAAACGAGTCAAAGGAATTTTAGCTAATCAAATTCCCATGTGTATTTTATGACAGTAGTCAGTGCTACTTGCCCAGTTATTGGAAAATGAGGAAGCTGGGTATAAGGCATAGGGCTATAACCTCAGCACTCAGAGGGTGAGGGGAGGGGTGGGAATGGAATCCCATCCCCACAACCAACCTTAATTCAATGTTTAGCTTAGGACAACAACTTTAACTACAGGCAAGTAACTGTTTTTGATAGCGACCTTCAAAAAAATGTGCACAGCATTCACAGCTTCTCCAGATAGCCTACGAGTTACCAGAATATTTGTGTTCATTGCAACTATTTTTTCCCATGTTATAAACTGAAGAAGTTGAAAACCTTGTATTACTAAAGGATTTTTTTTTAAATGTTCCCAATACAAAATGTTCTTTCCATTGATCTCCATCATTGCTGATCCCCATCATATGCTTGATCATTAGACATCACAAACATGTATACAAATGTCACGCAGTACACTGAAAGTGTATGTATGCAACTACTATGCATCATAGAAATAAAAGTGCATTTATTAATATGTTTCAAAATTGAAAAGAAGGCTACTGTGTGCATGGAATGTACATGTTGTTGAACAGTTTAAATAACTATGAACTCGGACCACCATGTGTACTCAAAGCAGTAGGTTTGCAAGTTACTAATGCTAGTAAGCTTCCAAGTACACACTCTTAAAGTCACTGCTGACAAGATCTTAGTGTATGTCACTACAACATAGGAAAGTTTCCCTTCTAGATTCTACTTTTAGATTCTTTTTCCAGGGACTATTAAAACAAAAGCGTCTGTTAGAGCTAAAAAAAAAAAAGTCACCATTTGATTGACGAGAGTAGATTTCTCGACTTAAACAGTAGATTGATTTGAATGGTTCATCTACTAATATAGTAAGACACATGTTAAAGATTACAAATTGCTTAAAGACTATTGACAAACAAGTCCCCCAATCTTCTTGAAGTTTCTGAGAAGCAGATGGAAGAAGTAGCTTCTGCCCCTTTCCACTCCACTTCTCCATTTCCCCCACCCAATCTGTACAAAGCCATAGAGGTCTGAAGCAGAATGGGAAGATGGGGACACTGTCAGAAGATGAAGAGACACAATTGCCTCTGTTAGCACAACAATTAATTTTGTTTGCAGAGTACCAGCCAATCTATTTGTTACTAGGAACGTGCTAATTATTCTTGCTAATTACATGCAAAACATTCATTATCACCTGTAAGTGGAGTTGAACCCCTCAGGTTTCAGTGACAAATTAATTACTGTGTTTTCCTTCTCTGTGTATTTCCAGGCAGCTTCTGGTACTATCTGAAAAAATAGAGTGTTTTTGCAGCTCTCTTGTCTCTCAGAGTCACTAATTAAAATGGAACTCAGGCAAACAGAACTCTGAGCTTTCCTTCTTCTTTCCATTGGGGGCCTTTCCTACTCCTAAAAGCCCCCAGTCTCTCCCTGGTTTTACAGATACAATCCCTCATAAAACACATGTAGCTGGATTTCACTAAGTACAGGGTACACATTTGTACCAGAAGCTGCAGAGAAGACCAGCTGTGCCAGAGTCTGGGAAGAGGTTCCACACCCAGGGTGCACATTAGCTCCACCCACCTGCTCTCTCCAAAGTTTGTTACATAGTGTAAATTCAGTCAATTAATGAATATATATATATAGTATAATATATATATATTCAGTACACACACACACACACACACACACACACACACTAACGCCTTCTGTCCTGGGAAGAGACAACATTGTTTGTTCCCTGTGTGATTATGAACTGAAAGCTTTATAGATCATAAAGATGAACCTGCAAGTATTCAGACATGTTCAGATATGAGGTATTGCTGGTCCTCACTCAGTCCCCTGCCATGCTGCCTTCTCACACCCTATAGAACACTTTAAGTGAACAGTTGACACTGGGAAGGGCATTGGAAGAAAGTAGCTGTGACACCATTAAGTGTGCCATTCCTTTCCACCACTATCCCAGGAACCCATGCTGGAAAATTCCAGCTTGGTGCATGAAAAGTTAGTGGCTCCTTAATCCTTGGGTCTCAGACAGGATAAGCCTATCCTGCACACAGTACCTAGTTCTACCTACCCCATTCATCAACCTACCTGGCAGCATGACATGGCTCTTTTTGTCAAGGCCCAGGCTCAGCTAGTCCTATGTGCCTGTACCACCTGTTCTTTCTACTTCCTGGGTCCTCCATGTTCATTTTGCTTCAATTCTGGGAGTGCATGCCCTTTGTCTGTCAACATCTGCTCTGTCTCTATAACAGTTCTGTAATGTAAACACAAATTGCAGTTCTTGATCATAAATAAACTAGGAAGGAAGTTTGCAGTGTCATTTAACCCAGTGTTCCTAGCATTTTCAATCTAAAACAGTATTTAGAAACAGGAAATATGGAAGGGTAAATGTCACCAGCAAGAAGGTAGATACATGTAGTTATTTTAACAAAAGTTATATTGTATTATGCTGAGGGTCAAATGTAGCAGCTTATGTTCTCATGCTAATTACGATACCCAAAAACCTGTTTGCAGTGTTCAGCATGTAGGCTAAAGGAAGCCTGCCCCAAGTTGGCTCTGATAGGTAAGTAAAATTGCCAGTGGTCAATGGCTGGGGAGAGAGACAGAGGCAGGACTTTTAAGATTCCCAGACGAGAAACATGGGAGAGGGAGAAGGGTCTACCATGAGAAGGGAAGCATAGGACAGACCATGCTGGGAAAGTGCAGAAGATGGCCAAAATGTAGGTGCAAGGGGAAAGCTGCCCCTAGAAGGGTCCATGGGCAGCAAAGATAAAAATATAGATTTAGTAAGTATTAACTCAGGAATATTGGAGGTTTGGAAGTGTCCAACCATTGAGCTAGTTAAGGCATATTAAAAATAAGTCTCTCTGTCTCTCTCTCTGTCTCTCTCTCTCTCTCTCTCTCTCTCTCTCTCTCTCTCTCTCTCTTTTTCATTGTGAATCCAGAGCTCTTAGGTGGGTGCAGAAGAGGCTCAGGCACCCACCAGGAGCATAGAGTAGGCTTAACAATTTACTGCTATAGTCATCTCACAATGTTCATGCTCTAAATTCCTATCTCCCCAAGGCTGCTCACCTGTGTGACATATCTTAGCTGAAGGTCAGGTACAATCTGTAACAAAAGTCTATGATTCAAGGGGATTCTGGGAGAGACTCTTCAGCCACAGGGCAGATCAAGGTAGAGTCCAGATGTGCAGAGCAGAGTAGAACATTGTTCTTGGTCTCTGCTTATATACTGTTCAGTAAGTGTCATGGGGTTCTAGGACTCTGTCTGGTTATCTTGAGTGAATGATGTCACTGGGTTCTGGTTATCAGGTGCAGCCTTGGGTGTAGTGGGGATTCTAGCTATGCTATTTTCATATGTCTAAAAGGCATTTTTAGTTTGTTCATTAACCTAAATAATTCTCTACTTCAACTGCACATAAACTTCACACCGTCAGAATAACCCATTGTAATTTTGTTTGTTTGTATGACTGTTTTCCCCAGAATTTGATTTCAAGTCCTCACGGCTTCTTGTTTTACAGAGGAAAGAAAGTTCAGTATTTCTTTGTTTTTAATAAATCATATCATACTCCTTTCTTTGGTCTCCCTGTCTTTGCAGGTCTCTTGACAGAAACGTGTATGTTGAGACTACTGAGGATGTGTGCCCCAATACCATAGAAGCAGATTGTGACTGCAACAGCCAGAGCTCAACATGACTCTTGCTATGATGAAGAGAGGGTTCTGTCTGTGTCTGGAGGTCCAGGGTAGAGTCTGTCCTGCTTGCAGACAGAGTTTATCTACCTCACCCTGCCTTCATCCCCATACTTGTCCCTTTCTTGTGCCCTGCTCCCTCTTTAGCTGCATATCTAACTCATTCAGATTCTCCTTTCTCACACTCCTGTTTTTTATTCATTGAGCTGTGTTTGCTTTGCTGAGCACTAACACAGCTTTTATAACTTATCTGTTTGATCCCAAGGTTTTGCTAATATTATCAAATACTATTACAGGATTCCAAATGAAGTTTTCATTTCAGCCAGTTTCCCACTGCTTTCAAATTATTCAGTGATGTCTACAGATAATTTTTAACCAAAGATGATGAGATTTTAAGAGTGGACATGGCTCACAATATGACAGTAGAATGATGAAATTCGTTTGAGATATATAGCCATCCGTCTTCAACTATGTGAAATACATGACCACATGGCTAACTGAAAAAATAGGTCCTATCCCAAGCACTTTTTCCTCTTGGGAACTTCAGGTGACTGGATCTCCAGGACTACTTTTGAGGAAATGTCTGTACTTATTCTGGGCTCAACCATTCACCTGTCTAGCTGAACCTCCATCCCATAGAATTATTTTAAAGGAGCAGGAACCATGTGTGTACTCTGGGGTTAATCACCCAGTATGGAGCCTGGAAACTCAACCTGGAGAATATTCTGTATCTTGTACAATGCTACCTCTCAGGAGAAGTGAGCTTTGGCATCCAGGAGGCCATGAGATTCAGTCAAGTTCTACTACTTACCAATCTCACTTGGGGTTCTTTGAATGAGAAATGTCCCTCAAAATCTCAGGCACTTGAATAATTGGTACCTAACTGATGGTGCCATTTTGGGGCTAGGGGGTGTGACCTTGCAAGGCTAGGGTGTATGGCCTCATAGAGCTAGGAGTTTTGACCTTGCTGGAGAGTGTGTGTCATTACAGGCAGGATGGAGATCACAGAGACTTGTACCATTTTCAGTTCACTCTTTGTGCTTCCCACCTATGTTGGACCTCCACGCTTGCGGCCCCACGGCCGCAGCATCATGAGCGGCACAGCTGCTTGTACTCGGGAGCTGTACCACAGTTCATGATCGGAGTGGAGCAGCGCCACTAGAGTTGGGGCCATCTCCGTGGTGATGGCCCTCCGCACCTCATCTGGGGGGTAGCAGGGCCCTAGACAGCCTGTCTGTGGGCCCCGGGTTTCGAGCTGACAATAGTACAGGGAGGAGAGTGCCCCTGGCTTCTTCTTTAGAGAAGCAGGGGTCACTGACAGCCCTGGGGTGCACCTCCCTGGCCCACAGAGGGAAGCACTGAATGCAGCCTGGGACTGCCCCAGCCATAGGGGTGGGGTGCAGGTGCCCTGGGGTTTGCAGCAGTGATTGTGGCAGCTCTGGGCCAGGGATCAGAACTGGACCCCGATGGCACGTCACTGGGGGTGTTCTCCTCCTCCCATTGTCCTGAGGGCGAGAGGGTGGGGTCCCAGGCAGTGGTAGTCTTGGGTCCCATTCTGACCCTGGTTTGGGCCTTTGGGGACAAACCTTAGCCTGGCTAGAGTTCTGAGACCTGTCTCATTCATTTCTGCATAGGAGTGACTCAGCAAGACCTGTTTGGCCCTCCCTCTACCCTGCCATTGCTGACATGGAGCTATGCCATTGGCCCTGTCAGTCACCCCTTCCCCTTCCCCGCCTCCTATGTCATCTCTCCCCATACCTAAGTGCCCACCCCCTTTGCCTTCTCTATATAAGCAGGAGAGATTGCTACAATAAAGTTGAGTTCCTGCTTTAACAAGACTTCCAGCCGGTCTGTTTCTTTTTAGCCACCAACACCTGCCATCCTGCTCAGCCCAGGATAGACTGGGCTGGACCAGGTTCTCTCCTCTCTCCTGGACCTGCCAACTAGGAGCTGATACACCTAGGGTTCAAGACATGAACTCTAAGCTACTTCAGCCTCCATACCTACTGCTTCTGTACCATGATGGACTCTTGTCACTCTGGAACCATGAGACAAAATTAACCTTGCCTTCTATGCTTGGTCTCAGCATTTTAGAACAGTAGAAAAGTAACTAATATGCCTTGCTTTCTACATGAGTTTAAATATGAGAACATCTCAGGCTAGGTTGAGGATGCATTTGGGACTGGGTTACCTCATTCAGCATGATATTCTGAAGATCCATCCATTTGCCTGAAAAATTCATGATGTCTTTGTTTTTTATATCTGTACACTATTCCATTGTGTAGCTGTACCATATTTTCTTCATCCATTCTTCAGTTGGGAGACATCTAAGTCATTTCCAGTTTCTGGCTATTATGAATAAAGCTGCTGGTGCTGGCAATTTTATCTTAATACATAGGCTTTATTTATCTGCTATTTTTATCTCTTGCTAGACTTAATTTCTAAATTAACTTTTATTATAGAAAAGTGTTGATAGGAAAGTACATACTACAAGTGGGGTTTGTTACTATTTTTGGTGTAAGTATTCACTAAGGGCCTGGAGTACAACCCCTGCTGACAAGGAGGGATCAATGACACGTTGACTCCATTCCAACATGAGAGAGCACTCACTGGACCACTGCCATGAGTCAGGGATGAAGACTCTGATATGCACTTCTGTACCTCTCCAAATATATTCACTTCGATACTGTGCTCCCACACACTTTCTCTCTCTTCACAAACTGTCAATATAGTGACCATCAGAATGTTCCCATATTTTCTCCTTTTATGAATTTTATTACATTATATTCTTTATTTTGTGGGTGCATGAATTCATATGTGTGTGCACACACATGTGCCCCAGCCATTGTGTGGAGGTCAGAAGGCAACTTGCAGGACTCAGTTCTTTCCTTCTACCAGGTAGGTACCAGGGACCCAATTTCAGTCATCAGGTTTGACAGCCAGCATCTTTATCTTCCAAGTCATTTCACTATCCTGAAAAGACATATTTTCTATGACATATTTAATAATTCATTATTGTAGTAAAAGATCATACAAGAGTTAACCTAAATAGCAATCCTGAGAAGCACTGTCAGCATGAGAGTCCTATTCCTCTTCCCAGCCTGTATATCTCAGCAAGAAGATTATGAGTCAATCGGCACTCATTAGGTTGCTATACCAAAAAAGAGACAATAATCAGTGCTGTCATGGGCACTGTTTTCTTTTAGGATTTATAGCACACCAGATTTAAATCTGTCAGATTCCCAACCATATCAGCAAGTCAATTCACTCGCTTCCACCCTCTGGACAGTGCTCAACAAGTAACAGGCATTAATCCTAGGACAATTAGGTTGATTGGCATATGGTAGAAAGTCCCTCTAGAGCTAAACCCCTTTCACCTGCTCTGGTAGTAATCAGAAAGTCACCTGATCCAGACTATAACATTGTAGTAATTAGTGACTCTTCTGTCTGCTGTAACAAAATACCCAAGAAAAACAACCTAAGAGAAGAAAAATTGATCGTGCTCACAATTTCAGACATCTCTGTCAGTCTTACATGTTGTGGACAGAAAGGTGGAGCAAACTAGTTTACATCACGCTGATTCAGAATCAGAGACCTAAAAGGGACTGTAAGAAGGGACCACAGACATACCCACAAGGCTTGGCTCCAAGTGGGTCCCACCTTCTACTCTTGCTCCATCCCCAAAAGTTATCATATTGTGGTATAATAATATGATATCAAGGAAGTATACTTATTAGGTCAGAACCACAGACAACCAGAAGTGTGCCTTACAATCAAAATTAAACATCACACAGAAAAAGCTAACTCAGTTAAGTCTTCATTTAAAAGTAGGGAGACAGCTCAGTGAACAGAAGTACATGCTGTACAAGCCTAATGACCCAAATTCAGTCCCTGGAACCCCTAGTGAAAGGAGACAACTGACTCCCCAAATTGACTTCTTTGACCTCCACAAACACATCTGTTACTTGATCACCTGTACACATATACTCCTATACACAAACACACATACATACATACAGAAAACATACACACGTACATGCACACATATGCACATCACACACAAAGCACACACAACAACAATAATAAGACATAACTTAAAAATAAAATATAATTAAGCAGATTCTCTCCAGAATCGAATAATGAAACTTCTTCTGAATTAAACAATTTTATTTAGTAAAACAAACACAAATACCCTATGCCCATGAGACCATAAATTCCTTAAAATAACACCTGCAATCACTTCAGTGCAAGTCTGAAAGATCACCCCAATAGTGCAACTCAAAGAAGCTTGGTGAAGCACTTACATTAAATATCCCCACTTTGGAACAGTGAACTTGATTAGGGATGCTTTATCATCATTTTCAGCATCATTGTCATCATTATTATATTATTATTTTATTATTATTATTATTTAGAGAAAAATCTAAGCAAGCCATAAAGGAAGCAAAACAAGCTAACTGATTCTTACTAATTGATAAGATTAAGTCTGCTAGAAGATATGCAATACTTACTTGTGGCTCTCACTCTTTGCTATTCTTTGCCTCAGAGTAGAAACTGTTTCAAATATTTAACAAATGGGGCTAATTATTCAAATATAGCTGAATTTCTACTATAATGACTAAAAGAATTCCTTTCCTGAATTTTTGTTTGTTTGTTGTTTATTTTAATGTAAATGCCAAAACAATGAGACAGCAGACAGGTCTGGAGAAAGAAAGAAGAAGCCAACCTTTATTCTTAAGCCTATACTTGACTCAGAAAATAAGTTAACTTATTAAACTTGTTTCATTTTTTAAAGGCCAATATAATCATTCCATTTTTGTGCCAAGTATGTTTTCCTGAGCAGTGGAGATGTCATTCCATTTGAAGCACTGTTTGCTTAAGCTCAGAATTACCCCTGGGCAATGTATTATTGATAAATTCATTTTCTTGTATGTTCACTACTCCACATTTGCACTCCACAGAACCCATAGCCTCCACCCAGTTTCCTAGGCAAGGATGCTCCAGTCTGTCTTGCCCAAAGAAAGCAAGATTATTCAACTGGGTGCACTCTACAGCATTACCAGTTCCAAGGTAATTTCACTGGACTCTCCCAGCAAAGGCACAATTGAGGTTACTTGTAGCTTTAAGGCTTGCAACATTTTAAAATTCTTATGCTTATCTGCATACATTTGCATGTGCTTAAAGCACCTCCATTCAAAAGTAGAAAGGTCCACTCTGTGGAGATGACTCTGGAGTGTGGGAAAACACAATGGCTTATTTAAATGTTATTGGTCTCCACAGTCTCTGCTGACAGAAGGATCCACTAAGGACCTTTATCTAGAATTCACCTCAGTAAATCAGTGCAGTGCTTTTCTTCTTTTTATTGGGGGAAGGGGGGTTGGCTTGTTCCTGCTTTCTTGTTGTGTGTGTATCAGGGTTTATTTGCACAGGGTAAAGACCTTGGCCAGCTAGTGTGCAAGAAATGTGTGGTGTACTATTGCAGATCCTTCAGGAATCTCTCAAGTGTTTGAATAAACATACCACTCCAATTTAAGAGGAGAAGGAGGAGAGGGAGAAAGAAGGAAAAGAAGAGGAGGACGGATAAAAAGAAGAGCTGTTTAGTAGAAAGGCAAACATAGACTACTGAGCAGATCCAATATGCAGGCACATCCAAACACATTCCTGAAGGCTGAGAAGGACCTTACACTTCCCTTCAGCCTAATGGGTCCTGAGCCATGGCCTTTGTCTGCTGATTAACTGCTCTGTTCATTGACCAAGCCACTAATTGCATGTTCCTTGTAGTTACCATACAGTACTGTAAGAATTAATGAGACACAATTACAGCTTCCAAAAACCTCAGACTAGAGCCAAAACTGCTCAGCACTTCAAGAGAATTAGAACTCTGGAGGAAAAAAAAGGAGCTAACCGTTCACAGGAAGTAGAATGGTTTATGTTTAATTTTTTTGTACTTGTCTGAAGCTGCTTCATAATTGGGCCCAAGTGGGTTAAGGTAAGAGAAAAAAAAGAATGGTCTGATCCAAGAACTTGTGAACTCAGCTTTCACCCAGACACGGCGATGGCTTGCAGGGAAATGCACTCTGCAGATGGTCCAGACACTGGAAACAATGAACACACCCCACTGCTGCCAATATCCCAGGAAGCAAATAGCAAGTTGATTTTTCTGAGGGGAAACCACCCAGAAGTGGCTTTCTGGTCATTGTCTGGACATGTGTTTGATCAGCTGAAGTCAAATTCCAGGTAACTGTAGGATCTGATGTGCATGTGGAGTCAGAGCATGTTTGTCACAATTTGAAGATGAATTGCAAATGGCCAAAAGGGTGTTGCTCTTTGAGTAGGCACAAAGGGAGAATAGAATTTTTCCTGCACCAGCTTTTTTAAGATTGAAAACTATTTTCTTTAAAACTTGTGAGTGTAGAAAAGTTCTAGAAAATTGTGTGTGTGTGTGTGAGTGTGTGCGCGCACACACACTTATTAAGAGCAAGTTTCACTTTGTAGCTGAGGCTAGCCTTGACCATGTTATGTATCTCAGGCTGGATATGAACTCAGAATCCTTTTGCCTTAGCCTTCCAGGGATTACAGGCATGCATTACTGTGCTCAGGACATTTTAACTTGTAGTTTTTTCAAAAATTTTCAACAGATTTATTAATCTAGAAAAACTCCTCAGAGCCATAAGAAAGTATAACTGTATGTACATGTGTTGTAGTTTTTTCATATTTACCAGAAGACAGGAGAGAAAGTTGCTGTCTTGACACAGAAGTGGCTTGTGTTTGAGCATTTGTTTAGTATATGTGGAGGCTTAGGCTTCGTTGCAAGTACTAAAAATAAAATAAACATGACATAACAATATTAAATATTAAAAATCTTTCTATAGAAGCAAAATGGGGGCTCTATCAAACCAGGACAAGGCATTTTTGAACATACTCTGCTAGGCTCCAGGTCCAGGTTCATCCCCTCTACAATGAACACCTACTGTATCTCCTTCTTCCCTTGCGGAATTCCCTTCCCCTCCCCTGCTGTCTCCTCTATCCCATGCCTCCAGTCTGGCTTCTTCACATACCTACTACTTAACCCTTCCTCTTATTAAAGGGAATTTTTCTTTCCCCTGATATCTAAGACACATGTTGCTTGTATCAACTTGTACCAAATATTCATCAACTGATCACATACCACATGGACTTTTCTGAAAATAAGTTCTTGGGTTTCAGCCTAGACTAGAAATTCCTTATAGAATGATAAGATGATTTTATTCCCTCCTTCTAAAGCCCTGTAAACCCCTCCCCCCACGCACACACACCTTATGGTCTTATGTACCCAGTGGAAAGTTAATAAAGAGCTTAGGATAAAAGAAGGCATGAACAAATGAGTGAGAACTGAAAAGGGGAAATGGAATGCAAGCATAGGTAAGGCCTGACAGCAGGTGAGTCAAACTTGATCCCTAGATTTTGTTACAAGTGGCATACACCTACAACCCTTGATCTTGGGAAAGGGGCAAAGACTAGTGTATGACAAATTCAAGGTCAATCACACATCTTTCTCCACTATAGAACAATTTTGAGGCCACCCTGAGCTATATGAGACCTTGCCCAAACAAACAAACAAACAAACAAAATAATACCTACTTTTTTATATTTGTATTACTTATTTCTATACTTATACTCCTTAGTAACAACTACTAATATAGCATTTGCCTGGCTTGGGGTATCATGAGTTATACAAAAATTTTTGAAAGCATTGAAAAGGTGCACACAAATTAGATACAAATTCTGTGTTCCAATCTTGCAAGAACCGCATTCATCATGAGTTCTGATATCTTAAGGGAGCCTAGCTCCAACTTTCTGTGGATATTGACAAATAAGGTCATTTGCTTGCTCCTAAAATATGCATGGCTTGAAAGAAAATGATACTTCAGCTACAGAGAACTCAAAGGACTTCACAAAAAATGAGTAGAGTGCCCCCTCCATATCTCATTGACAGTGTCTTACAGAACCCTGAAGAATCTGGGATCTTCATGAGGGACCCTAAGGCCTTTTTCCAGTCTCACACCCTCCTTACAGCTTCCCCCTCCTGCTTGGGGTCAAAGCTAGGCCAAGTTCCATTCTCCACCCACAGGAACATTCTTGACTAAAAAAATTCTCAGAATGTTCCTGGCCCTCTGTAAAGGTCCAGGTAGAGTTCAAATGTCTGTCATGCTTGCTAGCCAATAGATTTAAAGGTCAATATGCTTAGCCAATAAGTTTGAACTGTAACCTTGCTGATGTAACCTGTGCCCCAAAAAGTATAAAAACTGCTTATGATAGTCATTCGGGTTGCCTTCTCATCACTCGCCTAGAGGGACTGATTGAGGGTTGACTCTGATGTGCTAAAAAATAAACCTCTTGCTTTTGCATTGATCTGCATCTCGGTGTCTCACTCGGGGAATCTCGAAATAAGTACCACTGACAGAGAGGGGGTGTCTTACATTTGAAGGCTCATCCAAGATTTGAGAAGACATCCCCCCAAGTGACCACCAACTAGGCTGATTGGAAGGAAAAAGACTGAGCTCAGCAACAGCAACAGGCACCTAAGTAAGTGTTTGTCTCTCTGTCTCTGCTTTCATTTTTGGCTTGTGAGCACTGTGTCAGCTGGAAAGCCTCTGGTCTGGTGTGATCAATCATGGTGGGCAGACATGCCTTAATGCCTTGACTGTGGTGAGTCTGGAGGATGCTTCAGGCCCCCAGGAGGGAGTCCTTTTGGAAACGGCAAGATACAGTATAAGCAGGAGCGGAGTCTTGCTATAACCTGGTTTCTGCACCTGAAGCAGGGGCAAACTGTCTATATAACCTGGTTTCTGCAACAGTGGCAGGTGCGAACTGTTTGTGTGTTGACTGTCTTTTTCTGTGTTCTTGGACTTGGACTTTCTGTATCCGTGGCAGGGGCAAACTGTGTGTTGGTTGTCTTTCTCTGTGTTTGTTGATGTTAGTTATCTTGGTCTGTATTCTTGGACTTGGACTGACAACATTTTTGGACATTTGACAGACTGAATCTACCCCATTAAACATCCTAGTTAGCCACTGAAGGGAAGTTAGGAAAGGAGAAGAAAACTTGTCAGTAAAGAGGGGCAAGTTAGTTTACTCTGTTTCTCCGAATGGCCCACCTTTGGAGTAGGGTGGCCACCCATAGGGACCTTTGACTTGCAGGTGATCAAAGCAGTAGAGGAAAGAGTCTTTAGGCCAGGATCCCTCGGGCACCCAGACCAAGTGTCCTATATAGTAACCTGGAAGAATCTAGTGGAGGACACCTTCCCCCTCTTATGGATAAAAGCCTTTCTTTCTCCAAGACCTACCTTGTAGATTCTGGCCATCAGGAAAGGGGAAACACAGGAGAAGGGATCCAGACATGAAAAGAAGTAGATCCTTCAAGACCCTCCTCCTCCATATCCCACTACTCTTGCCCCATGGCCCTGCCAGCACCATCACTGGCCCTGGGATCCTCAACCCATATGGGCCTGGGACTGTTGAATCCCCCTTTACCAGAGGGAATAGCAGGAGGAGACCCCCAACTTCCATGTCTGAAGAGCCACCTCCCCTGATACCATGGTGGCTGAGGTCATATGGGCCTCTAGATAAGGGCAATCAGGCTATGCAATATTGGCCTTTCTCTTTGGCCAACTTGTACAACTGGAAGGCCCAAGAACCCCCTCCCCTTTCAGATAACCCCACGGGACTGATTAATCTCTTTGAGGCTGTTTTATTTACTCATCAGCCTACCTGGGATGATATCCAACAACTCATGAGAGTATTGTTCATGACCAAAGAGCACGAGAGGATAATGCAGGAAGCCAGAAAGAATGTCCCCTCAGACACAGGAGCAGCATCGATTGACCAAGCTGCCATTGACAGCAGGTTTCCTCTGACTAGACCTGACTGGAACTTTAATATGGCAGAAGGTAAGGGGCATCATCTGAAGGTCTACTGCCAGGCTCCAATGGCAGGTCTCAAGGGGGCTGTACAAGGACCCACCAATTTGACCAAGGTACATGAAGTTAAGCAGGGACCAGATGAGTTGCCCACAGCCTTTCTAGAGCAACTCAGGGAAGCATTCTGTCAGTATACACTCTATGACTCCAGGAGCGAGGAGCACAAAACTACTGTGACTATGGCTTTTGTAGACCAGGCTAGTAGAGATACTAGGAAAAAGCTTCAGAGTCTAGAAGGACTACAGGATAAGTTGTTGAGGCATTTAGTGTAGGTTGCTGAGAAAGTCTACCATAACAGGGAGACAGAGGAGAAGGAGCAGAGAAAGAAAAAAAAAAAAAAGATGAAAGGGAGATGGAAAAAGATAAGCAACAGGAAAGGAATTTACAGAGAACTTTGACTACAGTAGTTAGGGAAAGCAGAGAAGAGAGACTCCAACCAAACAGAGACAGAAAACCCCTTAAAAAGGACCAATGTGCATATTGCTAAGAGAGGGGCCACTGAGCCTGAAAGTGCCCTAAAAAATGGAAACTGGGGGCAGGAAATCCCAGGACTTGGGAAAAGTCCCCCCAAACAGCGAAAGTGTTAGCCCTGGGGGAAGACAGAGACTAGGGAGGACAGGATTTGGACACCTTCCCCAAACCCAGGGTAACTCTGAGAGTGGAGGGGTAACCCACTCAATTCTTTGTGAACACAGGGACTTAATAATCCTCTTTCAAGCCAATGCCCTGTTTCCAAGGAAAAATTTGGGGTCCAAGGAGCCATTGGCAATAAAATATATTTGTGTACTACCCGAAGAACAGTGAACCTAGGAATGGGCCGGGTATCCCATTCATTTATGGTCATCCCAGACTGTCTCTACCCTCTGTTTGGGGTGAGACTTACTCTCCAAGATGGGGACCCAGATACACTTCCTACCTGATGGGCCACAACTAACTGACCCAAAAGGAGAGCCCAAGGGTGGAAGAAAGACCTCTCTAACTGACCCCTACTGGGATCCAAGTCTACCTGGTTTGCAGATGGGAGCAATTTTCTCCATGAAGGTCATAGATCAGCAGGTGCTGCTATGGTGGATGGCACAAATGTCATCTGGGTGGAATCTCTACCCCCTTATCCATGGCTTGTTGTCATAGAAAGTGCAGCTAATTGCCCTCACCAAGACCTTGGAACTTGGGGCTGGCAAGAAAATTAACATCTACATAGATAGCAGATATGCCTTTGCCACAGCCCTTGTTCAAGGAGCTATATACCAAGAGAAAGGACTGCTCACATCAGAAGGAAAAGAAATTTTAAACAAGCAGGAAATCTTGGATCTCTTGGATGCCCTGATGAAGCCGGCAACTGTGAGTATTATTCACTGCCTAGGATATCAGAAGGGAAGAGACTCAGTGGCCTATGGCAATAACCAGGCAGATCAAGTGGTTTGAGAATTCGCTATGCATGAGCCTATCTTGGTTATGGTCCTGCAAGAGACACCTGCTGGGAAATGGGACTGCACTAAGGAATGGTCTCATTTCAAATATACTGAAGAAGAAGAAAGGACTCAGATTGCTAGCAACCCTACCAACTATTACCTAGAGAAGGAAAGGCAATGGTCCACACAAGAATGAAAATCTATACTCCCCAGAAGGTAAGCAAAAGACTTACTAAACCAAATGCACAGATGGACTCATTTAGGGGATAAAAAGCTTGTCTAAGCAGTTAAGGGATCTAAAGTATGTAAAATGGACCTCAGGTTTTGGGTCAGAGAGATAGTAGAGTGTAAGGTATGCCAGCAAGTGAAAGCTTATGCAGCCAAGAATAAACAGGGCAAAAGACCTAGGGGAGAACAGCCTGGAGTATATTGAGAGGTCAATTTTAGAGAAGTTAAGCCAGGAAAATATGGTTACAAATACCTTCTAGTGTTTGTGGATGTTTTCTCTGGATAGATTGAGGCAATCCCCACAAAGCAGAAAACAGCTACCATGGTATCCAAGAAGATATTAGAGGAAATTTTCCCAAGGTTCTGACAATGGTCCTGCTTTTGTCTCTAAGGTAAGTCAGGGATTGGCAGAGATATTGGGGACTAATTGGAAGCTCCATTGTTCATACTGTCCCCAGAGCTCAGGGCAGGAAACGAGAATGAACAGAACCCTAAAAGAAACCTTAACTAAATTGTCCTTGGAGACTTGCACTGACTGGGTGATGCTCCTTCCTGTGGCCCTGTTCCAAGCCTGGAACACCCCCTACCATTTTAACCTGACCTCTTTTGAGATCCTGTTTGGTACCCCAACTCCCTTGGTGTTCACTGAACCCTCCCTGGAAGTATCCTAACTCACTGATAGGAACCTCTTCTTGAGGCTCCAAGCCCTTCAGTCAATACATGAGATTTGGCCCAAACTGTCTGCCTTAAATGTTCAAGGAATGCCAGAGACCCCTACACCACTTCCAGACTGGTGACTGGGTCTATGGGAGGAGGTATCAGGCACAGTCACTGGAACCCAGATAGAAGGGATCCTTCATGGTGCTGCTAACTATTCCCACAGCCCTCAAGGTGGACCAGTATTGCAGCCTGGGTACACAGTTTCCATGTGAAACTTGCATATACCTCGCTCCCCTGAGACCACCGCTGGATGGTACAGAAGACAGACAATCCACTCAAGCTCAAGATCATGACCGCCTGGCGGTACCTTTGGATTCTGGTTCCTTCCCCCATTCTATGTGTCCATCAGCCAAACCTGTTACAGCACTCACTGTCTCCTTGCTATTGGGGTTGGGGGTGGCTGGGGCAGCCACCAGGACCTCCACTTTGGTCTTACAAGGGAAATATTATGACAGTCTTAGGGCAGCCATTGATTTAGATATAGAGAGAATAGAAACTTCCATCAGTCACCTTCTAGAATCGTTGACTCCATTATCAGAAGTAGTACTACAGAATAGGAGAGGATTAGACTTAACTTTTCCTCCAGTTAGGAGGGCTATGCGCTGCCTTAGCTGGGAAGTGTTGCTTTTATATAGACCATTCTGGGGTTATTAAAGATTCAATGGCCAAGGTGAAAGAAGGGCTAGCCAAGCAGAAAAGAGAAAGAGAACAGAGTCAGGGCTGGTTCGAGTCTTGGTTTAATTCCTCCCCTTGGTTAACCACCCTCATATCCACCTTGTTAGGACCCTTAATTTTCTCTTGCTGTTGTTGACCTTTGGACCCTGCATATTGAACAAGCTTGTAGCCTTCATTAAAGAGAATAGGAGCAGTGCAGCTGATGGTCCTGGGCCAACAATATGAGACCCTGAGGACAGGACCTGAAGAATATGAGTTAGTTACCCAAGAACCCTGAGCATAGCTCCAGGATTGGAGCTTGTACAAGAAAAAGAGGGGAGGAATGAGGGACCCTAAGGGCTTTTTCTAGTCCCACACCCTCCTTACAGCTTCCCTCTCCTGCTTGGGGTCAAGGCTAGGCTAAGATCGATTCTCCACCCACAGGAACATTCTTGAGTAAAAAATTCTCAGAATGTACTGACTGATAATCACCTGATCTGACCCTCTCGAAAGTCCCAGGTAAAGTTCAAATACGTGTCATTAATGTGTCTAATGCTAGCCAGTAGATTTAAAGGTCAATATGCTTAGCCAATAAGTTTGAACTGTAACCTTGCTGATTTAATCTATGCCCCCCAAAAGTATAAAAACTGCTTGTAATAGCCATTCAGGGTCACCTTCTCGTCACTCACCTAGAGGGACTGATTGAGGGTTGACTCCGATGTGCTGAAAAATAAACCCCTTGTTTTTGCATCGATCTGCATTTAGGTATCTCACTCGGGGACATCTCAAAGTAAGTACCACTGACCAAGGGTTGGGGTGTTACATTCACACATCTAGCTAGTTTTCACATAAGTTAAGCAACACCAGAATGCTGCTAAGAAATTCACCTACAGGCTGGAATGCAGCCCACCTCAATTATCCTTTACAGTGTAATCTATAAATACTCAATCTGGGCAAGAAGCAATCAAGTCAATTAAGCCTGAAATTCAAAGAGATTTCAGAAAAACCCAAACTGTATATATCCTTCCCTGCCAAACATATAGAAAACTGCAGCAGTTAGGGACTGGTAGATACAGAAAGAAGAAAAAGAATTTTTGGACAAGGGAAGTTTTTGGTGCTCTATAAATTGTTTCAATGAACTCCCAGTCTTTATCCAGGTGGTCAGCATCTTGTGAGCACCATCAGAATGATCCATTTTATAACCACAGGGTGTCACCTACATCATCAAATGGGTTTTTAAGGAGACTCATTAGCTGTAGGTATTCATGGAGAGGTGACAGCCCGTATCAGACTTAAAGTCTGCTGACTTTAAAAAAAAAAAAATCAACTTAGGGCTAGAGAGATGGCTCAGTCAGTGAAATGCTTGCCCTGCAAGGACAAAGACTGAAGTTGGGTCCCTAGAACTCACATAAAATATTAAGTTAGGTGACATGTACTTGTAATCCCAGCATAGGTGAATCAGGGCCAGTCAGATCCCTAGAGTTCACTGTTTAGCCAGTCTAGCCTGATCAGTGACCTCCAGGTCCATGAGAGACCCTCTGTCAAGAAACAAATTGAGAGACAGTGACTAAGGAATGACACTTGAGGTTGAACTCTGCCCACTGCCCACCACATACACACATAGTAGTATACACATACACACACTTACACACACAGAGAGAAAGTCAACTGACTTTACACTTTTAAGTTTTATTAAAGAAGAAAAATGCAAATCTACCACCACTTTTGAGCTAATAGGATGGTAAAATACATAACAACAAATCACAAGATTAAACATTTTTACTAAAACAGGAATCCCAGAAATGTTCGATGGTGTTATTCTTTTAAATTTCTATAATACAGTGTTAGGACACAAGTAAATCTTAAAGGTAAGGTTGATATGTATCAAATTGATGTAAGCAGATAGACAACAGACAACTCGGCCAATGAACAGGTGCATAGAAGTTTGTGCTGGCATAAGCCTGTAGGGGTTAATTTGTAACTGCTATTAGCTCTGAAAATACGCATATCTTTTACATTAGCAGTTCCACTTAAAAGAGTTTTTTTCCTGAGAAAATAATGGTCGGAGTATACAAAGATATTCTTTCCAACATTGGTTCTGGAAGTGAAAAAGTAGTATCCCACACAGATACCCATCAAGAATCATGGTAAAAAAAACATTGTGGATAGTTGGTAAAATAAGCAATGACATAATATAAAACCTGTTTTCACAAACATGTGTCTGTATAGATTAACCAGAAGTATACTGTATATTGTCAGTGGAAAAGATGGTCCAGAATATTTATGGTGTATTAATACATGTCAATAAAATTGCAAGATAACTAGTAGAGCGTGTGGCAAGTCTGAAGCAACACACATAGCCAGCAGTAGCTGTCATGAAGGGGTAAAAGCAAAGGATCCAAGACCCTCGCCGAACCTCCTGATTATTATGCCATATACTTCTATGCTTCTTTTAGATTTCAGTAGCAAGCTTATGTTATTTAGGAAATAGGTGGTAGGGTGGGGTTAAGACCTTTCTTGAAGTCCCTTCCCAGTAAGATCAGGACTTTTGCTTCTAGGGAAGAGTAGCACATTCCCTCTTGCACAGCATGCTAAACCACATCACAGCCCCCAGCCATGGCTGGACAGGCACTAAACACTCCAGGTTTTAATTACCTCAATCCACTAAGTCTTGCCAGTCTACTCCTTCACACTCCATTTTAAACTGTTGCAGGGGAGGTTTGTTACCAGACAAGAAAGAAGATGGCCATCAATTGTAGAAACAATAGTTATGGAGAAGGCTCTAGAAGCAACACTGTATCAGTTAGCTTCTCCTTACTATAGTAAAATTTCTGAGGGAAGGGAAACAGCTTAGGGTTTACTTTTGCTCATAGTTCAAGAGTACAGTCCAACAATGGTGGTAGGCATTTGAGACAGCTGATCACATGACACCAGCAGTCAGGAAGTAGGATGAGATGCATATTGGTGCTCATCTCAGGTTATCCTTTTCATTTAGCTCAGAGATACTAAACTACAGGTACTGTCCTCCACATTTGCAGTGAGTCTTCCTTCCTCAGCTACACCTCTCTAGAAAAAACTCAGAAATACCCAGAGCTGTGTGTCTCCATGGTGATTGGAAACCCTGTCAAGCTGACAAGATGAACCTTCAGAATCACTAAAGGTAAACAATCCATTCAAGAATTATGTGGTAAACTGGCCTACATACCCTGCTGTGTGAGAGGCAACCTGAGGAGAATGAGATGATGGACAGCGTTGGAGAAAACACTTGTAAAAGGCATATGTGGTAAAGGGCATTTATCCAAGGTATGCAGATTTCATGAAAATCAACAAGAAAAGGGAAAGCCCAAATTAAGATGAAGCAAAAACATGAATGGATAACTCACAACACAGGTGCATTCCAGGCATGCAGGAGAAGGTTCAGCCAGGCAAGCTGTCAGGAACAGTAAAGCAAACAGCATTGATATCATCACTCACTTAGTGAGTACCACAGATAGCAGCAAATGCTGATTCAGATGTGGAACAAGATAAATTCCCAACCCCTGCTGGGGAAGCAGCAAAATAGTACAGGCCCTAGAATACTGCCAGCAATGTCCTACAAAACCACCCAACCATACAGCTCTTCATTTATCCAAATGAGTCACAAGTTCAAGTTCATACAAAACCCAGGGCTCAGACCTCTATAGTCATTTCCTTTTCATAAATTGCCCAAACTTAAACATAACCAAGATGTCCTATGGCATAAAAAGAAAAAAAAAAAAAGGGAGGGTGAGTACATGTTAGAGGAGACCTGGGAAAAGTGAGAGGAGGAAGATACTGTATATATGATCAAGATTTTATATATATATATATATATGAAATTTCTGTAGAATAAATAAAATTATTTTTAAAAGAAAGGGAGCTAAACCGTGGTATGTTCAGACACTGGAAAACTAATTAGCACTAAAAAAGTAGTGAACAGTTCATTTCTGAAACATAGGAACAAATTTAATGTGTATTTTGAAGTGAAAGAAGGCAACCTGGAAAGGCTCAGTTCTGTCTGATTCCAATCACACAACATTCTGAAAAGGGCAAAACTATGTAGAAAGGGAGGAGGTTAGGAGGACAGGAGGCAGCAGAGTGTGAGTCAGGGCACAGGTCCGGACAGTCACTGTCTGCTGTCTAAAACAGTGACAGCAGACACATGCCATTCCATACATGTGCAAATCCCCACCCAAGTCCATGGGAACTCTAACATGAGCTACAGACTTTAGCTAATGACATCAAGTGGCTGCAGGTGTACAGTGCCTGAAGCACAAAACCTGAGGTTGCTGTCTGGCCCCATATACTCACAATTATGCACACACACACACACACACACACACACACACACACATATACACACTATTGGGAAAATGTTCTTAAAACTCATGAATGTTCACCCAGGGCAAGATTTAATGAAAAGAAAAGAGAGGCATCTAAGTACCACATCGTCAAATCATTGAACATGCCATTATATACTTAAGTGGGATCTTTAATGCCATTGAAGAAAAATACTTGTGCTTATCTATAATTCTCCATCCAGCGTAGTGTCCTTTGGTGTCCATGTGGACAACACAGCCCACTCGCTTTAAGCTTCCTAAAGCTCCATCAGCACAAATGAGGTCACTGCCATAACTGATCCATTTCCAAAGCTCACTTTCCAGTCTATACTCCCAGCTGTCTCCCCTCTGAACTTATCTCCTGTCGTTACTACATGTCTCTCATAATTTCTTTCACTATCAATTTTCAATATTCTTATAATATTTCCATCTCCAAACCAATTTATATGCCAGTGGATATGTAAAGGTGCTTTCTACCAAAGCCTGATGATCAGATTTCACTCATCAGGACCCATGTGGTAGAAGAAGAGAAGCAAATCTCACAGGTTATCATCTGACCTCTACATGTACACATGAAATAAGTAAGTAAATGTAATTTTTAACTTGGAAAAAATTAAAGCCTGGTTGATTTTGGTTTTTCTAGATATGATGACTTCTAACCACATCTCAAGGCCAAGTCTTTCCAAAAGATAGTCTGCATATTTAGTGTTTATTTCCAGCAAGTTGATGTCTTCCCCCCACCATGGTAACTCCCCCGGCAAAGATCAGCAATGGCATGTGATGGAGTCCAGTCACCATCTCCAGTGTCCTTCTAGATTCCAGCAGTACTTACCCCTGCTGAGAGTCCTTTTCTGAGAATGTACTCCTCACTATGACTGTCTCTTCTGGCTCTCCTCTTTCATGTCTGAATTCAGGTTCAGTTTTATTTATAACATTTTCCCCTCCATATCTTTTTATATGTCTGATGGGAACACCTGCTTGTGAATACGCTACCTTCACCAGAAGGTGAGTGCTTTAAAATAGTGAAATGCTGTGAGAATACAGCAAATCCCATCCAGCATGGTGGTATACAATGTAATCCCAAAATTCAAGAAGCCGAAAGAGAAGATCCAGGACTTCAAGGACTGCCTGAGCTACACAGAGAAGCCTTGTCTTATAAAATAGATGATAGACAGATAGGTAGATAAATAGATAGATAGATAGATAGATAGATAAACAGACAGACAGATAGATGAATGACATAGTAATTCCTTGCAGTATCATTGATTTGGTAAGTCATATGCAATAATGAAGTAACTCACTTTTAAAAGAGTGAGTCCCTAGGGCTTGGGTTTGGAGAGATGACTCCATGGTTAAAAGCCCTTGCTTCTCTTACAGAGAACCTGAATTCAATTCCCAGCACTAAGTTAGGTGCTCTCAACTCCTATATCTGAAGTTTCAGGAGACCTGATACCCTCTTCTAGCATCTACAAGCACATAGTGCACATTGAGTCATGCAGGCACATGTGCACACACACACACACACACACACACATACAGAGAGAGAGAGAGAGAGAGAGAGAGAGAGAGAGAGAAACAAAAACTTAAAAAGCAGTCCACAGAACTCAAAAAGGTCAACAAGCTGAAGGGCCCAAGTGAAGACCCTCAGTCCCACTTGGGAGGGAGAAGAAAGCAATCACAAGTGAGGAGGGAGGGAGGGACCTGGGAGGGAAAGTGGACTGGGGATGGGGGTGGGGGAGAGGGGAACCTGATGGTATTGGGTGAGAGAAAATGACTGAAGTCCTGAGGGCCAGCAGAAAGAATGGAAACAGCCAACCTCAGGAGGTAGGAGGTGAGGGGACCCTCCAGAATGCACCAGAGACCTGGGAGGTGAGAGACCCTCAGGATTCAAAGGGAAGAAATGCCTGACAGTAGGGAGAGGGAACTTATAGAGCTGACCTCCAGCAGGAAGACAGGGAATCAAATGAGGGAGGGGGTTGCCATCCCACAGTCAAAACTCTGAACCATCATTGTTCCTGTCTGAAAGAACTACAGGGATGGAAATGGAGAGGAGCCTGAGGAAAAGGAGGTAAAGGGACAGGCTAAAAGTGGTAGCCAGCTCGAGGCAGTCCCAAGGTCTGACACTGTTACTGAGGCTATGGAGCACTCACAAAAAGGAACCTAGAATGACTGCATTCCAGACGACCCAACAAGCAGCTGAGAAAGTCAGATGCAGATATTTGCACCCAACCAATGGACAGAAGCTGCTGACCCCTGTGGTTGAATTAGGGAAAAGCTGAAAGAAGCTGAGGAGGAGGGCAACCCTGTAGGAGAACCAGCAGTCTCAATTAATCTGGACCCTCGAGATCTCTCAGACACTGGACCACCAAATAGGCAACATACACCAGCTGATATGAGGCCCCCAATACACATACAGCACAGGACTGTCAGGTCTGGGTTCAGTCAGAGATGATGCACCTAACCCTCAAGAGACTGAAGGCCCCAGGGAGTTTAGAGGTCAGGTGGGGTGGGGGATGAAGACAACCTCGTGGAGACAGGGGGAGTGGAGGAGGTATGGGATGTGGGTCAGAGGGTGGACGGGGGTAGGGGATCAAATCTGGAGTGTAAAAAAATAAATAAATAAATAATAAAATTCTTTAAAAAATAAATCTAAAAAAGAAAATCATGTAATTTTATATCTTTGCTTTTTCAATAACTATAAAATTGACACTTTTTTCTGTTTTTCTTTTTTTCTACTAGTTTCTACGCTTGTTCTAGTCTACAGGAGAATCAAAATCCACTTAAATTTTGCTGTGGCTGCTAATTTACTTTATTAATGTGAGCATCAGGATCATGTGGCTACTGATAGGGTTGCACTCCACGTTCTGTGTTTTGTTACTTTGTCCACAATAAGCATAACATCACCTGCACCTGTGTACAGATGTGCTTTAGTTACACTACTGCACAGTGATCAACTCTGACAGGTGTATAGTTCACTGTCAGAGGCATGTACACAATCATACAACCACAAAACACAGGGGGCCTGGAAGAGGCATTGTCTTTTGTATAGAGAAGCTTGACACTTGGTTAAATGCTCTGGTGCCTTTACCTGCTCTCAAGGACACCTCTGAGAGTGACTGTGGCTGGCTTATCTGAGAAGGTCTTAAGAGGACAGTGTTCTTTTCCAAGGGGATTCTCCTCCTCCACAACCTGACTAAGGGTAGCAAGAGACCAGGCAGACCAGAAGAGTTCCCTAGGCTCAGGCCAGGAATGAGTCCTGTCCACTCTGCCTCTGCTAGTCAGAAGGCACCAAGCCAGACCAGGTCTAAAGATTCAGAGATCTCATGCTTAGAGTAGCCACTAGACCACTGTGCCAAGCAAGGTCCTGCAGACGGAGGAAGATAATACTGAGGTCACTTAGGGAATCAATTTAATCACTATTTAAATTAATTTTATACTCTATCACTACAGGTACTCACTGAGTGTTTTAAATATGCAAATATTTAAGGTTGCAAATATAAACCAGTAAATATGTTATATTGTTTTCACCACAGACACACAACAGATATCCATAGCATGTATAAAATCATAACTATAAGTATATGAAAATGGGGTTAAGCACATAAGTTTTTATTCTTTCAAGAAGGGACCATTTCTGCATGCCTCGCCAAACCAGTGGCACATGGTAGTGATTCCATGTTTTCCCTGTTTATTCACTTTGAAGTTACTTGTTTTTTGTTTCAGAAAAGGACTCAGAATGTATTCTGTAACTAATTCATCCACAATCCGGGTCTGGTTCTCTCTCTCTCTCTCTCTCTCTCTCTCTCTCTCACTCTCTCTCTCTCTCCACTTACCCCCCCGTGTGTGTGTGTGTGTGTGTGAGTGCACATTCATGTGAGAGTGTGTTGTCAGTATGTTCCACAGAATGCATGGAAGGAAGGACCAACTTCAAGTACCGTTCCTTACCTTCTACCTTGCCTGACACAGCATCTTTTTGTTGTTCATTTCTGTGTAAGCCACAACCTTCTGGAGAGTCTCCTGTATCTGCCTGTCTTGCCAAAGGAACTGTCAAATACAAACATGCACTAACATATCTGGCTTTACAAGAATGCTGAAAATCCAAACTTACGTTTCTTAAGGCTTGCACTGCAAACACTTTGCCCATTGAATCATCTACACAAATCACTGTATTTTGAACAGATCAAAAATATAATTTAATACAACAAAAATAGGCAGAGCTAAGGTTTTATCTCAAACATATTTAGTGTGTACAACACACACTACTGATGCGATTTGCACGTGCCTTTAGAACACACTAACACAGTAACTTTAGAATACAAGGAACAACAACAATGAAGAGCAAACAAACACTCAACAGTTATGGTCAATAAGTTGTGTGTGTTTCAAAACTACCATCTTATAGAGACAATATAAGGTGGGAGACTGTCACCATATAGTAATTGAATAAACAAGGATTATTAAAACAGCTTCTCTGGAAGCTAGTATTTGATGAGGAATAGCTAGGCTCATGTAAGCTGCCTGTGCAAGTAGTTAAGTGGCTTCTGGAATCTTAAAATAGGAGACCTCAGTTTATCTCTGAGTGTGTGGGTTGTATATGATACTTTGTGTCTGTGCATACACAAATATAGTTATATGTATCCATATTTTATGAATGTTATGTTTGACTGCACATAAGTGTTTTGAAAAATAGTTGGGTACGGGGTGCTGGAGAGACAGCTCCGTGGTTAAGAGCACACACACCATTCTTACAGAGGAATTGAGTTTGGTTCCTAGCACACAACAACCTGTAACTCCAGCTTCAGGTGATCCAATACCTTCATTGGGCTTTGTGAGCACTACACTAATTTGTATAAACCTGCACACATGCACACACATACAGCGAAAAATAAAAACAAACATCTTGGAAAAAAGATAGGTCCCCCACATGGGAATAAACTTGAAAGCTTTGTTTGAACTGTATTATTGCCTTACTCCAGATTATATATAACAGAAGTGCATTCATGACATACATATTCATTAACAAATATAAAGCTACACAAAAACATGAGGGGAAAGCCCTGGGTTGAAGCCTTTGGCAACAAATCATAACAAGCTACCTTTTATCTAGAAAATTAAAAATTGGTGGCATCTGTCTAAACAGCACTGAACTCCCAGCTCAGTCAAGGCTCTTTCCATCACTTGTATAACTCCAATGACACAGAAACATGCTAAAAGCTTTTTCTCCTGTTAGAGTAGCACAAATGTAAACAATGGGAAAGGCCAGTCAGTTGATTTAATCTAAACAAAAAAAAAGAAGAAGTCAACCTTGTTTTACTTTTCCCGAAGATAGACTCATAATTAAACTTTTCACCTTTCCAAATTACTCAGTCTGTTTCCTGCACAGTGGGTGGTTTTGACTAGACATTTTGACAAAAACAATGTAAGAAGTCTCTTTCTGAGTAGAATTTACAGCTAAATTTAACCAGGCATATTTTAATAAGATTAGCATATCTTTTTCTTTCACCACCAAGTACTTTACAATTAACTGAATTTAGGCAGCATATTGTTTCATCAGAAGTGGGATTTGAAGTCTTCATTTACATATTTATTGATGTCACATGTAGGGGTAAGTCTGAGTAAACCTGACTGTGTCCACCTGGACAGATCTCAAGTACAAGGCTGTGCTAATATAACTAGGAAGCTTCAGAACACAAAGTAGTTTAAGCAAGGTCACCACTTGTCTTTGCACAACTGTGGGTAGTCCACCAGTTAGTATCAACATTTGAAAGACCATGGCAGCTCCTCCTCAAAATGTCTGGAATGAAAAGATACTTTGCAGCACAATAGCCAGATGAAAACTGTTGAAGTAAGCAAATCAATAGATCTTGTTTTCAAAGAGTTTAAAATTAGCTTCAAATCCTTAAGGGCATCTCAGAAACAAGTTTTTACTTTGCTTTGTCTGTATTTAAGTGTGCATTTATCTCCATCCACCACATAAATTCCAAGGATTTAACTCTGGTCCTCAACCTTGGTAGCAGGCTCCTTTACACATAAAGCCATCCATTGGACCCAAGAACAGTTTTTAATAAAGCATAGAACTCAACCCTGAGAGACCAGAAAAATTACCCTTTTTCATCATGGAAAGAAGTTATTCAATGACTGAGAACTACATTGGAGTGAGGAAAATTAACTTGGCAAATTGGTCAGTTCCTCACAAGCTGTGAATGCAGCCATGGGTGACTGAATAGATGGACGGTGTTTGCTAAAGGAAATGAAAGACAAAGCCCCATAAGGGACTTCTCTTTACTGGGCCAATACTATGAAGACACATAAAAATTGTCTCCCCTTTTCCCCAAAGCTAATTAGCAGTGTGCTGCCTCTAAATAAGCTCACAAACAGGTAAATGGAAGTGAAGATAGTAGAAGGACCTGAAAGCTCTCATTCATAACTAGTTGTGTCAGCAACACAGTTTATAAGACAATGAAAGGAAATCAGAAAAGTCAAAATCTGTTTCCTATAGTCCTTCAATGTCACATTATTAGATGAAATGGCCATACAGATGTGGAACCAGAGTCTACCAAAATAAAGTAGAAATCGTCATCTATGCTGAATAAAAATCCACACCCATTTACAGCAATAAACCTCTCAGAAACAAGTCAATATTTATTGAACTTTCCAATGGCAGAGTGTCTTGAATCATTAAACCATGTTCATTTACTTGAGATAAAAAATTAGCTATAAAATAAATCCCATTCACTTTGAATAAAACTGGTACTTATTAATCAGGAATGTGTGTGTGTGTGTGTGTGTGTGTGTGTGTGTTAATCTAGAAAGTAATTTGAGAAATTCTGTCTGGACCTTACATATCCAGAATGTTCTATCAGAAAAAAATCCTTTGTTTTCTGCTCCCAACTGCCTATGTGAAGATCATACTGAGTCCCATGCGTCTCCCCCAGGTAGCACTCCCGCCACCTTGGCTTCAGCCCTGCCTCTTGGGGACCACTGTAGGACCTTGTTACCTTCCACAGATTTCTGAGAATTTTCAGCTAGAACCAGCTCCACAGAAGGTGTGGTGGTTTGAATAGATTAGGCCCTCATAGACTCATGTCTTTGAATTCTTGGCTCATGAAAAGTGGCATTATTAGGGGAAATGGCCTTCTTGGAGTAGGTGTGGACTTGTTGGAGGAATTGTATCACTGTGGGGGTGGGCTTTGAGGTCTTTCTGCTCAAGCTCTGCCAAGTGGGCAAGAGACCCTCTTCCTCGATGCCTGCAGAAGCCAGTCTCTCCTGACTGCTCTTTGGATCAAGATGTAGAACTCTCAGCTCCTTCTCCAGTACTGTGTCTGCCTGCAGGATGTCATGCTTCCCACCGTGATTATAATAGACTGAACCTCTAAAACTGTAAGTCGGCTCCAATTAAATTTTGTCTCTTATTAGAGTTTCCTTCATCACAGTGTCTCTTTACAGCAATGAAACCCTAATTAAGACAGAAATTGGTACCAGAGACTAGGGTATTGCTGGGATAGTTCTGACCATGGTTTTGTTTGGAGGAATGTATATTTTAGAATTTGGATTAGTAAAGCACCGGAATGCTTTAAGTGGAGTCTAGTGGGCCATATTAGTAGGAAGACTGAAGACAGTGGTGCTAAGGGTGATTTGAAGTTTGGGGGTATGGCTCAAGAGATTTCTGAGGAGAAGAATTTTAGTATGTTGCCTAAAGATTATTCTTGTGATGTTTGCAGGGAAGAGATAGCTGCTTTTGCCCTTGTCTGAAGAGTCCAGGCTAATCCTGAAGAACCTGAGGCTAAATTGAAGAGATTTAGATTAATTATGTTGGCAAAATAGTCTCCAAAAAGCCTAGCATGGAGTCTATTCTATGGTTCACTCTTATGAAGAACATTTTGATTAAGTGTAGCAAACTGGGAAAAGAAAAATACAAAAGGTGTGGTTCAAAAATTAAAGGGGCACCAAGAAGTAAAATGTAAAGTAAAATGGAAGCTAAATCCTGTGTTCAAGGATATTAAAAGGAATTAAGGGACTGGTGACCTCAAGACAAGATCCCACCCAGATAGGCTTATTATTTATGGGTTTGCACTTGAACAAGGGGTAGTTATATCATGTTAGGCAATAATATGACCTGGTTATTGTTTTCATTTGGACATAAGGAGACATGATTATGTGTCAAATTGACAAGAGATGGATTGTGATGGCTATTCTTGGTTTGCAGCTTCACTATATCTGGAATGAACTATAAATACAGAACTTAAAAAGATCTTATGAAAAAGGAATTTTTAAAAATGTAGATCTAAGTGCACTCAAAATACAGAGGCATGCAATCTCTGAGTTCAAGGTCTACAGACCAAGTTCCAGAATGGCCAAGCTTAGGCATTGAAGGAAGTGGTTGAAAAAAGAAAGGTGGTGAAGAAGTAATATAACAAATGTGCCATGTTCCATCTCCAGTAAGTAGAACTCAGCAGCTTCAGCCACGTGGCTCTGGCTTAAGATTATGAATAGAAGGGGTTGCTGGGACAGCTGATGCCAATTAGCTGGAGCTAAGAAATTACTGGTAATTGAGTGGTGATTGGGAAAGTGAAATACTCAGGTGAAATCTTCTGGGAAGTGTTTTCTGAGAGAACAGAGAAGCTGTGTTCCAGAGAGAAACATTGTGCTAGCAGCCAGACTTGGTAATGTATAATAATCCCCTGGATCATACTGGTTTTGAAGACATGAAGCGATCATAGATAGTAGCTGATGCTTAATGATGTGAGATTGGTGAAAGTGCAGCCTCCATGTCAGTTGAAAACCCAGTACTTGAGAGCTCATACAAAAAAGTTGAGGCTTGGCATCATGAAGACAGCCTATGAGAGGCTGTAAAAGTGCAGCCTATTTGCACCAGAGGACATCAATGTATTGGAGATGCTAGAACCATGGGATGACCTCCAAGAACAGTAGCAACAGTGGAACGGAGTCAGTCAAAGTTACAATACTACAAAGGGTAGAGCTAGAGAAATGATTCAAGCCCTACAGAGGAGCCCAGAAGATCATATGTGGATCCCAAACATTGGAACAAGAAGCTGTAAAATTGAAGTTGTCTTGGATACCCCAAGATATAAGATATGCCAGAGCCATGGGATATATGCTGAGGAAAGCTGCCAATAGTGAGTGGAACCAGTCCAAGAGAGTCAACAAAGCTGAAAGGAATTGGACATCAGATATGGTGATGCAGAGTTTATAGTTTTCCCACCTTGTTTTCCCTCTTGCTTTGGTCCAGTATGACATTTTGGAATAGTAATATATATCCTGTGATGTTGGAAGTATGTGATATGCTTTTTTATTTTGATTTTATAGGTGATTACAGTGAAGAGACAGCATGAATCTCAAGAGATGTTGAACTTTGGACTTTTAAACATTATTAAGACTGTAATAGACCTTGGGGACTTTTGAAATTGGACTAAATGCACTTTATATTATATTATAGCTGCAAGCCTATGGAAGCCAGGGAGTGCAATGTGGTAGATTGAATAGATTTGGCCCCGTAGACTTATGTGTTTGAATGCTTGGCCTATGGGAAGTGGCACTATTAGGGGGTGTGGCCTTATTGGAGTAGGTGTGGCCTTGTTAGAGGAAGTATACCATTGTAGGGGTGAGCTTTGAGTTCTACATGCTCAAACTCTGCCCAATGTGGAAAGATACCCTCCTCATGGCCGCTTACAGAAGATAGTCTCCTGGCTGCCTTTGGATCAAGGTATAGAACTCTCAGTTCCTTCTCCAGTATCATGTCTTCCTGGATGCTGCCATGCTTCCCATCATGATGAAAATGGACTGAACCTCTAAAACTGTTAGCCAACTCCAAAACAATGTTGTCCTTTGTAAGAGTTTCCTTGGTCATGGTGTCTCTTTACAGCAATGAAACCTAACTAAGACAGAAGGTTTGCTACTGTGCTCAGAAATTGCAACTAGCCCTTGCTGAGCTACGACCACTTCTGATACCCAATTCACACATTAATACTAAGTGATCCCAATATTGAATCCTAAGCACTATGCAGCTGCTCCCAAAGACCATGTCTATGAAAACACAGACAAACTGCTAAATGGAACAAGGAAATCAATTTAAAACATGAACATAAAAGATAAGCTAGAGAGGTAGCTGAGAGTTCTACATCCAGATCAGCAGGCAAGAGGAAGAGACAGAGACTGGGCCTGGCCTGAGCATTTGAAATCCCAAAACTGCTACCTCCTCTAACAAGGCCACAGCTACTCCAACAAGGCCACACCTTCTAATCTCTGTCAAACAGCACCACTCCCTAATGACCAAGCACTCTAAACTGTGAGCCTGTGGGGGCCTTTCTTATTCAAACTACTGCATACACATATAAAATTCTCAAAGAATAAAAATAAATAACCAGGTAAGAAAGGATAAAGCAAAGTTTTTAAACCTGCAGTTTGCACATGAAAGAGGATGTAACTTTACTTTTCCATAGCAGTTTTAGATTTTCCCCTTTAAAGTAGCAATATAATAATATACTCTACATAAGCACACTAACTTGGTGCAAATATCAAACATCAACGAGACAAACTATCAGGCCATCTTCAGTTGGCTTCAGTGCTTTCCGAAATGTACAGTTCTAACTTAAAGCTTTTACTGTGCATGCCTGTTTCTATTTTGATTAATGATGAAGTGCTTTTTGCCTCCCTTTCTGTAAATGGCATGGACATAGCAAAGAGATATCTTTAGTATTTTTCCTGCCTTACTCTTTTCCCACAAACCACAAAATGTTGGGACAAACAGAAAAAATAATAATTAAACTGTCAGCCAGTTCCCATATTGAAATTTTTGAAAGATAGTGACTTAAGCTGGAATGAACAGGAAAAAGCAATGATTTTGTCTGCACTGGTCTCAACTATAAATTACAGAATCTGAGTTTTCACAAAAGAGAGGGTGCTAACAAACTCAAACTGTATTAAAGGTATTGTGGGGAGGGGGGTACCACACCTTTAAACTATTGTGGAGGGAGGATGCCACACCTTTGGACATAGTACTTACAGTGATGCTGATGTTTGAATTCTAGTGGTCTTTGAGTCTGAACTAAATGGTGTGGTTTTATGAGTGTAAATTCCAGAAGCCTACCCTTATTTGGATCTACTTTCCTAAACTTTGAAAACTCTGGCAAGCAGTACATTTAACTGCAAGCTTGTGTCTTCATGCTCAAGTATAATGTGGTCTCTAGTTCGCTAAAGGAAAGGCTGAAACCAAAGCCTGAGAAATGAACCAAGTTCTTCCTTTATTATAGTTTGAATTTAAATTATTTAAATGCATGACATGCCACTGTATCTATTTTTGTAAAGATATACCAAAAGCTCAAACAGTGCTCCAGTCTTAGCAATCACTTAACACAGAACCTTCTTTTCATTTGTTTTTATTTTTATTTGTGTGCATGCATGTGTGTGTGAAAGGCTCTCATTATGTAACTTTGGCTACCCTGGTATTCATTGTGTAAACCAGGCTAATCTCAAACGTAGAGGGATTCCATTGCCTCTGCTTCCCAAACTCTGGCATTAAAAGTATGTGCCACCATGCCCAACTTAACCCAAGGCCATCTATGAAGGAAATGCTGATATGCCCTCACATAACATACAGTATGCCTAGGAAGTTCTAGGCATTTAACTTTTGTATATGTGTTGGGATCTATGGAATGTACAGAATCTAAAATGGACTTTTTTCATATAAAAAAAAAAAGTTAAAGTTAGGCTAGATGGCTGACTCAGCAGTTAAGAGTGCATGCTATTCTTCCAGAGGACCAGAGTTTAAGTCCTAGCACCACATTAGGCAGCTTACAATTATCTGTAGCTCCAGCTCCAGTGGAATCCAATACCTGTAAGGCACTTGCATTCATATGCACATATACACAAAATTAAAAATATATGTTAAAGTCTTTGTAGGGCCACATGCAGGAATCTGTTGTGTTCTGCTTCATGTGCTCACCAACCAGATGTTTTGTTGCTACAGATTCTCAGCAATACATACCTGCAGTTTCTACAGGTAAGAGAGACACTGACATAAACCTTGTAAATATTGCTTCTTTATCCTCTTCCTTCTCTTCCTTCTCTTTATTTCTACTTATTTTTATTTTTTAAGATTACTGATTTTGTTATTTTATACATGTGTGTGTGTGTATGTGTGTGTAATTTGCATGTATATATGTGTACCACATATGTTTCTGGTATCCTTGGAGGTCCTGAAAATGGAGTTGCATACAGCTGTAAGCCACCATCTAGGTTCTGGAAATCAAATCTTGACCTTCTGCACATGCAACCCCTGCTCTTACCCACTGATCTAACACACACACACACACACACACACACACACACACACACCCTCTCTTACCCACTGATCTAACAGACACACACACCTTTTTTTTCTCTTTCTGACACAGTCTCATGACTGGGTATCTCAGGCTGACCTCCAACACAATAAGTATTTAAGAGTGACCTTCGGATCCTCTTGCATCTACCTCCAAAGTGCTTGGATTACAAGCATATGCCACTTCACTGAGCTCATGCTGTGCTGGGAACTCAACCCAGGGTTTTGTGTGTGCTAGGCAAATTTTCTACCAATTTACTACACCCCCAGCCCATCATCTCCTTGTCTATGTCTATCATACATAAGTGCAAGGAAGGATACACTAATACAGACATAACGAATGTATTTTTATGTCATAGTACATGAGAACAATGCAAAGGAATGTTCTCTGTAGCTGTGCATACATTCATCAATATAGCTTTCTAGTGTTCCATCCAATCAGTCAGCCTTCTGGGTTTACCCTTGCCTCACATGTTCTAGCAACACAAAGAAAAACAAGTGCACCCAGACTACAGATATGCAGAAATGTGCTCTCTCTCTCTCTCTCTCTCTCTCTCTCTCTCTCTCTCTCTCTCTCTCTCTCTTCTCCATACTGCTGAACTGTTCTCTCTTTTCCTTATCCTCTCACAAGTTAGAGACCAGTAGCTGACAAGTATACTTACCACAGCTACCCTGGGAGGAGAATTTGAGGTCAGCAATGGAGATTAACTTTTGATATCTCAGCTATGTATCTGTATAAAAATACAAGCTTTCATAGAAAACTTCTAACCTGGCTACCTACTCATACTTGGCATGGGAGCTCAGACCAGAGCAGCCACTAAGCAGGAACTTCAAGGCCTATGCTAGAACATGGATTTAACAACCATATTTTATAGGTATCAAGGATTTTATGGAAAGAGAAGTTTAAAAAAAATCACTAGAATTTTACTTTTCATATGGTCCTAAGTATTTTAAGTATTTACAAAATGCATTATGAAGAGAAAACTGTAGCATTCTCAGAGAGTCCACAGAGAGAACAAGACAATGCAAAAGCATTCATAGAACCCTTAAAGGTCAAGATGGAAATGCAATGCAAACATAAACTCAGAGACAGAGAAATCCCCAGCCGCTAAGGAGAAGCTAGAATCCAAAGTGCCTAACAAGAAGGGAGGTGTGTGTGTGTGTGTGTGTGTGTGTGTGTGTGTGTGTAAAAAGGTCACAATGAAGTCTATCTTATTATATCCTAATAAAAAGATATTAATTTTAAATATCTCTGGGGCTGAGGATACAGTTCAGTTAGTAGAGATACATAGCAGGCACAAAGGCCTAGGTACATACCCATCACCGCACAAAAGTAAAATGGTAGCACACAGCTATAATTCCAGCATTCAGGAGACAGAGACCAGAGAATCTGAAATTCAAGTAATCATCTAACACATAGTGAGCTTAAAACCAGCTTAAGATACATGGCACCTGTCTCAAATAAAACCTAGATAACATAAATATATTTCTTAATCTTGCTGTTAACCTCAACCGAGGGCGTTGATAATGGCTTATTTTTAATTAGTTTTGTTATTTGACAATTTCATGTGTATAATTTGTTCTGATTATCTCCTCTCATCTCCTTCCCTCCCTATCAATTCCCCTCTTCATCCCTTTTCAGCTCGATCCTCCCAGATTCATGACTTTTCATTTTGTTTTGTGACACATTTAGTTTAACCAGAGCCATTAGTGTGACCATTAGATTGAAACTACTCATTGGATCATGGTAGGTCATTACTCAACTGAACACAGTGACTCCCCTTGTCCTTGAATATATCAGCAGCAAATAGCTCAGAGTGTGATATTGGGCCTCCTGATCCTTCTCTACTCAAGCCTTACTGTTGACAGGTCTATTTTTGTGCAGATCCAGTACACATTCTTTCCATTTCCTCTTCTGCAACATTTTCTGAGCCTTAAGGGGATGACATAAATGCCTTGGTTAAGACATCACTTGCCAATTATTCTCAGCTTCTTGTGGATCCAAGAGTATCTGCACTGACTACCATTCACAGAAATGAGAGGCTCCTCTGATTAAAATTGAGTATAGCATCTGTTTATACGTATAAATGAGATATTAAGAAGGCAGTTTGATGCTATCAGTTTAGCCGAATAACATTATTTAATTCCTACATACATAGGATCTATGACTGATCTATGGATCTTGAGTGGATTATAGTCATGGTTTTTTTTTCTCTGAATTAGGCCTCAAATCTAATAAGAGAATGATTAGTGTCTTAGTTACTTTTCTAATGCTTGATAAAACACCATGACCAAGGAAATGAAAGAAGACAAATGACTTACTTAATTAAGCTTATAGTTCCAGAGAGTTAGAGTTCATAACAGCATAGCAAAAGCATGAAAATAAGAACAGCTGAGAGCTCACATCACAAACTGCAAGCAGGAGACAAAGAAAACTAGCTCAAAATAAGGTCTTTGGATACCTCAAAGCCCACTCTTATTTTATGGGCTGGAGAGATGGCTCAGGAGTTAAGAGCACTTGCTGCTCTTGCATAGGACCTAGGTCTAATTTCCAGTACCTATGTGGTAGTTCACAAGCATCCTTAATGGCAGTTCCAGGCTATTTTGTTTCCACTTGTATTCTCTATGGACACCGTGCACATGCTGCATATACGTACACACAGACAAAACATCCACACAAAAATGATCAAATCCAATGAATTGATTTTTCAAAATAAGCTGCCCTTGGTGACACACTTCTTCCAATGATCGTTCCCAATCAGTTCCACCCACCAGGGACCAAGTATTTAGACATATGAGCCTATGGGGGTCATTCTCATTCAATCCACCACAGTTGGCTAATCTTATAACCACTAGGCCACTAGTTCACAATGGATGCATGTTTCTTGGCAGTTTGATCTCATAGGTCATCAGCTTCACAGTTGGTAAGATCATTGATAACTTTTCTCTTCCAGCAAAAACTTTTCTTCTTCTTAGCACCTTCTATCACTGTAAAATCTAGCCAACAGAAAAGTTCATTGTATTTTAAATTTTCTCCATCATGCAGACAAGGTATGTGGTGTTTTTGTAAAAGTTGTTTAATCCAGTTCTTGACAGGAATCAAGAAAAATAGCAAAATCCTGTATTGTTTTTGGAGGCCTCTGGAGTCTATCTCAGCAAAAACTCATAAAGAATAATTCTACTCCTGGTGCTAGAGTTTTGTTTTGAATAATCCACAATTTCTAGGAGCAGGTTTTTTGTTTTGGGGGGGTGGGGTTGTTTTGTTTTGTTTTTGCTTGTTTTTTTTTTTCAATCCTACAAGAGTCAAACCTTTTTTAAAAAAATATGTAAATTTTTCTTTTTTAAATTTGTAAACAAAAGAGTGAGTTTCCATATCTGCTTTATTCTCTCTCATTTTGGTCATCCCTTCTTCTATCACTCCTCCTCCTTACCCTTGTCCCTTCACAGTACTTATATTTTACTTACATCCTTCCTCGACATACTGCCCCTCACGGTCTCTTTGTAGTTTCTTGGCCCCTACAGGCACTCTTAGGTGAATTCCCAAAATTAGAGATTCAAAGTTAGGATAATACAAAGGAAAACATATGGTATTTGCTTTTCTTGGCTTGGGTTATTTCATTCAGTATTTTTTTTTTCAAGTTCCACCCATTTACCTACAAATGTCATTATTTCATTCACTCTTTACTACAGAATAAAATTTCTTATGTACACATGCTATATTTTCATTGTGTATTGATTAGATGATAGACATCTGGGCTAAATCTATTACCTGGATATTGTGAATAAAGCATCAAAAAACACGGACAATCACATGTAGTAAGATACAGAGTCTTTTGTGTATATGCACTGGGGTACAGATGAATCGTGTGACCATTCCATTTTGAGCTTTCTGAGGACTTTCTAAACTGATTTCCAAAGTTGCTACACTAACAACGAACAATGATTCCCCTCAGCTCATAGAACCATTTGATTTCTTGGTGATCATCAGTCTAAACTGGATGATTGAAACGGAATCTTAAAGTTGTTTTTACTTCCCTTCCCTCTTAGCTTTTATCTTCTCTTTTGGTCTTGCTGTTCTAAGTAAGATTTCTAACATTGTAATGAATAGGAGTGGAAAGAATAAACAGCCTGCCTTGCTCCTGAGTTAATGGAACTGTGTTGAGTTTCAGTACATTAGGATGACGTTTGGCTATGAGTTTGTCATATATAGCCTTATGATGAAATGCATTCCTTCTACGTAGTGTGTAGTTTTTGCTACCCCACTTTAAGCTCCAGGCAGACTATGCTACCAGCCCCTGCCAGGATCCCTCAGATCCACAGATGAAAGACACATATACATTAGCTTATTTTTTTAACCTGACTTATTGGCTCAATTGTTGGGTGCCTCTAATCTTCAAGGGCTAGCATGCCCTTCTCGGTACTCTTAGATAAATCTGCCCTCAATTTTAGTTGCATTTCTAACCTCCCCCCCCCCCCCCCCCCCCCCCCGCCAAGTGGCTTATGTTCACTCTGCCAGAGTGTTGGCAGGTCCAGACAAGAGGAGAGAACCTGGTCCAGCCTGGTCTGTTCAGAGCTGAGCTGGATGGTGAGTGTCTGTGGCCCAAAAGAAACACACCACGTTTGGAGTCTTGTCGAAGCAGGAACTCAACTTTATCATATCAGCCCCTCGCTTATATAGAGAAGGCAAAGGGGAATGGGCACTTAGGTATGGGAAGAGATGACATAGGAGGCTGGGAAGTGGAAGGGGTGACTGACAGGGCCAATAGCAAAGCTCCACATCAGCAATGGCAGGACAGAGGGGAGGCCAAACAGGTCTTGCTGAGTCACCCCTATATGGAAGTGACTGAGACAGGTCTCAGAACTCGAGACAGGCTCAGGTTTGTCCTCAAGGCCCAAACCAGGGCCTAAATGGGGCCCAACACTACCACTGACTAGGACCCCACCCTCTCGCCCTCAGGACAACTGGAGGCTGAGAACACCCCCAGCATCACGCTGTCGGGGTCCAGATCAGGCTGCCCCCCCAGCCCAAGCCTGAGCCCAGTGCCGCAGCAGCCCCAGCTTGGCTCAGCAACACAGCACCCAGTGCAGGAGGGTAGACAGGCAAGTCACTGAGGAATCGGGCAGGCAAAGCCACTCTTGCTGTTGCGGTCTCTGCTGTGAACCCGGGACCCCTGTACACCTGGCTGACCTGGGCCCTCACTTTCCTGCCCCTATGACTGGAGTTGCCCTAGGCCACGTGCAGCACTCTCTGTCCATGTGCCAGGGAGACACGCCCTATGACCATCAGCGTCCCCCGCAGAGCAGGGACTGCTGGCCACAGCCAAGACAGGGTGGAGGGGGTCTTCCCAGGTGTGAGAGGGGGCAGCGGCATCTCGTCCAGCCATGGCACGCGCCCAGCCTCACCAAGCTGGCACCCCCCTCCTACTCACCTGCCCACAAGGTGTCGGTCACCTGGGAGCTGGGGCACAAGCCACCTGCCAATCACTGCTGGGGGAGGAGGCATGGGACAGACCCATGAGATCTCACATGGCTGGTCAACTTTTCTCCCTCTAAAGCCTGGTGAAATCTCTCTTCCTCTCCCTGCATCTCTTCGCCTGCCTGCAGGGACCAAGAAGGCCTGCCTTTTTCCTTCCACCCAGCAATTAGTTCCTGGCATCTTTATTGATCGATCAAGAACCAATTAGGAAACAGGACCTTAGCATCAGAACTACCTCCCCACACACTTCTAACTCCTCTCTCTCTCTAGAACTTTTGTCATGAAAGGATGTTAGATTTTGTCAAAGGCTTTTTCTGCATCCCTTGAAAATTATCATGTGATTGTTGTTATTTAGTTCAATAATGGCTTATTTCTGAAACACATGCCATAGGTAGCTTTAGACTCAATTTATGTTGTAGACTGTTATCAGAAAGCATGAAGCCTTCCCCTCCTTTCTTTCCCTAGGGAAGCACTCCATATCTACTTATCCTACTATTTATAACTGAGATCTTAAAGAAGATATTTTCTAGCTAAATTATATAACTTGGGATGAAAAGAGCCAAATCCAGAAAGAAGTGAGATATAAAGAACAAATTTAAGGAAAGATATTGACAAGCATATGATTAAATTTGGGCAAATGTTGATCATAAAAAATATTATGACTATAATGACCAACTTACGTGACTTAAAAGAAGCTGAAAAGATAAAACATGAAAACAACAGCAGAAGAGAAAAAAGAACAGCATCTGTGTATTACCTTGGTGAGTAATAGAGACACGCAAGAAAGTGGTCAAGTGGAGCACATATGCTAACACATGAATTCCACACAGGAATAAAATATGCAGCTTCAGCCCAGCAATGAAAACTAAAATAATAATAATTAATGTAATAAAAATAAAAAAAAGAGGGGAATGTAATCCAAAACAAAATGTTTACCAAAGTAAATGCAAGGAAAGCATAAAAAGAACTTGGAAGCAGGGTATGGTATACAAGTTTGTCATCCCAGCACTTCAGGAGGCAGAAGCAGAAACTTAAGGAGTCTACTGCTAGCCTGGGCTACATGAGAGATCCTGCCTCAGAAAAGCAAAAATGTCTTTAAAAATTAATTACTTAAGGTTTCTATTTTATATATAAACAAACCACTGAAATATTTTATGGATTATAAAGGGCATGTTTATTCATGTCTAAACACCACTAAAATTGAATACACGTTTTAGTGGCAGGGTCATGAAAGTTTGCCTTACAGTGGTTGTGACATAAATACTGGTGACCATATATCTTAATCATTCAATGTGTCAGTTTAAAACTGCATGACAAGGGTTTGCATCTCTGAAGGAAATCTAGAAACAATAGTAGAGCAGTCTTTTAATTCATATAAGGCACACAATTAAGAAGACTTCACGATAAGGTGATGAACCAGACATGTTTGGCAATGTTCTGGAAGCTGAACTCGGACAATTGCCCATTTGGCAAATTTGAGGCTTCCAGCTCTTATGAGAAGTGCTATGTCACCAGCTGTGCCCATTTTGTAGTGTGGAAACTGATGGGGCTTTGGGCAGGCACTGACGCCATTAACACCAAGTCAAAAATTAGCTCACAACAGGCTCTGAGTACAGTAATTATAGAAGAAAACTTCATGTATTTCACTAATCTGTGTGTAGAAAGTCAATACAGAATCTTTAAACGTTGGGGGTTTTGTTTATTTAGTTATTTATTTTTGCTTGTTTGAAACAAGGTCTCAGGTAGTTCAGGCTGGCCTCCATGCCCCCTGTAACCAACAATGATGACCTTGAACTCACTGTGTAGCTAAGGTGGCCTTGAACTCCTATCCATTCCAGATATATCATAAACTTTCCCAAATCAGAAAAAAATAAAAATCAGGAGGAAGAAGCTGGGCAAAGAATAGAAAATAATATGAGAGAAAGTAGCTCAACTAGTCAAAGGCACAGAGAAATATGTGTAATGCCTTCAGAATTCAAAAATGTAGACCGAGGAGTTGGGATACGGCTCAGTTGACAGAGTTCCTGCTGTGCACAAAACACTGCGGTTTGTCCTCAGCACCTCCCAAGCTAAGCATGGTGGACATGTCTACAATCCCAGCACATCTGGAGGTAGTGCAGGAAGTTCAAGAATAAAAAGTCATCCTCAGTTATATATCAAGTTTGAAGTCAGCCTGGGCAACAGGAGACTGCCTCAAAAAGAAAAGAAAGGAGAAAGGAGTGGAAGTAAAGGATCAAAGAACAGAGAAAAGGAGGGATGGGCAGACAGAGGGAGGGAGGGGAATCAACTTGCAATGGTGAGCTTGGGTTTTGGAACTGTTGGGGTAGTTTCCTGGGTACTCAGGAGGTTTTAGGAAAACTTGGGATTTGATTTAGCCACTTTGAAGAGCAGCCTGGCAGTTTCAAGGTGAGTATCAGGTGCATGAAACAACAACCATTCATTCTCTAAATAGATGTCTTAGGGATACTCCTGAAGCTATTCAGAGATTCCTCTGCAGCCCTGTCTGTACTGGAAGGAAATAGACCATCTTTTCCTCAGTTCTGGAGCAAATGACAAAGTGTGGAATACCATGACAATTTAAGTGTTTAAACCAAATTAATATTGAGTTAATCAAGTTTTCTATAAGATGGTAGGTATAAGATCCCTTGTAAGCATTTAAAAATCTAATCTGTAAAGCAGAAAGTGAGAGAACACTTGCCTAGCCTAGCCTACCTGAGGTTCTGGTAGCCGACCACTTCCACCACCACAAAAGAACCAAGAGGTTGAAGAAATGGCTCAGCAGTTAAGAGAGCTTGCTGCTTTTACAGTGGACATAAGAAGTCCCCAACACTCAGGAAAGGTACTTCACAATGGCCTTTTAACTACAGCTCTGGACGGTGCAGTGTCCTCTCTGGCAACTGTGAGCAATTGCACATATGTGGACATACACATAAACATGCACATAACCTTTTAATATTTTTAAAAGACAACCAAGTATAGAGTATATATATATATGCAAAATTACCCATAGGTCTAATTCACACTGTATTTAAAATAGAATGTATATCTGGAGATGGGGATGGCAAGCAGAGTAGGATGGCAGGATATTGACCATATTTGTAAAGTTTTATGTAAAAGAAATTAAATGTTAAATAATTATGTAAACATATTTACATCTTAAATGTGGATTATATAATTTGTTATAATTTCTGTATGTTTGAAATTTTTCAGTTTTTGTGTGTATGTCTTTGCAGGGAGCAATTGTGTGAGAATGCATGTGACCAGAGATCAACCTCAAGTATGATTCCTCCTTAGATGCCATCAATCTTGTGGGGTTTTTTTCTTTTTTTTCCTTTTTTTCTTTTTATGAAATTGTATCAAAATAGGGAGAGAATAAACAGGAACTTTATAAACTCCAGGTTGTAAAACAAACTACAAGGCATCTGGTAGACTTTCTGTTAAAATAAAAAGCTTTTTGAATCAATAAAGCTAATATTAGAAAATGTGGCTTTTATTTGTGGCTTGTGCAGCCCCTCATACTGACTGCAAAAGTGAGCAGGACTATCCTTGGCTGCTGGCAGTGCTGTGTCTGGCGTTGAAGGAACAGAACTCCCACAAGAAGAGCAGAGAGGGCCAATGCACTGTGAAGGGCTCCTCCTTAAACCACAGCCTGTCATACCAGCAGAGCTGGGAGCTGCCAGGAGCTCAGGCCAGTGAAGCTGGTTCTTCTAAAAGATGGGTGGAGACATTCCAAAATTATGTACCCTGTTCTAACCCAAAACTTTCAGCAGAGGCTTGTGGTGAGAGATCAGCACTTGTGGGGATTCCTCAAAATAAAGCAGCTACACCATGTCTGTGCATAGCTGAGTGTTTGATGAGACCCATGTTAGGAAGCAAACAAAGCAACGACAGTCTTTCTGACCCAAAAAGCATATCAGATCCCATCCCGGCCAGATTTTTCAAAAGTCTATTTCATCAGAATAGCTCCTCTGAGTCTTCTGAGATTCATTTCCTAATTTGAACTTAAACTTTGCTACTTTGTGTGTCTATGGTCCCTTAGGCTTTATTAAAAGATGGAGCCTTTCTGTACTCAAGGGCTATGGTCTTAAGCCAGCTTCCTAAAGTTTGGGTAGTGTCTCTCATACTAGGTCACATAACTGAATATAAGAGTTGCCAAAATAAGGTTTCCGATCACACAACCACAAAAATAATTCAAAATCTAGCACAGAAGGAATCTAGGCTGTTTCATCAGCCCTGGCCTATGGCATATCTACATGAGAGGACTTCAGCTTTGGTTGTAAATACACAGTCTTTACGGTTAACGTTGTGAATGTCTTACATCATATAATGTCCACAAATGCCATCTGAAACAATGTTGATACGTTAGAGACTACTGTAGTCTATTGATTTCAGACTATTTACTATATGCATAAAGCTTTATGATCTTATAGAAATAATAGCTTAATAAAGGGAAACAGAACCATCTAACATTTTCTTAACAAATTCCTCAGCAGGTAAGTATCAAATCAATCAAAATACCTTCTGACTGAGTGGTGTTACAGCAGATCCATCTCATTAGCATGAAAATTTTCTTCCATCTTTAATAAAAGAAAATGTAATGTGTGTGTGTGTGTGTGTGTGTGTGTGTGTGTGTGTGTGCGTGTGTGTTAGTTACTTATATCTCAATTTATAAGCCAGAAGGAGAGAGTACAATAGGAGTAGAATGGTCTTTTGAAACCTCAAAACCTCCAGTGACATATCTCCTCCAAAAGGCCATGCCTCCTAATTCTTCCCAAACAGTTCCACCAGCTAAGGATCAAGAGTTCAAACATACCAGCCTATGTGGGCCATTCTTAGGCAAACCTCCACAAAATGTATAGCAAAAAAAAAAAAAGTTTTAAAATCCATTTCTTTGTGCTCTGTTATCAGTAGTGTTTGATGTGTGTACTGGTCTTACTCCCTTGTTTATATTCTTATATGCATGAAAATCTCTCCAGCAAAGAGAGTTTGCACGAGAAGAAACTTTTAGAAGCTCTGTGTTGGTATACTGTTTCACTTATAAACCTTGACTTTTGTACTTTTGTGTGTTTGCATGTGTGCAGGTATGTCCAGGTACTTATGTACATGTGTACATGAGTGTGGAGGCCAGAGAATAGCCTTGGGTGTTGTTTCTTGTCAATTTTGTTTTTTGAAACAGGCTCTCTTGCTGGCCTGTAACTTACCAAGAGGATAAGGCCGGCTATCCAGGAATGGCCAGGGTTCTTCCCATCTCTGCTTTCCTAGCACTAAGATTATAATGGTGTACCACTATGCCTAACTCTAAATCAACTTCTGCATCCAAGTTCCTGTCCTGTTTGAGTTCCTGCACTTACTGCTTTCAATGATGAACATGTGGGAATGTAAGTGAAATAAACCTTTTCCTCCCAGGCTCCTTTTGGTCACAATGCTTTATCACAGAAATAATAACCCTAAAATGCCATTCCACTTGCCTGTGCTTGGATTCCAGATGCAAATTTGGAGTAGCTCAAGCAGTAAAACCCACTAGAAGACTTCTAGGAAGATCCTTAAGAATGCTGCAGTCTCCGTATAACCCTAAGGTCATCACTAAAGACACGTTGGAGAGGGTCTAGGCAAAGAAATATGAATCTTAGTCCTTGGTCCTTGATGATAGTTTGGAAACTCTGTATCCATCAACACTGGAGTCTGCCCTATTTCTGTACCTCTTGTTGCATAAGGCAGTAAATTACATCTTCACAAACCAGTGTGAGCTGGAACTAGCTCTAAAATGAGGTTTAAAAAAATAAATAGGGTGAGGCCCAGAGCATGGTACCAAATAGGCATGCCATAAATGGAAGTATATAGTACTCTCTTCCAGCCCTGTTCAACAGGTCTCCTCTCACACTGTCCCCCAGTATGTTAAGAATGGAACATGGATCACAGAATTTCCCTTCCTTAGTCTGCTCACTCTTGTTCTTAAGTAAAGTGTCTATTTCCTCCAGGAGCATCAGAGAGCTCAGTCTGGGCTCATGCTCATCATTTTGCTACTATGAATTACATGCTAGCACTATTTCACTCTATATATTTACTCTATTTAATTATTCCTGTATTTTCCTACAAGGTAACCAAACCTTAACAGAATCCTAATAGAATATATGCATTGAATTTTTCAGATTTTTACAGATAAGGTATAAGAGGAGTCTTTCTGTTCTGTGTAGTTTAAAACTGAAGGACAAACCCCAAAAAGATCAGAATGAAGACCATGTCACAGTAAGTATAAGAATAAGCACATTTTGATAGGAGTGTGCACCATGTGTGTATGCACATTTGGAAGCCACAGATCAACCTTGTGTGACACTCCTCAGATGCCATATGGTAAGGTCTGTCACTGAACAAGCGCTCATCAATTAGCTTAGGCTGGCCACGTAGCTCCACCTCACAAACTCTGGAATTACAACTGTGAACCACTATGCCGTGTGTGTGTGTGTGTGTTGGTGGATAGAACTCAGGGCTTCATGCTTGAATAGCAAGCACTTTATAGACTGAACTGTGTCTCCAGCCATGGAAAAGCCATACTTCCTGACAGGAGCCTAGTGATTACAAGGATACCAATGGGAAACAAATTGACAAGTAATCAACAAGGTGACAAAAAGAAGTGACACTTTGCATCCTTTGTTTTTAGCCCTGGAAGCAACAGGTCCTCCAAAAACCACATTCCTGAGACAAGCCTGCCTTCCCATGGGCGGCAGCTGCTCACTGAGGCAGAGACTGTAAAATGAGAACAAATGCATGACTGTGAGGATCCACACAGTTTGGGTCAGTTCACTTTGTAAGAAAGGTAAATCTGGGAGGAAAAAAGCCTATCCTAGCAAGGCCTCAAGCACATTCTCTAAAATGCTCAGAAGCAAGACTTAACAGCAAGTAGTCTCCCAAACTTGTGACACAGAAAAAAGGCAGCCAAGTGCAGGGGCAGGAACTGTGCCACAAGCATTTCTGAGACCAGGAAGTGATGCTAAACAAGTGTGGTGTTTCAGGAGGGGGAGTATTGTAGGCCTTGCTTGGTAAAACACTTGCCACATACCCATGATGGCCTGATTTTGATACCCAGCACTCAGAGAAATCTTGCAGTGGTGATGCATGCCTCCACTCTCAGCACTGGGGGAAAAGATTTGCAAGGATCCCTGGAATTCACTGGCCAGATAGAATAAGCTAATCACTGAGCCCCAAGTCCCAGTGCAAGATCCCATACCATGAAGCAAGGTGAAGGATTCCTGAGGAACAACATCTAAGGTTGACCTCTGGCCCCCACACACACATGCACACACACACATGCAGAGACAGAGGGAGGGAAAAACAGAGATTAGGGAATACAGAAAGTATCAGTGAACCCCAGTCCTTCCCTGGAGAATAGTTCCGTAGAAATTGGTTTGCTTGTGGGACACTAACTGCAGGTGTTGGCTCTAGCCTCAGCCTGGAACACCCACATGGGTTTTCTTTTCTTTTCTTTCTTTTCTTTTTTTTTTTTTAGTTCTGCACATTGCAGGAGATTAGAAGTTATTTATTCCTCAGCCCTCGAGTTTCTGGAAAACGTATGGGTGCAAGATAACCTTTCACCTCTGGCAATGCCTCACCCCTGTGATGCATCCTGGCTGAGGGATAAGATATTCCTCATGTCACTTCCCTACATGGGGAGTAGGCAGTGAGATAGGACCAACACTTCACTCACCCAGGACCTTCTACTCCACAGGCCTCCTTGTGCCTGTCCAGACTCATCACCCATAAGCAGTCCTATTCCTAAAGCAAGGGTTTATTTTTAAACAAACACATCATATTCATGAGATAAATAACCAGAACTTTATTAATAGAGTACACCTGCACACAGTTATGGAGGAATAGAAAGAGAAAGAATTTCAGTCTGGCTGATAACATCCCAGGGACATAAAAACCTTCAAAGACTTTTGGGATACAAAGCATTTGGCCCTGGACAGCAAAGTTAGATCCAAAGAAGTGCTGGGGTGGGTGTACCCCCATGGTTCCTACTTAGAGCCAATTTACCACCCTTCCCTCAAAACAGAGTCATGTCATTTAAATGATAGCTCCATGGCCAAACCAGAGCTTTAGAAATGATATGAAGTCAATTTGACTATTTATTTATTTATTTATTTATGTTTTTATTAACCATTCCATTTGTCTACATCTCAAATGATATCCCACTTCCCTGTTACCCCTCCACAAACCCCCATCTAACATGCCCACTTCCCCCTCCCATTTGCCTCTATGAGAGTGCTCCCTCATCTACCCACCCTCTCTCTTCCCCCTCCCATTTGCCTCTGAGAGTGCTCCCTCATCCACCCACCCTCTCTCTTCCCCCTCCCATTTGCCTCTATGAGAGTGCTCCCTCATCTGCCCACCCTCTCTCACCCACTGCTCCATCATCCCCCTACACTGGGGCATCAAACTTCCACAGGACCTTAGGTCTCCCCTCCCATTGATGTCAGACGAGGCCATCCTCTGCTACATAGGTATCTGGAGCCATGGATCCCTTCCTGTACACACCTTGATTAGTGGTCTCATCCCAGGGAGAACTGAGTGGTCTGGCCAGCCAACATTGTTCTTCCTATGGGATTGCAATCCCCCTCTGCTCCTCCAGTCCTTCTACCAGCTCCCTTAACAGGGTCTCGGAGCTCAGTCTGATGTTGGCTCCAAACATCCACATCTGCATTGATCAGTTGCTGACAGAAGTTCCCAAGGAACAGTCAAACTAGATTTGAATCAGCAAGCACCTATGGGCAACAGTAACAGTGTCAGGGCTTGGTGTATGCAGACAGTATGGATCCCCAAGTGGGGTGGTCCCTGGATGGCCTTTACTTCCTCGTTGTCCCTGTTTTTCCTTTGGACAGGGACATTTCTGGGTTAAAAACTTTGAGATGGATAGGTGGTCCTATCCCTCAACCAGGGGCCCTGCCTACCTACTGGAGGTAGTGTCTATAGGTTCTATATTCACTTCACTGTGCATTTCCACTAAAGTCATCCCTTTTGGGTCCTGGTAGCCTCTCACTTCCCTGGTGTCTGGGACCCTCCAGTGACTATTCCCATTTCCTCATCCCCTACTGCTAAAAATTTTTATTTGGTTTCCTGACCCTTTGTACCTTTCTCCTGTCCTCTCCAGTACCTGATACTGCCCCCTATTTTCCCCCCTCCTCTCTCACTCCCAGATCCCCCCCACTTCCACCTCCCCAGATTATTCTGTTCACCCCTCAATGCAGGACTGAAACATCCACAGCCTGATCTTCCTTCCTCCTAAGCTCCGTATGGTCTATGAACTGTATCTTGGGCATTATGAGCTTTGGGGCCAATATCCACTTCTCAGTGAGTATATAACATGTGTATTTTTGTGACTGAGTTACCTTACTCAAAATGATATTTTCTAGTTCCATCCATTTGCCTGAATATTTCATGAAGTCATTGTTTTTACTTTTTGTTTGTTTGTTTGTTTGTTTTTTCTTTTATTGGTTATTTTATTTATGTACATTTTAAATGTTATCACCCTTCCAAGTTTCCCCTCCACAAGCCCCATAACCCCTCCTCCCTCCCCCTGCCTCTATGAGGGTGCTCCCCCACCTGCCTACTCACTCCTGCCTCAGCAGCCTAGCATTCCACTATCCTGGGTCATCAAGCCTCCACTGGACCAAGGGGCTCCCCTCCAAGTGATGCCAGATAAGGCAATCCTCTGCTACATATCCAGCTGGAGCCATGGGTATCCCCTGTGTACTCTTTGGTTGGTGGTTTAGTCCCTGGGAGCTTTGGGAGGTCTGGTTGGTTGATATTGTTGTTCTACCTTTGAAGTTGATCTTAGCCATTCTAATGGATATGAGGTGGAATATCAGGGCTGTTTTGATTTGCATTTCCCTGATGACTAAAAATGTTGTTGAACATTTCTTTAGGTGCTTCTCTGCCCTTTGAGTTTCCTCAGTTATAATACTCTGTTTAGCTCTCGTCCCCCTTTTAAATAAGGCTATTTGGTTCGGTAGAGTCTAAATCCTTGAGTTCGTTGTATATATTGGATATTAGGTCTCTACTGGATGTAGGGTTTGTAAAGATCTCTTCCCAATCTGTGAGTTACTTTTTTGTCCAATTGACAGTGTCCTTTGCCTAACAGAAACTTTTCAATTTTATGAGGTCCCATTTAGCAATTGTTGATCTTAGAGCCTGAGCCATTGGTGTTCCATTCAGGAAATTTTCTTCTGTGCCCATGTGTTTGAAGCTCTTCTCCAATTTCTCTTCTATTAGATTCAGTGTATCTGGTTTTATGTGGAGGAACTTGATCCACTTGGACTGAGCTTTGTACAAGGAGATAAGAATAGGTCAATTTGCATTCTCTACAAGCTGACCACCAGTTGAACCAGCACCATTTGTTGAAAATACTTTTTTCCACTGGATGGTTTTGGCTACTTTGTCAAAGATGAAGTGACCATAGGTGTGTGGGTTCATTTTTGGTCTTCAATTCTATTCCATTGATCTACCTGTCTGTCTCTGTACCGGTACCATGAGGTTTTTTATCACTATTGCTCTGTAGTACAGCTTGAGGTCAGGGATGGTGATTTCCCCCAGATGTTTTTTTATTGTTGAGAATAGTTTTTGCTATCCTGGGTTTTTTATTATTCCAAATGATCTTGAGAATTGTTCTTTCTAACTCTATGAAGAATTGAGTTGGAATTTTGATAGGGATTGCATAGAATCTTTAGATTGCTTTTGGTAAAATGGCCATTTTAACTATATTAATCCTGCCAATCCATGAGCATGGGAGATCTTTCCATCTTCTGAGGTCTTCTTCGATTTCTTTCTTCAGAGACTTGAAGTTCTTATCATACAGATTTTTCACTTGCTTGTTTAGAGTCACACCAAGATATGTTATATTATTGTGAAGATTGTTATTTCTCTAATTTATTTTTCAGCCCATCTATCCTTTGAGTAGAGGAAGGCTACTGATTTGTTAGAGCTAATTTTATATCCAGTCACTTTGCTGAAGTTGTTTATCAGCTGTAGGAGCTCTCTGGTAGAATTTTTGGAGTTGCTTATGTATACTAACATATCATCGGCAAATAGAGATATCTTGACTTCTTCCTTCCCAGTTTGTATCCCTTTGATTTCCTATTGTTGTTGTCTAATTGCTCTGGCTAGAACTTTGAGTACTATATTGAAGAGATAATGAGAGAATGGGCAGCCTTATCTTGTCCCTAATTTTAATGAGATTGCTTTGAGTTTCTCTCCATTTAGTTTGATGTTGGCTATTGGTTTGCTGTATATTGCTTTTATTATGTTTGGGTATGAACCTTAAATTTCTGATATCCCAATACTTTTAGCATGAAGGTTTGTTGTATTTTTCAAAGGATTTTCAGCATCTAATGAGATGATCATGTGGTTTGGCTTTTTTTTTTCAATTGGAAGTTGTTTATATTGATGAATTTTCATATATTCAAACATCCCTGCATCCCTGGGATGAAGCCTACTTGATCTTGATAAATGATTGTCTTGATGAGTTCTTGGATTTGGTTTGTGAGAATTTTATTGAGTATTTTTACATCGATATTCCTAAGGGAACTGGTCTGAAGTTCTCTTTCTGGATTGGTTGTCTTTGTGGTTTAGGTATCAGACTAACTAAGCTTAACAGAAAGAACTGGGTAGTGTTCCCTCTGTTGCTATTTTGTGGAATAGTTGATATTAGGTATTCTTTGGATGTCTGATAGAATTCTGCACTAAAATCATCTGGCCCTGGGCTTTTTTTGGTTGGGAGACTTCGAAAGAGTTTCTATTTCCTTAGGGATTATGGGATTATTTAGATTGTTTATCTGATTCTGATTTAACTTTGGTGTTTGGTATCTGTCTAGAAAATCATCCATTTCACCTAGATTTTCTAGTTTGAATACACACTTTTGTACTATTATCTGATTTTTTTTTTAATTCTCTCAATTTCTGTTGTTATGCCTCCCTTTTCATTCCTGATTTTGTTAATTTGGATACTGTCTCTGTGCCCTCTAGATAATTTGGCTAAGGTTTATCTATCTTGTTGATTTTCTCAAAGAACCAGCTCCTGGTTTTGTTGATTCTTTGTATACTTCTCTTGTTTCTGTTTGGATGATTTTAGCCCTGAGTTTGTTTATTTCCTGCCATCTACTCCTCTTGCATGATTTCCTTCTTTTTGTTCTAGAGCTCTCACATGTGCTGTTAAGCTGCTAGTGTATGCTCTCTCCAATTTCTTTTTGGAGACACTCTGAGATATGAGTTTTTCTCTTAGTACTTCTTACATTGTGTCCCATAAGTTTTGGTGTGTTGTACCTTCATAATTATTAAATTCTAAAAAGTCAGCTTTTCTTTCCCTCCTTTGTGTGCAGGACAACACCAGCATGCTGGAACAATAAATTCCTCTTGCTTTTTGCATCGATCCCCGACTCCATGGAGTTCCCTCGGGGGGGTCTCTGGTAAGCTAAGGCTTTCCAAGTCTTTCTATTTTTTTTTTTAATCGTTTTTTTCTTTCTTTCTTTCTTTCTTTCTTTCTTTTTTTGATACTTCATTTACATTTCAAATGTTCCCCCCTTTCCAGATCTCCCCTTTGGAATTTCCCTATTCCCTCCCCCTCCCCCTGCCTCTATGGGGGTATTCCCCACCCACCCACCCACCCACCCACTCTTGTCTTCCCTTCTTTCTCCTATATTGGAGCATCTAACACCCTCAGGCCCAAGGGCCTCGCTTCCCCCTGATGTCTAACAAGACCCTCCTCTGCCACATATGTGGCCAGCACCATGGGTCCCTCCATGTGTATTCTTTGGTTGGTGATCCAGTCTCTGGTAGCATTGAGGGGTCAGGCCAATTGACACTGTTGCTCCCTCCATGGGGCTACAAACTCCCTCAGCTCCTTCAATCCCTTCTCCAAGTCCTCTATACACATGCTCCACTATGTTTATAGCAGCCATATTTATAATAGCCAGAAACTGGAAACAACCCAGATGTCCCTCAACAGAGGAATGGATACAGAAAATGTGGTACATTTACACAATGGAATACTACTCAGCTATTAAGAACAATGACTTCATGAAATTCTCATGCAAATGGGTAGAACTTGAAAGTATCATCCTGAGTGAGGTAACAGTCACAAAAGAATGAACACGGTATGTACTCACTGATAAGTGGTTATTAGCCCAAAAGTTCGAAATACCCAAGAGTCACTTCATAGCAACCGTAGGGCTGAGTGTGAGGTCCCAGAGTCTTATATATGGTGCATTGGCCAGGAAGAGGACTCCCCTGTGGAAACATACCTGAGAGCGGGGTATCAGAGGAATGGCTCAAGCAGGTACTGCGGTTGTCTGTCTCTGTTTGTCAGAGTCTGAGTCTGTAACTTTGCTTAAACTTTCAATTTGCTTGCAAGCTTCGGGGGCTCAGAGAGCCTACGGTGTCTGGTGACTTCAAGTGTGGTGGGCAGATGTGCCTTGATGTTGCAACCGTGGGAAGGTATAGAGGATGCTTCAGGCCCCCCTCTGGAAGGAGTAGAAAGGACTCCACTCCTTTTAGAAAGAACAAGATAGCATCATCGGGAGCAGAGTCTTGTTATAACCTGGTTTATCTGGCCCCTGCTGGACTGGCAGGGGCACCTGGTTTGTCTCGGAGGCCGAGCAACCCTGTTCTGTGTCTGTGTAGGGAACAAACTGTCTGTATCTATGTCCATGGCCTGTGAAATGGGCAAAATGTGTGTTGATTGTCTTTCTCTGTGTTTGTTGGTGTTGGTATCTCATTCTGTGTTCTTGGACTTGGACTGACGGCATTTTTTGGACATTAGACTGAATCTACCACGTTAAACATCGAAGTTAATTAATCACTGCGGGAAGTTAGGAAAAGAGGAGAGGAGCAGGTTAGTTACTCACCATTCCTCTAATGGCCTACCTTTGGAGTAGGGTGGCCACCCATAGGGACCTTCGATTTGCAGGTGATCAAAGCAGTAGAGGAGAGAGTCTGTAGGCCAGGATCCCTCAGGCACCCAGACCAAGTGCCCTATATAGTAACCTGGAAGAATCTAGTGGAGGACCTCCCTCCCTCCTCATTCATAAAAGCCTTTCTTTCCCCAAGACCTGCCTCACAGGTTCTGGCCTTCAGGAAGAAGGAAGCGCAGGAGGAGAGATCTGGACCTGAGAAGAAGTCAATCCTCTAAGACCCTTCAACAGCAGACCTGTTATTCCATGACCCTCTTCTTCCATATCCCCCTATCCTGGCCCCCATGGCCCCTCCAGTGCCAGCACTGATCTTGGGATCCTCAGCCCATATGGAACCAGGGCCATTGTACCCCCCTTTACCAGAGGGAATAGTGGGAGGAGACCCCCAAATTCCCAGTCCCACCATGGGAACCCAAAGTCTGAAAGCCACTCACCATGGTGGCTTTCCCACTGAGGGCATATGGGCCTCTAGATGAGGGCAATCAGGCCATGCAATATTGGCCCTTCTCTTTGGCCAACTTGTACAACTGGAAGGCCCAACACCCCTCCCCCCTTCAGATAACCCTCTTAAGACTTTTATTTACTCATCAGCCCACCTGGAATGATATCCAACAACTCATGAGAGTGCTGTTCATGGTAGAATAGTGAGAGAGGATAATGCAGGAAGCCAGAAAGAATGTCCCCTCAGACACGGGGGCACCATTGATTGACCAGGCTGTTGTTGACAGTGGGCTTTCTCTGACTGGGACTTTAATATGGTAAAAGGTAAGGGGCACCTGAAGGTCCACCACCAGACTTCATTGGCAGGTCTCAATGGGGCCACGTGATGGCCCACAAATCTGACCAAGGTACATGAGGTTAAGCAGGGACAAAAAGAGTTGCCCACAGCCTTTCTAGAGTGACTCATGGAGTCATCCCCCCAGTATACACCTTATGACCCCAGCAACAAGGAGCACAAAGCTAGTAGAGATATCAGGAAAAAGCTTCAGAGGCTAGAAAGACTTACAGGATACGTCATTGAGGGATTTAGTGCAGTTTGCTGAGAAAGTCTACCATAGCAAGAAGACAGAGGAGAAGAAGGAGCAGAGAAAGAGAAAGGAAGAAAAGTGAAAGGGAAGGAATCTACAGGGAGTCCTGACTCTCAGGTTAGAGAATGAATACAAGTTGTTTGAGACCTTGGACAGGGCAGCTCAGGACCTAGGCTGGTGGCTCCAGGCCTTTCCTCAGGCCTGGGATGAGACGGCAGGGATGGGAAGGGCCACCAACCAGCCCCCTCCCCATTCATGTGGAACTCAGGGCCCAAGCCTCCCCAGTGTCTGTGTGCCAATATCCGATGTCAAGGGAGTCCTGGGATGGAATCAGGCTCCACATTACCAGGCTCCTAGAACAAGGGATCCTGTGGAAGTGCCAATCAGCTTGGAATAATCCTCCCCTGCCTGTGAAGAAACCTGAGACCCAAGACTAGGTAGGACTGTCTAGAGGGAACTAAATGCCTCTTGGAGGAGCTGGGAGGATTGGGACACAGAACATCAGCCAAGAAGGCCGAAATCTGCCAGAAAAAAAGTAAGTTATTTAGGCTACCTGCTGAAAGATGGCCAGCACTGGCTCACCAATGCTCGAAAGGAGACCATCCTACACATCCCTCCTCCGCAGAGCCCTAAGTGGGTACAGGAATTTCTGGGCATGGCTGGGTTCTGCAGGCTATGGACCCCTAGGTTTGTTGAACTGGCTACCTCCCTCTACCCCCTGATTAAAAATGACAGCCCTTCCACTGGGAGGAAGAAGAGCAACAGGCCTTTGACACAATTAAGCAGGCTCTGCTCAAGGCCCCTGCTCTAGGACTAGCCTGATGCCAGTAGACCTTTCCACCTTTATGTGACTGAGAACAGGTGGATAGCCAAGGGAGTGCTCACTTAGTGGCTGGGCCCCCTGGAAGCACCTAGTTGTCTATCTGTCAAAGATATTAGACCCTGTCACTGCTGGGTGGTCTGTTTGCCTATGGACAATGGCGGTGACAGCAATTCTAGTTAAAGATGCTGATAAATTGACTCTGAGACAGAACCTGATAGTGACACAGCTTGAAGATTGTTGTTTGCCAGCCCCTGGATAGATAGTTGATCAACGACTGCATGACTCATTATCAGACTCTGTTGCTAAATTCAGATTGGGTGACCTTTACATCACCAGTGACCCTCAACCTGGCCACTCTGTTACCTGACCCTAACCTTGACCCTCCAGCAGATTCTAGCTGAAGACCAGAGATGGCAAAAGGACCTGTCAGATTGGCTGCTCCCCGATGCTGAGGTGACCTGGTTCACTGAGGGCGGCAGCTACCTGGTAGAGGGACAACACAAGGCGGGGGCTGCCATTGTGGATAGGCACAAGGTGATCTGGGCAGAAGAGCATCCTCTGGGAACATCAGCCCAAAAGGCAGAGCTAATAGCTCTGACCAAAGCCTTGGACCTGAGGGCAGGCAAAAAGATCAACATCTACACGGATAACAAGTATGCCTTGACACAGTGAATGAGGCTATATACCAAGAGAGAGGACTGCTCACATCAGAGGGAAAAGTAATAAATAAGCAGGAAATCGTGGACCTGATGAAGCCAGCAACTGTGAAAATTATTCATTGCCCAAGATGTCAGAAGGGAAGAAAATCAGTGGCCTGGGGCAACAACCAGGCAGATCGAGTGGCTCAAGAAGTGCCTGTGCAGCACCCTACCCCATTTATGGGCATGCAAGAGATACCTGCTGGGAAATGGGACTGCACTAAGGGTTACCCTCACTTAGAATATACTGAAGAAGAAAGGACTCAGATTGCCAGCCACCCTACCAACTATCACCTAGAGAAGGAATGGAAATGGCACACAGGAAAAGAAAACTATGCTCCCAGAAAGCAAGCAAAAGACTTACTAGGTCAAATGCACAGATGGACTCAGTTAGGGAATAAAAAGCTTGTTCAAGCAGTTAAGGGACCTAAAATATATATAATAGGACTCATGTTTTTGGTCAGAAAGATATTAGAACAGTGTAAGGTATGCCAGCAAACGAATGCTTATGCAGCCAAAAGTAAACAGGGCAACACACCTAGGGGAAAACAGCCTAGAGTATATTCAGAGGTCGATTTTACAGAAGTTAAGCCAGGAAAATATGGTTACAAATGCCTTCTAGTGTTTGTGGATGTTTTCTCTGGATGGGTTGAGGCATTCCCCACCAAGCAGAAAACAGCTACCATGGTATCCAAGAAGATATTAGAGGAAATTTTCCCAAGGTTCTGACAATGGTCCTGCTTTTATCTCAAGCTAAGTCAGGGATATTGGGGACCAATTGGACGCCCCATTATAAATACCATCCCTAAAGCTCAGGGTAGGTAGAGAGAATGAACAGAACCCCCAAAAGAGACATTAACTAAATTGTCCTTGGAGGCTGGCTCAGACTGAGTGGTGCTCCTCCCTTTGGCCCTGTTCCAAGCCCAGAACACCCCCTACCATTTTAACCTGACCCTTTTTGAGATCCTGTGTGGTACCCCAATTCCCTTGGTGTCCACTGGGCCCTCCCAGGAGGCATCCAGGTATGGGTATTTGGGCATGCGATTTGACCCAAACTGTCTGCCTTAAATGCTCCAGGGATGCCAGAGACCCTTCACTGCTTCTAGACTGGTGACTGGATCTATGTAAGGAGGCATTGGGCACAGTCACTGAATCCCAATGAAAGAAACTCTTCCTGGTGCTGCTAGCCCCTCCCACAGTCCTCAAGGTAGACAGGATTGCAGCCTGGGTGAACGTTTCCCATGTGAAACCTGAAGACACCCTGCTCCCCAGAGATCCCTGCTGGATGGTACAGAAGATGGACAATCTGCTCAAGCTCAAGATCCCTTGACCTTGATCATGACTGCCTGGTGGTACCTTTGGATTCAGGTTCCTTCCCCCATCCTATGTGCCTGTCCACCAAATCTGTTACAGCACTCACTATCTCCCTGCTGTTGGAGTTGGAGGTGGCAGGGGCAGCCACCAGAACCTTTGCTTTGGTCTTACAAAGGAAAAATTATGACAGTCTGAGAATAGCCATTGATTTAGATATAGAAAGAATAGAAACTTTCATCAGTCATCTTAAAGAACTACTGGCTTCATTATCAGAAGTAGCCCTACAGAATAGGAGGGGATTAGACATATCCTTTCCTCCAACATGGAAATGCGCTGCCTTAGATGAAGAGTGTTGCTTTTATAGACCATTCTGGGTTGTTAAAGATTCAATGGCCAAGGTGAGAGGAGGGTTGGCCAACTGGAAGAGAGAGAAAGAACAGAGTCAGGGCTGGTTCTAGTCTTGGTTTAACTCCTCCCCTTGGTTAACCACCCTCATATCCACCCTGTTAGGACCCCTGATTGTTCTCCTGCTACTGTTGGCTTTTGACCCCTGTATTTTGAACCACTTGGTTGCTTTTGTTAAGGAACACATAGGTACAGTATAGTTAATGATCTTAAAGCAGAAATACAAAGAACTAGATACAGAAGACTGGAAGAATGAGATATCAGAATACCAGCAATAGCTTCAGGATTGAAGCATGCACAAAGAAATGGGGGGACTGAAGAGGTCAGCTCAGGAACTTTAGAAAATTCCACCAGGGCCTCCGAGGACATAGGCACTCTTGCCCTCCTGGAAGAGACAGGTAGAGAGCAGCTAGGCTGGAAGGGAAGGGCTAATTAAGCCTCTACTACCTCATTTCCTAAAGACCAATCAGTTTAAGTGTCACACTGCTCTGCCAATCACATTGTGCCTAATGGTTACTGCTCTAAAAAATGTATAAAAGCTTGATGAACAGGTAGCATAGTCATTCTTTCCCTCCTTTGTGTGCAGGGCGAGCCCAGCATGCTGGAACAATAAATTCCTCTTGCTTTTTGCATCAAAAAAATTCTAAAAAGTCTTTAATTTCTTTCTTTATTTCTTCCCTGATCAAGTTATCATTGAGTAGATAGTTGTTCAGCTTCCATGTGTATGTGGGCTTTCTGTTGATTTTGTTGCCATTCAAGACCAGCCTTAGTCTGTGGTGGTCTGACAGAATACATGGGATTAATTCAATGTTCTTCTATCTGTTGAGGTTTGTTTTGTGTCCAATTATATGGTTGGTATTTGAGAAGATATCATTAGGTACTGAGAAGAAGGTTTCTTATGTTTTAGGGTATAATACTTTGTAGATATCTGTTAAATCCATTTGGTTCATAATTTCTATTAGTTTCATGTTTTCTCTGTTTAGTTTCTGTTTCCATGATCTGTCCATTGGTGACAGTGGTGTGTTGAAATCTCCTACTATTATTGTGTGAGGTTTGATGATGTATGCTTTGAGCTTCAATAATGTTTCTTTTACAAATGTGGGTGCCTTTGCATTTGGGGCAAAGATGTTCAGAATTGAGAGTTTATCTTGGTAGATGTTTTCCTTTGATGAGTATGTAGTGTCTTTTTCCCATCTTTTTTGATAACTTTTGGTTGAAAGTCTATCTTATTGGATATTAGAATGGCTACTCCAGCTTATTTCTTGGGACCATTTGCTTGGAAAATTTGTTTTCCAACCTTTTACTCTGAAGTAGTGTGTCTTTGTCTCTGAAGTGCATTTCCTATGTGTAACAAAATGCCGGGTCCTGTTTACGGATCCAGTCTGTTACCCTATGTATTTTTATTGGTGAATTGAGTCCATTGATGTTAAAAGATATTAGGGACCAATGATTGTTGCTTCCTGTTATTTTTGTTGTTAGTGATGGAATTGTTTCTATGTTTCTCTCTCTCTCTCTCTCTCTCTCTCTCTCTCTCTCTCTCTTTCTCTCTCTTTTTAGGTTTGTTGTGGGAAGATTGATTTCTTGCTTTTTCTTGGGTGTAGTTTCCCTCCTCCTTATGTTGGACTTTTCCTTCTATTATCCACTGTAGGACTGGATTAGTGGAAAGATATTGTTCATTTTTGGTTCTGTCTTGGAATATCGTGGTTTCTCCATCTACTGTAATTGAGAGTTTTGCTGGGTATAGTAGCCTGGGCTGGCATTTTTGTTCTCTTAGGTTCTGTATGATACCTGCCCAAGATCTTCTGGCTTTTAGAGTCTCTGTTGAGAAGTCTGGTGTAATTCTGATAGGTCTGCCTTTATATGTTACTTGACCTTTTCCCCTCACAGCTTTTAATATTCTTTCTTTGTTCTGTCCATTATTGTTTTAATTATTAAGTGACAGGTGGAATTTCTTTTTTGTTCCCATGTGTTTGGTGTTCTGTAGGCTTCTTGTATGTGTATGGGCATCTCTTTCCTTAGGTTAGGAAAGTTTTCTTCTATAATCTTGTTGAAGATGTTTGCTGGCCCTTCGAGTTGGGAATCATCACTCTCTTCTATACCTATTATTCTTAACTTTGGATGTTTCATTGTGTCCTGGATTTCTTAAATGTTTTGAGGTAGGAGCTTTTTGCATTTTGTATTTTCTTTGACTGTTGTGTCAATGTTTTCTATGGTATCTTCTATACCTGAGATTCTCTCTTCTATCTCTTGTATTCTGTTGATGATGTTTGCATCTGTGACTCCTGCTCTCTTTCCTAGTTTTCCTTCTTCAGTGTTGTCTTCCTTTGTGTTTTCTTTAATGTTTCTATTTCCATTTTTAGATCCTGGACTGTTTTGTTTAATTCCTTCACCTGTTTGATTGTGTTTTTCTGTATTTCTTTGAGGGATTTATGTGTTTCCTCTTTAAGGGCCTCTACTTGTTTACCTGTGTTCTCCTGTATTTCTTTAAGAGAGTTATTTATCTTAAAGTCCTCTATCATCTTCTTGACACGAGAATTTAGATCTAAGTCTTGCTTTTCAGGTGTTTTGGGGTATCCAAAGCTTACTGTGGTGGGAGAACTGGGTTCTGATGTTGCCAAGTACCATTGGTTTCTGTTGCTTATATTCTTGTGCTTGCCTCTCACTCTCTGTTAACTGGACTTGCTGTCTGTGACTGCAACCTGTCCCTCCTGCAAGCCTGTGGTCTGTGATCCTGTGATCCTGTGATCCTGTGATCCTGTGATCCTGGGTATGTTAGAACTCCTGGGATTCATGCTGAATCTGGTTGTGGGCTGAGTGGGTGGGGATCGGGATACCCGATTTGTCACTTTTTAAATAGGCTAAGGGACAACAAGAGACTCTTCCTGCATCTGAACATTGACATGGGATAAGATGAGCCTTGACCTCCAGCCATAGTGGAGCGATAAGGGGTACAAACCAAGCTCACAGAGGCAGACAGTGAAAATATGGAGAAAAGGGAGTCTCAATAACTCAGAATTAAAAGCTCTCCAGCCATGGCCAGTCAGATTGGTGTGCTCTAGGAGCTTCAGCCTTCTTGTTACAAATGCTGAGCTACACAGTCACCAGAGGCAACCCAGTCCAGTGTGCAAACTCAGCTGGGTGCAAACACAAATGCTTCTGTCCAGGGAGAAGTCCTAGAATCAAATGCACACTCTAGATAAAGGCCTGTTTATCACTAACTACTCCCTACATACCTGAGCCCCTTCTTCTCTTTGAACTCAGCACTCAGGCCATCTTTGAAGTCATGTTTTAGCCTCTCCAAACATTTATTTCCTTCCTAATATCTTTCCTATGTGAATGACTATCCAACAGTATTGCAGCTTTGTATTTGTGGCTATTCCCCATGAGTTCCACGTAAAAGAGAATATCATAGCTGCTTGACATGTAACATAGGGACAACGCTGAGTTGGTATAGCAGTTTTAAAACATAGCTTCTACATCCACACATCTTCGCATGGTGGCATGTACTTGACATATTACCATTCAGGAGACTGAGGCAGGAGGATCATGTATTTGAAGCCAGCATGTGCTACAAAGTGCAACCCTGTTTCAAAAAACAATAGTAAACAATCTACCTCCTCCCAGATTAGGACATTCTTTTCAAACTTGGGCACATCCACAGTCCTGCTTTTGATTCTAAGAAGGCTCACGTGACTTCAGTTAACAAAGGTTTAATCATATATAGGGTGTTACCAGGGTTAGGGAGATAGATTAGCCAGTGAAGGGCTTACCATACAAACACTTGGACCTGAGTTTAATCAACAAAATCCACTTAAACTAGGCATGGGGGCACATACCTGTGACTTCAGTGCTGGGGAAATAGAGTCAGGAGGATCCGTGGGGTTCACTGGCCAGCTAGCCTTGCCAAAAATAAGATTCCCCAAGTCTCAGTGTGGGAATTTTTTCAAAACAAGATGAATCACTTGAAGAATGAGAACCAAGATTGTTCTCTGTCCTCCACATATACCCACACACATATATCTGCACACACATGCACCTGCAGACACAGAAACATGCATGCATATACACAAAGTGCTATAAACTAATCCAGGCCCCCAACTTTTGTACATTCCTTTCAACTTTGAGAGATATCCATATGCCTGCCATTGAGTCTGAGTAGGCTCAGATGGCTTCAACCAAAAGAGTGTAACTCATAAAAAGAATTGTGTCTTTTCACCTAACCTGAGGAATAAAAGACACACTCCTGCCGTTGTAAAGGAGGCAGGTCAAGATAACTTCACCTATTAGCCATTTCTGTGATCACTGATATACTTTCCACCGTTATGTATATTAATTCTAAATTCTTAGGAGTGTCATCAGTCTGAGGCAATCCTGGGATCTATGGTGAGACATGCTCAGAAAATAAATTCTAAGACTAATGAAACTCTACTTAGTGATGAACAACAGTGTATGTTGCACTCACAGCCCACAAGAAACTCTTACACCAGTCACTTCCCATGCCAACATGAGGAAGGCAACACTCAGATGCTGTTGTGGTTTGAATGAGATGCCCTCCATAGTCTTGGGTATTTGAATACATGTCCCCAGTTGATGGCATTGTTCTCATGGTGTTAGGAGGTACAGCCCTACTGGAAGAAGTATGCCACTGAGAGTAGTTTACTGTTTCCCACTTGGGGCTCATCAGCTTTTGCTCCAGTTATCATGGCTGATGCTTGCAGTCATATTTCCCTGCCATGATCGACTTTTATCCCTTTGGAACCATAAGTCAAATAAACCCTTGCCTTAGCCACGGTGTTTTATCTCAGCAATAGAAAAATAACTAATGCAAATAAATTATACCACATGTCCAGGCAGATAGCATGGACTCCTCTGAGACAGTCTGATCTACATGCTGTTTTTTCTACACCGCACATAGTCTTCTTCAGTTACTTTTACTTAGCTTTTAACTAACTTCATAGCTTTGTGTCAACGTGCTATATGAAGGATTGACCTCATGTCATGGGCAGTAGACAGGCAGCCCAGGATTGACCTCATGTCATGGGCAGTAGACAGGCAGCCCAGGATTGACCTCATGTCATGGGCAGTAGACAGGCAGCCCAGGATTGACCTCATGTCATGGGCAGTAGACAGGCAGCCCAGAGGAAAATGGACAGCTGCTCTATCAAGGACACTCCACGCTGGTGTCACTGAGAGTTTTAAGGCCATTTCTGTTGTCTCCCAATGGCAAAGGCAGAACCTCTGTGTCCTTTCCTAGTCCTTGGTTTTGATAAGAGCCACAGGTGTGGGCTTGGGTACTCCTATCAAAGCCATAGTCTGCCCTTTGGTTATTTCTTTTCTCAATAAGAAAAATAAAAAGGTACAAAATAATGCATATTAGATGTTAAGTTCGAGATCATTTTTTCTTTATCTTTGTGTGTGTTTGTTTATATGTGTGTGGAGTATATGAATGTGTGTATGGTGTGTGAATGTGTATGTATGTGGTGTGTGAATGTGTATGCATGTGTGTGGTGTATGTCAATTGTTTACATATGTGTGCAGCTATGTGCCCATGTATGTACTGTGGTGGCCAGGGGCTCATGTCAAGATGAACTCTTCTTTTCCTTTTATTTAATGAGCTAAACATCTTTTTGCTGAACCAAAAACTCAAGATTTTGGCTAAACTAACTAATCAATAAGTCCCTATGATCTGCCTTTCTCTGTCTCCAAGCATTGGGGTTAGAGGCCTGTGGCAACATCCAACATTAGATTTTTTCCAAGCAAAAAATTTAGATTATTTTTTTAATTTTCTGAATGTATTGTTCTAGAATTTCATATATGAATCTAGTGTGTTTCCCACTCTATACCCTCCAACTTGTCTGATGCCTCTATATATCCATCCATCAGCACATACTCTTTTTGAAACTCAGTGCTGTCAGTACATACATGGTTGTAGGGCTGTCCACAGGAACATGGGCAACAGACTGTTGAGGGCATGTTCCTAAACAAATTTGACTCTTTCTGTTTCTTAGCAGCTAGCCAATAATGTCTCAGGTATAGGTAAGATTTCATCTACCCCCCTGCCAATGGTGGGCCTTTGGCTGACTTGATCTAGTATAGGTCCCATACATACAGTCATATCCACTACAAGTTCATGTGTGCAATGTCCCTTTCATGACCAGAAAATACTGTTTCACAGTGGTTCTCTGTTACCTCTGACCTTATGGTCTTTCTTCCCACTCTTCTGGGATAATCCCTGAGCCCTGGATAGGCCAGGAGTTATGCAGATGTTCTATTTAGAGATGAGCACTTCACAGTCTCTTATTCTCTGCACCTGAGATGCACCACTGTTTGCAGTAGATGGCAGTTAATGCAGAGCTCACCACTGGCCAATCATCTGTATTAAATAAACTTCTAAAAGAAAAACATACTGGTAACAAAGTTTTCTCCAACTTATGCCATTCTTAACCATGACCCTAAAAGAAAGATGATGGAAGACTAGGCCTGCTGACCAGTGATATTACTAAAAGTTCATTCTGTAAGTGTGTGTGTGTGTATGTGTGTGTGTGTGTGCAAGACTCCAATTATGTACACATGTGTAGAGGTCAATATTGAGTATCTCCTCAATGTCTTTCCATCTTATAGTTGAGAGAGTATCTCCTATCGAACCTGGAATTCATCAGTTTAGCTAGACTGGTTGGAATCCCAGTTAGTCAGTTCAGTTGAGTGGAGTCAGTTCTGGTCAGTCAGTCAGTTGTTAGTCAGTTGAGAGGCAATGCAGTAGAATTGAGTTTGTAGAATTCAGTAGCTAGATTGGTTGGTCAATGAACTTCAGGGATCTACCCACCTCTTTTCTCTGGGTGCCCCTACCTAGCTTGCAGACATGTACTCAGGTTCTTATCCTTTTACAGGAGACATTTTGCCAACTGAGCCATCACCCCCCCATTCAAAACTCATATTGTGATATAGAGATATATAGAATATTCACTTTCCCCTTTTCCCTTCCTTGTCACAAATCCCAATGTCACAAGCCACTTGTGAGACTCATTCCTCTTGCAGCTAAAACTGGCACTGACACTGGGAGCACAGTACTCTAAGGAAGCTGTTCTGGTTTCAGAGGAGAGTTTTCCTTCTAAGGAGATATGCCTTCCCATATCAAGAACCTGTCCTGGCTGTTGTCATTTGAAGTTTGACAATGAGTTCCATGGGAAGCAAACAAGCAGGATACCAGGCCTGACATCTGTGAATGACATAAGGAACCAATGGTAAGATTCCTCTGTCCATGTTTACTAAAATCTGAACTGCCTTTCTTGAACAAGTCAGTTTTTATTAAGTCTGTACAGCACCTCAAATCCTCCAAACGAATGCATGGCACTTTCATAAGATGCACCTGGCCACTGGACTATCAGTGACAAAAAGAATCATGTATTGTCTCTTGAGACACATCCTAGAGTGGTTATAAAGTTACTCAGTGATAGTGTCATCCCCATTTCCAAAATGGCAGGTACATGTAAAGTGAGCACTGAGGCAGTGCATGTTCCACCCAGAAATTGACACATTGTTCACATGGACCTTGTCACAGCAGACATACTGAGAGCACTTCCTCTTACAGGGCTCTCTCTAGACGTAGAAAAAACGGCGGGCAAGAAACCTTAGGAGAGTTTGTGAATATGGAAGTCATTTTTTAAAAAGTTGAGCAATACTTTTATATTGTCCCATGCATCTACGATCAATCAGCTTTAAAAAGAGGCAAACATTTACTTTGACTAGAGTCAGAGATTCTAGTCCATAACTGGTTGGTTCTTATGGTTGGACCTACATGGAAAGGTTGCACAGAACAGCATGGAGTGTGTACTAGAAGAGGACCTCACAGTGGTACAGAAGAAGAGAAAAGAGAGAGAGAAGGCACTGGGCTCTCAATGTCTTCTTCAAGACCACACCGCCCCAAAGACCTAACCTGCTTGTACCAGGCAATCTGTACCCAACCTCCTAAAGTTTCCCCTGTCTATCAATATTATCAGAATAATGTGCAAATTTTTAATGTACAGGTGTTGGGCACACGGAGGACCAAACAACACTCCTGTTGATTTAGCCATAGATTAAATAAAGTAAGACCAGTTCATCCCAATTCTATTTATGGAGGACTGAAGATAGTGTCCTTAGAAAGACATAATTTAAATATACCACAATATCTCCCTATTTATACGCTCTAGCAAAATAATGTTTGATCATATTTTCTGAAGCAAAGTTTTCAAAAGAAACAATTGGTGTTAATATAACCTGAGAAATTTCATTAGCTATAAAATAGTTTAGCATATACTCTTTAGAACATATCATTTTATTGATATATTTTATGTCCTTTCTTATGTCAATATCTACTTGTGTTTTGTTTTATTTTTAAGACAGGGACTCATGTACCCAAGTGTGGCCTCCAACTTGCTATGTAGTTAAGAACAATCTTGAATTTCTGATCCCCTGAGTCCTCCTCACCATGCTAAAATTACGGAGTAAGCAAGATAAGCAGCATGCAATGACAGGCATGGTATTGAGCACATGTACACTAAGAAACTTATATACATCCAGTCCCTTGTTTTTATGGCATTGGGTATTAACCCGGCATATTGAGGATGCTAGAGAGATGCTCCACCATGAAGCAATACCCTCATACCATTCCCCCAGAAATGCTTAGGTCAGTAGGACACCCCTGGGAATCTCAAGTGTATTCCATACTTTCTAAGCCTTTCTTCTCTAGATATAAATGTGCGCCTTTTACTTTTGATATCATTGGGACATAGAATGTGCCACAAATGGGCGTACTTAAAAGTTGTCAGTTCAGTGGGAATTAATGGTTAAAGGAAATTGTGAAGGCCCCTTCTTTTCTGTCTTTTGAGGTTTTGTCACATACTCCCTGCAGTGTTATGTGGATTTACCATAAAGCCATGGGACAAGAGAACCCTTTCCTTCTTAAATGGGTTATCTATGGTGTCTGGTATGCGTTAGGTAGAAATATTTTTTGCTTTGTTTTGAAGTGTTGGAAATTGACCCCAGGAACTTAGAAACTTGTTCCCAAACACACAACCACAGCAATAATGACAGAAAGCTAGTGTTTTGTCACTGCATTGGAGGACAAGTAACTTTAACTTTCTATTTCCGCTCCTAAGACTGTTTTCTACCCCTAAAAGATAGCGCTGGTTTACTTGAAAGAAAGAAAGAAAGAAAGAAAGAAAGATGAAATCAGTTTTCTTACACTTGTGTGTATAATGATTTTGGTTTCTTATACTCCTACCTGAAATAATAAGTAACCTTTTAATCGTAGTATTAAATGTTATTGTTGTATTTTCTCAATAGTAAGTTTCAGTTAATTTTTACATGTGGCTTGATGTCTCAAATCAGTCATCTCCAAATATCTCAGGGTTTTGGAAAGTCTGAAGTTCCGTCTGCTTGTTATTTCATGTGAACTTAACATTCTTACCCAAACTTTCCACATTTCCCACCCTCAAGATTCATTTTGTCTTTAAAAAATTTTAATGCCAATTAAAAGCCAAAATCAACTATTTTCAGCCTCAGTTTTCAAATGTCAGTTTGTTTAACCCAACTTTTCAATTTATATACTGTAATTCTAAACTTTAATATCTGACATTTCCCTACTGAAGAAAAACATTAGAAACTGTGCCATTTTTGTAGCTTTTGGAAAATTGGCTCCTCCCTCCTGCGGTTTGAGGGGAGGTTGGGGGTGGAAGGCGGCTGGCTTCCCGCGCCTGTGTCGTCATCTAGAGGTGCTGCCTCCCTTGATCGCCCAAGTACCCCAAGATCAGTGTAGTGCCTGCGCCGCCCGGCAAGGTGAGGAGACAGCCCTGTGTGTACCCAGGATAGGCAGAGCTAGGGTGACTTTACACGTTCAAACTCACACACCGGAACTCGGATGGAGGGAAGAATCGACTGAAAAGCAAAAACAAAGTAAAGGCTTATTCTCCAGACCCGTTTTCTGCTGAATCAGCTAACTTCACGGAAGCGTTGAATTCCTGATTCTAAGGAGTTTTAGTTCTTGTTTCCAAGAGTAGGAAGCATTGCTTTCACTATAAGAGGTTGCTAAGTAGATTTCAACTTTAAAATTATGAATAAATAAAAAAGATGGTGGGTGTATCTATTAACACAGCAGTCTTGGATGGGAGGGCAAAAGCCTGCGGAGGGGGACTGAAGGGGCGGTGTCCTGTGGGTCTACAGAAGGCACTATTCCTAGGAGACTGCTGCACTGAAGTGCAGCGAACAGGAGGAAGACGGAGTACTATAACTCACGACACACCAAGGTTGCTAATTTTATTTTGCCACAAGGATGTTTTAATGAAGATAACTGCTATCTTGCCCCCCACCACCACGACCACTACTCCACTACCAAAGAACCTGCACAGCCTAGAATGGACCTGAAGTCGCCTCTTCACTCTCTGCCCAACTTTTGTTCTCTAGTTCCACTTGTTCCTGGTATGAAATCTGACTAAGAGCAAAAATCTTGAAACAAAAAGAATGGGGGGAAGGGGGGAAAAGGCGGAAGAGGAGAGGGAGGAAGGGTGTGTATGGAGTGAGGGTGAGGAGGGAGGAGGGAAAGAAGGAGGGAGAGAGGGAGAGGGGGAGGAAGACAGAGAGAGGGAGGGAAAGGGAGGGAGAGGGAGAGGGGGCTGGTTGCTGGAGTGCCTGCCACCCTCCTAGCTATCTGAAATGCTTATTCCCGAGATTACAGTAATTACAGCCGCAGCATGAGTTCCATACAAGCGCTAAATGAAACAGCACATCAATTAAAAAATAAACACTCCATTCTAGGAGAAAGACAACCCCCTGGGACGTCCTAACAGGCGTAAATGAACCTGCCAGGCCCTGGCCCCTCACACCCTCCTCCCCACTTAAGGTGGACGCTGAAAGGGCTGGCAGCAGCTGAACGCTCCTCTGGTTCTGGGTGTTGAGTACAACACGCAGCCCCGCCTCTCACAGCAGAAAAGGAGGCGCAGACAAAAACACATATGAAGTTTTTATGTAGCTGAGTGTATGTATGTCTTAAAAGTAACACGTGGATAGGGAATGCAGTGGTAGTTGTCAATGTGTCTTATTGGTAAGCTTATGTTTGTGTCTGAAAGGAAAAACTGGGTCTACGTGTTTCATATATTTATATATTTTATCCCATCCAAAAATTCTCAATGACATCTGGCTTGATCGCTTTCTAGGTAAGGAAATGAAGTGCCACAGATCACGCAGCAATGGACACTTATGTACCGCACTCCTAGCACGCAGAAAAGGCTCCCAAGCAGTCATGGTCAAACCTGGTCATCAAGCAGCAACAGAAGTCTCACTACTATTACCAAATCGCCAAGTCTGAAAAGCCCCTGTTATGAGAATACCAAAAGGAAATCTCTCCCTGAATTCCCCTGGTTCTGGCTCTGGACCAGCCTTGGAGCCCTGACTGCGCTGCCAAGACCATCTAGAACCAGCAGGTATTGTCTGTGGAGCAAATGAGACTGATTCAGAGAGCCCAGGGAGGTGCATTCACTACAAAAACACTGTCCTAGATCCCAGGAGCAGACTCTGAGAAATGCGACCAAGATCTCTGAAGCTCTGAGCTCTTTGGGGACAGTCTGAGTAAATGCTCAATCCGTGCGGTCAACCCCATGGTGACCAAAAACAAACTCCCCATCCGCCCAAAGCTAGGAAAACAGTCCCAAAACTATGGACTTCCTTAAGGAAGGCTGAGCCTTGAGAACGCAGCTACTCCGCCCTGTTGCGCAGGGATTGGTAAACCCAGAAGAGGGAGGAGACCAAGTGCAGGCTGTATAAATATTCATGAGCCGGCCTGCTGGCGCTAGCTGACTAAAGCCGGGAAGTTGGGCTAAGGGCACAGCTCCTGCGGAGGAGGCGGAGGCTGGGACCACCGTGCTCAGGTGTCCACTCTGTCTTTTGCTCTGGATTTGTTTGTCGGTTTAGCAAGAAAGCACGTCCTGCACCCCGCCCGACTGTGGTCAGAACGCGGCGCGGACTTTTGGTGGAGGCAGATGCAAGAGGACCCACGCAGGAGTGAGAAGGCGGCGGCCTGAGCAGCGGAGGGCCCGGAACTCTGGCAGTGGCGGCGCGGCCTGGAACGGACGTGAACCCTCGGGGCCCCGAAGAGGGGCCGCTAGGTCTGACCCGGGAGTCTAGAGGCCAGACACAGCCATCTTGACTGAGGCCAGAAAGGAAACTTGCGGTGCGCCGCCCTCTGAGCCTTCCCTGAGCCTCGCGAAGTGTCTGAGCGTGCAAGAGGACTTACACTCAGAAGGATGAGCCCGGGGGCCAGCACTCCGCTCCGGGAGGGCTGAGTGCGAATCCGAGGGCGCAGAACAGACCTTGTGGATTGCGGTGCGTCTGCGGTCACCCCAGGAGAGGCGTGGGGGAGGGCCGGACAACTCCTGCCTAGGTTTCTCGGAAACCACTGCCACAATCCCGCTGCCACAATCGCTGCCTGAAAAGGAGATAGATTGTTGGCAATCTCCTCTCCGCAGAGAAAAGCGGGACAAGACCCTCTGGGCGCCTGCTCTCCCTTTTCTCAGGTTTCTCACTGTAGAGCCCTTCTGCGAGCCGCCTAGAGAAGGAGGACGTGTAGTCCCGGCGGGCAGCATGGAGTGGGGTTACCTGTTGGAAGTGACCTCGCTGCTAGCCGCCTTGGCGGTGCTACAGCGTTCGAGTGGCGCTGCCGCGGCTTCGGCCAAGGAGCTGGCGTGCCAGGAGATCACCGTGCCGCTGTGCAAGGGCATCGGTTACAACTATACCTACATGCCCAACCAGTTCAACCACGACACGCAAGATGAGGCGGGCCTAGAGGTGCACCAGTTCTGGCCGCTGGTGGAGATCCAGTGCTCCCCGGACCTCAAGTTCTTTCTGTGTAGCATGTACACGCCCATCTGCCTGGAGGACTACAAGAAGCCTCTGCCGCCTTGTCGTTCTGTGTGTGAACGCGCCAAGGCCGGCTGCGCGCCGCTCATGCGCCAGTACGGCTTTGCCTGGCCTGACCGCATGCGCTGCGATCGGCTGCCTGAGCAGGGCAACCCCGATACTCTGTGCATGGACTACAACCGCACCGACCTCACCACGGCCGCGCCCAGCCCACCGCGCCGCCTGCCGCCTCCGCCTCCGCCCGGCGAGCAGCCGCCCTTCGGCAGCGGCCACAGCCGCCCGCCAGGGGCCAGGCCCCCACATCGTGGCGGCAGCAGTAGGGGCAGCGGGGACGCGGCGGCTGCGCCCCCGTCGCGCGGCGGGAAGGCGAGGCCCCCTGGTGGCGGCGCCGCTCCCTGCGAACCCGGGTGCCAGTGCCGCGCGCCCATGGTGAGTGTGTCCAGCGAACGCCACCCGCTCTACAACCGCGTCAAGACCGGCCAGATCGCCAACTGTGCACTGCCCTGCCACAACCCCTTCTTTAGCCAGGATGAGCGCGCCTTCACCGTCTTCTGGATCGGCCTGTGGTCAGTGCTCTGCTTCGTCTCCACCTTCGCCACTGTCTCTACCTTCCTCATCGATATGGAGCGCTTTAAGTACCCGGAACGGCCCATTATATTTCTCTCCGCCTGCTACCTCTTCGTGTCTGTCGGATACCTGGTGCGCCTGGTGGCAGGACACGAGAAAGTGGCCTGCAGCGGCGGCGCGCCGGGTGCGGGAGGAGCTGGGGGTGCAGGCGGCGCGGCGGCGGCTGGCGCAGGGGCGGCGGGAGCGGGGGCGAGCAGCCCGGGCGCGCGCGGCGAGTACGAAGAACTGGGTGCAGTGGAGCAGCACGTGCGCTATGAGACCACTGGCCCTGCGCTGTGCACGGTGGTCTTCCTCCTTGTCTACTTTTTTGGCATGGCCAGCTCCATTTGGTGGGTAATCCTGTCGCTCACGTGGTTCTTGGCGGCTGGCATGAAGTGGGGCAACGAGGCCATAGCAGGCTACTCGCAGTACTTCCACCTAGCCGCGTGGCTCGTGCCTAGCGTCAAGTCCATCGCGGTGCTGGCTCTCAGCTCCGTGGATGGCGACCCGGTGGCGGGCATCTGCTACGTGGGCAACCAGAGCCTTGACAACCTACGCGGCTTTGTGCTGGCGCCACTGGTCATCTACCTCTTCATTGGGACTATGTTTCTGTTAGCTGGCTTCGTGTCGCTGTTCCGAATCCGCTCAGTCATCAAGCAGCAAGGAGGTCCAACCAAGACACACAAGCTAGAGAAGCTCATGATCCGCTTGGGCCTCTTCACTGTGCTCTACACGGTGCCCGCCGCTGTCGTTGTCGCCTGCCTTTTCTATGAGCAGCACAACCGACCGCGCTGGGAGGCCACGCACAACTGCCCATGCCTTCGGGACCTGCAACCGGATCAGGCTCGCAGGCCCGATTACGCGGTCTTCATGCTTAAGTACTTCATGTGCCTAGTGGTGGGCATCACATCGGGCGTGTGGGTCTGGTCCGGCAAGACTCTGGAGTCTTGGCGCGCGTTGTGCACTCGCTGCTGCTGGGCCAGCAAGGGCGCTGCAGTAGGCGCGGGCGCTGGAGGCAGCGGCCCTGGGGGCGGTGGTCCCGGGCCCGGCGGGGGTGGGGGACATGGCGGAGGCGGGGGATCCCTCTACAGCGACGTCAGCACCGGCCTGACGTGGCGGTCTGGCACGGCCAGCTCTGTATCTTACCCTAAGCAAATGCCATTGTCCCAGGTCTGAACCCTGAACCGACGCCCAGAAGGGGTGGAGAGGGGCGGGGGATGAAGAACCCGAGGGCGGCGGAAGGGACCCCAGACTGGCCGGGGTTCCCACCCCTTCACCATGTTGACTGCTATTAGCATGATAATGAACTCTTAATGGTATCCATTAGCCACAGGGACTTAAATGACTCCCTTAGAACAAAGTACCTGGCATTGAAGCCTCCCAGACCTAGCCCCTCCCCTCCGACGCTCCGGAGCGCCTACCCCAGACAATGGTTTCAGTGGGCTAAGAGAGTTGGAACCCTCCTGGATACCCTGGATGAGTCTTGAGGTAATATCACTACGGACTTCACCCAAGGGACTGCTTCACCCTCGACTTCGTCAGCATAAATTCAACCCCTCATACCCTAGAGGAGGGACAACTGCTACCTTGTGGGACTGCACGGTTTGGGTGTTCTTAATGACCAGGCAAATGCCTTAAATAAACAAGAAATGTCTTAATTATACACCCCGAGTAAATACGGGTTTCTTACATTAAAGGATGTATTTATATAATTATTTGTTAAGTTGTAAAAACAGTGTAAAATATGTATATATCCAAAGATATACAATGTGTACATTATTTGTAAAAAGTTTAGAGGCTACCCTGTAAGAACAAATATAAGTATTCTATTTTGTCAATAAAATGACTTTTGATAAATGACTTAAGTACCACCCTGTCCCCCACCTCTTCTGAACTGTTCCCCTTACGCTTGCTGAGGACGTGTGAGGGAATGGACATTTTCTGGCTTGCCATTTTGTACTGTCTTTAGGCATGGAGACAATTGCCTGTTAACCTCTAATTCTTAAACTGTTAGCAAAGTAAATGTCATTGTTGAATTGAAATCAAAATCGAGTTTTTGCACTTTCCCCCAAAATGGTGTTTTTCATGGTCTCTCCTTGCTGACCTGTGGGTTACAGCTCTTCATGGTGTGTGTGGATGGACATTTTGCAAAGGTGGTCATTCCCTTAGCCTGTTTATTTGGCTGGATAATGCCACTTAAATTGAAACAGCAGCCCTATGTGAGTATCTTCAGTCTGTGATTTTGAAAGCACTGGCCTTTTACAGACCTGGCCACACTCAGAAATGTGAAGGTTAGTATTTGAGGCCACAGGTCACTTCTATACTGTAAGTCACTTGCCTCTCTGGTGTAGCAGAGCAGGTGCTGGCTCACAGATTAAATGAATGGGTTAACTTCTTAATAGCATTCCCTGCTTGTGTATTCCAAGTGTGCTGCTTTTCCTAGAGAAAAGCTATTGTTCCTCTGTCAACACTAAGCTAATTTATTTGAACAGAAGGCTGTTGAATCAGCAGAAGAATGTGCTGGCAATTGTTGAACTTTTTACCTGTCTGCCCAGTGGCTCTGCACATCATTCCTTTAAGAGGAGCTAAATGAATAGGGTTAATCTGTAGGGAACTTGGTCTTTTGAGTTTGGAAAACTTTGATCTTTTCTCCTCTGTGAATGTGCTGTATAGTCTGAAGTTTCTTTCCCTGCTGCCTGGCTCCTCTTGGTGCAGACCAATTGGCCACCGTGGAGCCTTAACGCTCTTCCATTAAAGGGATGTGGGACTTTTACTTTAAAAAGGAGAGGCAGAGAGGGAGAGGAAGACTTGTAACAGTTAGTGAAGACCAGAGGCGCAAGTGCGCTCAGCCTTTTCAACTGCTTTCCATGGCTTTGTTAGCCAGCCCGCAGGCAGCTAGGCCTGGGCTGTGCATTATAGAAAAGGCTCTGAATGCCCCACAGGTGGTCTCTGCACATAATCCCCCAATTTAAAGCGGTTTCCTTTGCTGGACAATTGCATTACAAAACTCCCTTCTTTTACACTCTTAATTGAAGCAATGAACTATTATAAACTACAAGTTTTTCTTTAAAAAAAAAAATCCTCAGTGCCTAAATTCTATTGACTAAATGCTGGCAAATTTTCTGAACTGGACCTTTTAAACCACTTGTAGGAAATGCTTCTTCAGCAGATATTTTTCAGATATTTTTATTCCTTGGGCTTTTTAATTTCTAGAAGATTAGCAATAATTTAAAAGTAATTGGTAAGGTTGTATGTTCATACTGAAAAGATAGCCCCAGGTCCCTTATTAACCTGTCAATCAAAATAAGAAACTGCCAGCTACCCTGCTAATAACTGGAGTCCAGCATTGTGGATGGGGATCTTAGATGTTTGTTTCTCTTTGGTTTTTCCTTTAGTGTCTAAATTCTGAATTAATAAGATGAAAGCTACTTATTTTATAGATCTTCATGAAGAGGCATTTTTAATTTTCTAGTCCCTTTCAAAGTCACTGTTCGTGTTAACTAAAATTTTAAAATTAGATATATAATGTGAATACATGCTTTAGTTGTCATGCCCATTTTACCTGCAAAATTGGGGATCTTGCCAGCAGTTTTATTCATTAAATAATTGCTGGTTTGTGACCTAGGTACATACATGTACTCCCACGTAACCCATACTACGAGTGGGATGCTGAGTGCGTGTAAACTGGCCATGAACTCTGTGTATTCAGTAATAAGGTCAAAGTTAGAGGCAGGGCTTTCTCACATGTGTGGAAAAGAGCTAAACGTTGCTGGTTTATGACATTCTTGGTAGCAATTTTTAACTATGATAACTTTGGAGAGTTGTTATTTTGAAGCTTTTATCTCATTAGTACTCCACGCATTCTTATAAAATGTCATATTTGATAACTTTTACAAGATGCCTGTAATGGTGTACAGCTAAACAAACTTATGAATCAAAATAGCACTGTTTCCACTCTGAAGACTTCCAGTGAAAAAGCTGCCTGCTGCTGTAATCTTCGGAGCCTCTAGTTCAGTACTGGCACTGAACCACAATGCTCTTAGCTTTAGAAGCTGAAATGTAAATCAAAAGTTGTCAGCACCCAAATGAGACCCACAGATGACTGGATGGGTAGGAAAAGGAAAAAGAACCCATGTGCATCAGACAAACAATGGCAGAGTCACTGCCCAGACACCACTTTAATCTTACTCAGGTGAGTCCTTGACTACTATATGAAAAAAATGTTCACACTTATCAAATATTTGAGGGTAGGCAATGTGGTTGTTATATGCCCAGAGGATTGAGGTAAATATAGTCTACTGTGATTAAAACAAACAGGAAACCAAAACTTGTTGAAGTCACTTGTAGGAGGAATCTTGCTGAATACTTTCCTTTTGCTTTGTAATAAAGGTAACCTGGAAGTACCATAGTTAGTAGAAAAGCAGACTTTGTCACATCCTCATTTCTTAATCTCCTCATTGACTATGCTGAGGGTACCTGTAACACTTCAAAGTTTGGAGGAAGCAAATCTGATTGTTTTATTAAAAGGAAAGCACTCAGAGCTGGAGCTCAATGAAGAACAGGATCAAGTTAAAGAGCCCTGCAAACATTTAACTGAGGCTCAAAACAAGGGCCAGAAACCAGGTATCAGTTTCAAAAAGATGGTACTATACTACCATCTTGTGGTAGAACACTGTTCCAGAACCTGCCCGAGAGAGCATTTTCTTCATTTAGTTCATTGATTGGAAACCTACGATGGAACTAGGGAAAGGGTTCTGATGTTCCAAGGCTCTCAGAAAGTGCAAAGCCCTGGGTTTAATCCCCAACATCTCAAAATCTAGGTACAGTAGTATTTATCTGTGACCCTATCACTCAGTGGAAAATCAGGAGTTCAAGGTTCCCAGCCACAAATAAAGTTTGAAATCAAATCTTCCCTAGAAACTGAGAAAATCAAATCTTTAGAGTGTTGGCTCTGTTTCTCAGACCTCACACATTTGTACTCTTAATTCTATAGCCATCTTCTTCAGAAAAACACCCTAGAGTTGCCTCAGTGTAAGATGCCACAGACATCCCTGCCACACGGTTATAATTTTATTAACCCCAATAGAATTAGGGTCTCCTGTGTTGAAATCCAAAAAATTATCCTCTAAAAGATAATATTTTGAATAATTTTTGAGAGGAATGCCAATGTATCAGGTATGTAATACCCCACTATTATGGCAAAAGGATACAGTTGACTTGCTTCATGAATGTGTTATTTTGCACTTTCCTGGGAGATAAGTGGGTCTGCTGGCCCATGGGATGTCCCTCAGAGCCACAGAAGGATGCTCTCAGTTGTCATCCACCAGGAAACACACCAAGAAGAAGACATTACCCTGGAAAAGGAGGCTAGCCAAGGGTGGGCAATTGCTTTGGCTTATTCTAGCTCTCCAGGAAGGAGGATGTATGGGTGACCAGGCCTGTGTAGGACTAGATAGAAAAGCACTGCCTCAAACCCCACATAGGATAATTTATTTTTCCTGAGAAGTGGAATAGCTTCGGAGGATTGGAGGAGACGAGGCCCAAGACTATTCCAGAATCAGAATCAGAGTTGAGAGATTGGGGGGAGGGGCTGCTCAGGAGTCATGGTGTGCCAGAAATCTTGATTTCAGTATCCCAGTGATGGAAACAGAAGGGGTACTAAACATTATCATGGACCCACAGAACTCTGTGTACACCTGACTCCAAAGAAGCTGGAATGGAAGCAGCCACTCAAGTGTCAGTGCACATCAAGGGCTGGGAAGGCATCTTAGCTGCCTTTCTACTAAATGACAAAACATCAGAACCAAAGCAAATTACAAAGAAAGCATTTGGGTTTTGTTTGTTTGTTTGTTTTTTCGAGACAGGATTTCTCTGTATAGCCCTGGCTGTCCTGGAACTCACTCTGTAGACCAGGCTGGCCTCGAACTCAGAAATCCGCCTGTCTCTGCCTCCCAAATGCTGGCGTTAAAGGCATGCACCACCACTGCCCAGCTATAAAGAAAGCATTTAATTGGGGGCTCACAGTTTCAGAGGGTTAGAATCCATGACCATTATGATGGGTGCATGGCAGCAGGCAAGTAGGCATGACACTAGAGCGGTAGCTGAGAGCTTATGTTTAATCCACAAACATCAGGCAGAGAGAGAATGCTGGGAATAGCCAGGGCATTGGAAACCTCAAACCCACCTCTAATGACACACCCTCTCCAACTATTTTCACCAACTGGGAACCAAGCATTCAAACACAAGAGCCTAAGGGGGCCTTTCTTGTTCAAACTACCACAGAAGGTCTGCCACAGTCCTTGCTACAGGTTAGCAAACAGTCACAGCTACACATGTGTAAGATCACTCCATCCAGAGTAGAACTGGGCCTGGCATTCACTAGGACTGTTTACCTTTTCTATTACCACTCATCTACTCTTCTGTATAAAGCTCACTTCTCTGGGCAGTCATATCTAAGGAGTCACCCCTCCTGTTCCCAGTATATCTCACACACTTTCCATTTGGTCTACAAAGTCTTATCAGAAAGGCTTGACTCTTGGGCCCTTGACTGACTGAGAGCACTCTCTGAGTCCTCATAACTCATGTTCACAATCATCCTGTCATTGTCAATGAAGATCTCACTGGGCAGAGAGTCCAGCTGTGGAAAAGACTGCCCTACCCATCAGAGTCCTGGAGCCTTCAGAAAGTGCCTCAGTTGGCCAAGGAAGACAATGAGGACCAACCTCCCCCTCCCCTTTGGTACAGAGGGTTTAGGAGGTAAGGTATAAGGGCTCTACAGAGCCAGGGACCCAACATACAGGAAACAGCTAGAGCAGGAGGCCATGCAGCAGTCCTCACAGCTATGGTTCAGAGAGATTGGTGGTATCTGGAAAGCATAAATGCTAGCCAGAGAAACATGGAAAGCAAAATGCCCAGGCTCAGTACAGGACAGATAGAATGAGTTAACTACATAGGTTCTCAAGCCTTTGGGACAGCCACTAACCCTCTAGGGAATTATACACTAAATTGGAAAACCATTGTCTGTTGTTTTGCTCCCATAAAACCTGTTCCTAATTCCCCCATACCCCAGTGGTAGTTCTTACTTCTGCTCACTTGTCAAAAGCCCTTGGAGTATTTTTTTAAACGCTGAAGTCAAAGCCCAGGGTAGTGGAACATTGCCTGTATTTGCAGCAGTTAGAAGACTAAGTCTGAAGGAGGACAAAGTTGAGGAAGCCTAGGATGCTCAAAAGACTGAAAGCATTCCTGTTGATGTAGTTGGTGTGAGTCTAGCATACACATATGCTGAGGGGGTTTGACCTCAGCATATGCGTATAACCCCAGCACTCAGGCGGGAAAGTCAGGAGAATCAGAAGTTCATGGCTATCCTTTCTCAAAACAACAAACCCCATGACTGCCCAAGAGATATCACAAACCAAAAGATTTAGAGATTAATTTTAGGGATTCCATCCGAGAATTAAACTTTTTTAAAGAAACTACTGCTGGAATCTCTGATGAAAATTATTAGGTATGAACGAATGTGTCATCATCTCAAAGAAAATAAATATTCATAAACAGATTATCAGCTGTGTGTGGTAGTGTATATCTTTAGTTCCAGCACTCAAAAGGTAAAGACAAGTAGATCTCTCTGGATTCAAGACCAGCCTAGTGTACGTAATGAATTCCAAGCCAACAGGGGCTATATGCTGAGAACCAGTCTCCAGAAAGAAGAAGAAAAAGGAAAAAGAAATTATCAGTCACCTTCTTTCAACCTGACTACTTAGTATTTTTCTAATTTTACTACTATTTTTCCTGTCACCAAGAAGTAATTTTTAAAATTTATTGACATATGTTAATTATATATAATCAGTTTCATTATATATTTTCATAAATGTAAATAATATATTTTGATCATGTTTCTCATTAACCATCCTTACCCTTTTCTGTCTCTCATTTCTGAGGTAAAATTTGAGAGAAAACAGGAGTGCCCCCATCTGGTACAAAGGTGGAACGTTAGGTTTTGCTGTTAGTAGTCACTCCTCAGGGCAGACATGTATTAGGATATTTCCCACCTATAATAAAACAAACAATTATATACACAGGACACACTATCTGTAACTTTTGTTAAACTTGTGAGCCTATGAGTCACAAGCAATTTAAATATGGTAATGAGTAAAAGTAAGAAGTATTACTTTTTATTTAGTAAATTTTTTTACTGAGACCAGCTCAGGCAGAAGTGACTATCAGAGCTGTGGTAAAAGCTTGGTCTCCACTATAGTACTACTGGATTATATTCTCAAGTTCTGTCCACTTGCCTGCAAAAGTCATGGTGTCTTTATTTTTAAAAGCTGAATAGTATTCCATTGTGAAGATGTTCCACATTTTCTTTATCCATTCTTCAGTTGAGGGACATCTAGGTTGTTTCCAGTTTCTGGTTATTATAAATAAAAGCTGCTGTGAACATAGTTGAGCAACTGTATTTGTGGAATGGTGGAGCATCTTTTGAGTACATTCCCAGGAATGGTATAGCTGGATCTTGAGCTATACCAGTTTTCTAGAGGGAGGGATCTGGATAGGACAGGGGATTAAGAGAGAAATGGGGCTGGGGTTCAGGATGAGGTGTGGGCAGGGACAGAAGAGATGGCCAAATGGTCATGAGAATGAATGGAAATCTGCAACTGATGGGGGTGGAAAGGTGAGGGGCATCTCAAGGACTTGGCAGAAACCTGGGATAAGGGAGGCACCCAAGAATCAATGGGAGTGACTTTAACTGTGACTCCCATCATTGGAGATATGGAACCTGAAGAGGCCACCTATTGAGGTAAATATTAAAAAACAATTCAAGCTAATGCCAGCTAAGATCTAGTAATGTGGTTTCCCCACCCCCATGGTCCTCATGCGGTGGCCGCCCAAAATTTGCTTGCTACAAAACCTACTCACATTCCAGTCATTTGCTTCCTGCGGCTAGCTGTCACAAATCCCCATAACCCAGTAAAATCAAAACTCTAGAGGCTTGTAATCTATCAGTCAGATTTATATCAGCAAATTCTCAACTCACAAAACACCCACATGATGAACTCAGAGCCAATTGATATTGATACAAGCTGCCCACCTAGATTGGACAAATTGTGCTATATTATTCTATTCCTTCTATGATATTCATAGTTACCTATGGCTATTTAAAGCCACATGGATCGAATTTGTCCTCCTCGTCCTCCATCTTCTCTGTCCTTCTCTCTTCTCTGTCCCCATCTGTCTAGTCTCTGAAAGTCTTAGCCTGCCTTCTTTTTCCACTGCCCAAACACAGGCTCTCTCTCGCCTTATCTTGTACCTGCCCTGACCTGCATATAGACAGCAATCCACAACCACCTCCTGTAGTCAGGCAGGAACCCCAGTGGAGCCGCAGGGACTCCAACCCTTCCACAAAACTTTCAACCCCAAATTTATCCTGTCTACAAAAAAATACTGGTATATGTGATAGGATTCTCCCTGCCCAATCACATTAAAACATTAGTGCAGCAGGAGGCCTGTGATTGGACAGGGAAAAGAGAGGCGGAGATAAGAGTTGCAGAGACAGAGAGCTGTAGGGAGAAGAAGGAAGGCCAAGATGGAGATGAACATGAACCAGCGTGGCTTTAACCAGGCACAGGTAGTTATGATATCATAAAGGTTAGAATATTGGGATAATTTGTCTAATCTAGGTGGGCAGCTTGTATCATTATTAATTGGCCTTGATATTATTGTGTGGTCATCTTGTGTATTGAGAATTTATTGATATATAAATCTGACTGTTAATTATAAGCTTCAACAGTTTTGATTTCCTGGGTTACTGAAATATGGGACCGCCAACGACAGGGGTTTATGGTAGAGAAGGAACTAGCAGCTCCGGAGACAAACAAGATCTGGGAACACAGCGATCAGTCGCTGCAGGGGCTAGAGAGAGCCAGAGCCCGCAGGACCACACCAGGGCTGAGAGTTGCCAGCACAAGCGTGGGAACATGCCAGCTCATTTTTAATATTTCCCGCAACAGGTATGGGGGATGGAGCAAAGACTGAAGCCAACCAATAACCAGCCCAGCTTGAGAGCCATCCCATGGGCAAACACCAATCCCTCACACTATTAATGATACTCTGTTATGCTTGTAGACAGGAGTCTACCATAGCTGTCATCTGAGAGGCTCCACCCAGCAGCTGATTCAGATGGATACAGAGTCCAACAGCCAAACAGTGGATGGCCGCTTATGGAAGAGTTAGGGCAAGGATTGCAGACCCGAAGAGGATAGGAATTACACAGGAAGACCAACGGTGTTAACTAACCTGGACCCTTGGGACTCTTAGAGACAGAACCACCAACCAAAGAGCATACACTGGCTGGACCCACCCTCCAACCCCTACCACTACACGTATGTAGCAGATGTGCAGCTTGGTGGGTCCTTAACAACTTGAGCAGGGGTGAGAGGGTATCCCAAAAGCCGTTTCCTGTCTGTGGGATATCTTCTTCCAGCTGGGCTGCCTTGTCTGGCCTCAGTGGGAAAGGATGCACCTAGCCCTGCAGAGACTTGATGGGACAGGGTCCACTGAGAGCCAGGAGTGGGACTTCACCCTTTCAGAGGAAAAGAAGATAGGGTAAATGGGGAGAAGGATTGTGAGAGGGTGAGGGGAGGGAGCAGTGAGAAAGATGTAAAGTAAATAAATTAAATTAATCTTTAAAACGTCTTGAGGTCTTCCTCAGAGCACCACGGTACCAGCTTATACTTCTTTTGTTTCCCCACTGAGGGTGAGTGGCTCTGTTCAGCCACAAGTCTCACCACAAGTCCAACGCAACAGGCACAACTGATGACAGGCTGACCCCTTCAAAATTGGGAACAAAACAGATCTTTCTTTCTATACCTTGGTTTGTATCGGGTACTTATTATAGCAATGGAAATAAGACTCAGACAGCAATAACCCTGATCTTATCATCATATATTGTGTATCACATTGTACCCCATAAACGTTTTATTACTACGCATCAAATAAATTTTTAAACATACATTTTTGGCCATCCATTTATTTATTTTGTATGTGAAGGTGGGTGTGGAGAATGAAAGACAGCCTCAGGAGTGCTCAGGGATATGCCTTTATGGAGTGTGTGTGTGTGTGTGTGTGTGTCTGTGTCTGTGTGTGTGAGAGACCAGGTTTCTTATTCGTCTGAAATTCACCAAGTCGTTTATCAAGTAGGTTAATCTGTACAGCAAGCCCAGGGGATCTGAGCATCTGTCTCTACCTTCCTCCAACTCCTTAGTGCTGGGATTAGAAGAGAGTGAGTTGTTGTTGTTGTTGTTGTTGTTGTTGTTGTTGTTGTTGTAAATTCTGGGGACTAAACTCAAAACTGGTCCCATACCTTTAAGGCAAGCACTTTACCAACTGAACCATCTCCCCAGACCTTTTGAACCAAAAAGAAAAAACATTCTAATTGTTGAATGGCAGTTTCTTCTGAATAAAAACTTCCCTGGGTGGGAGAGAGGGGAAGACGCTCATTGGTTCAGAGAAGAATAGGGGCCATCCGTGGCAGGATAAAGGAGTGAACAACATCAGGAGAGGAGACTTCACAGCTCAACTACTAGGTAGAGATTCTGGGACTCCAGAGCTGCCTGCAAACTGTGCAGAGAACCCACCCCGTGGTTGAAGTTTGAAATGTCATCATCCCTGTTGGGGTGGGCTTTTGTGTCATCCCTGTTGATTTTATGTAGCCTTTCATTCATGCTCCTTTTAATAATCCCAATAAACACTCATGGTTCACTAAGTTAAACTTGGGCACATTGTTACCTTGGTCTGTCCTGGGTTCCTTTTCTTGGGAGAAGAGACCCGTGTGCTACTTCTCTCCAGGAAAAGTCTGTCATGCAACACTCATTCTGAAAAGTTCCTCACGAACATCATTTTCACTGGATTATTTTTAATGATCTTTAGTAAACTACAGAAAGGGTCTGATACGGAGGTGCAGGTACTGGGCCCCTCTGCCTGTTGTCTGCTCTCCCCCATCTTCTTCTCCTCTATGAAAGAAGGACAAAGCAGTCCCTGCTTTACAGGGCAACTGTGGGGACTGAGGTGAGGACAAGTGAAACTTAGAGAACGGAGCCTTCTTGGAGCTTCTAATTTCCATCCTAAAGAACTCTTGGCCTGGGAATTACAATCCAGAACTCCCCAGCATGCTCAAGGCCTTGGGTTCAGTAACCAAATAACTACAACAGAATTAAATTAAGAGAACTCTTCTTAGCCCCCAAGTTGTTCTAAATTAGATACTCCATCAATCTGCCTTTCAGACTCACCAACAACAGTTCATATCCTCACTCGTTCCTCCCAGACAGAACAGATTCCCCCCCCCCGTCTTCTTTGTTTTTTCTGTCAGTCAATCTATCTGTCTTCTCTCTGTCTTTCTCGTGTCTCTACTCCTTGACAGCCTTTCGCTCTCCCCCAGTAAACCTCTTACCCCAGATCTATATTATGGTGTGACTCTATGTCATTCCACGGTTTCATCCTGGCAAGGTATTTTGTCACAAGTGGGGCACATACTTTAATTGTAGCCACCCACCAGGTAGAGTCAAAAGGATCGAAAGTCGAATTACAGCTTAAGTAACTGGGTAAATTCTGCTTGTCCAGGGTGGCGTAAGTGACAAGGCAGGGTCAGTAGTGCTGCCACGCTGAGATTCCAGAGTGTATGAAGGTGAGAAAGGAGAATAGAGAGTGAAAAGCTAGCCTTAGTTCCATAGTGAGGCTAGCCTGGATTACATATATATTACAGGTAGAGAATAAAATTAAGTACGTTTGGGAGAAAAAAAAATTCTTAGGTGTACATTTGAAATGAAACCATTAGGTCTTGGTGGTTGGGGGTGAGGAGCGTCCCCAATACTAGGGCACAGGAGAGGAACCCCACTCTCTGGAATAGGTAGCGAGTGGGAACTTAGGCTATTTGATTGGCATATATACTTATCTAGGTGTAGTCAATTTTGTCCACGAGAGGTAGATCTGAGTGGGTTTCCTGTAGCTTATAAGTTTACAAAAGAGATAAACATGTTAACAACGTGAACAGTCTTTAAGATGAGCTTAAGAAAGACAAAAACCTTTTGTGGAGCAGAAAAAGCAAGAATTTTTTTTTTCCTTCTGTCTAGGAGACTGCGTGTACATAAATGAGAAACAATTTTAAGTTTATACTTAAAAGACAATTAAAGGAAATTCAAAACCATGACTTTGTGAATACGATAGTTGACCATATAGTTTTAGCAAGAGAAACCCCTTAAGTCCATAGTGAAAAGACAAGCAAAAGAGACTTAGTTTGAGTATAATAGCTGACAGTGTAGATTCAGCATGAGACACACTTTAAGTTTATCTTAAAAGGCAATCAAAGGAAACTTAAAATTTGAACTTGTTTTATTAGGCTAGGCTAGTATATAAGAACTCTGTTGGTTAATGTTAGAACAATGGCATAGCAAGGGGAGGAAATGGGAAGCATTTAGTCACTGGAAACTGAGTTTAGATGAGGGAGTAGCAGAAGGTTACATCTGGGAAAGCTTACATATGAACTTGTGTATCCTTTAGCATGAAGCCTGTGAGCAAGGCAAACCAGTCCATCTTTGATAAGAAATATGGCAGTCTTGGATAGTTAACAAATTGACTAATGAGTTAATACAGTGGTAGATTACCAATAAGGAGCTAGGTCTGATTTCTAGCTGTCAAGCTACAGTTACCTTAGCTGTCAATGTAGTCAAATCTGGGAAGAATAAATTATAACCTAGGAGATCTATAGCCCACTATCTAAACAGTTTCCAGGTCCCTTTGGTCTCCATGGCAACTTGGGCAGAGTCAGTCAGGCCATCAGGTCCAGAAGATGAAAAACGTTTTCCTGTGTAGAAGGTACTTGTGAAAGAAATGACCCACCTTGACTTAGGTAATATGAGACATTTAATTCTCTGGATATCCTCTATTTGTACATAGTGTAGGCCAAGCCCTGTCAGCGGGCAAGGCAATGAAGTAGTGTTTCTCAGTGATTATACCATAATCTAGGTAGAATCTTGTCACTATGAGCATACCATCTTGGAAGTATTGGGGGCAGGGATAACTGTTAGGCTTTGGGAGTGTCTGTCATAAACTTAAGCATTTATCAGATTTCTGACAAGATTGAGAGCAGTATCTATTAAGCATATCTGCGTTAAACAACCTGTATTTGTTTAATCACTTGTTCAAGAATGAATCTGACAAATAAAGAGCACATTGTAACCTAAAGGCTAAACATATATTTAAGGCAGTGATCTTTAACCTTTTACTGTTTAGAAATCATTATTTGCCAAGGCAGGATAGAACGAAAACCTTTTCTTAATTGACAGGCTGTCTCCTAAACACAGCAAACTAGGATCATCCAGTAACAAGGTCAGCAGACGGTCCTGGGACTGTCCTTAGTAAAGACAATGCTGAAACGGCAGCCAGCAATGTAACTGTTCTTAGCTAAGATGGCACTGAAATCATACCTTTGCCTGAAGGAAAGTCTCATAACAACAGAAGCATAGCAGACAAACATTCAATTGAATCTTAGTGTGCAGTGTGAGAGTGTGCAGCTTGACTTGGCGGCCTCAGTTGAGCAAAGTCCCTATAAGGGGGTGAGACGCACAGCTGTGGGAATGCATTGGTGATGTGGCAGAGTAAGCAAGTGGAGCAGGTTGAAAGCTAGTACCTAAAGTAGCATTCTCTTGGTCTCCCAGCAACTCTGCTCCAGTGAGAGCTAGTGCAGAGAGAGCAAGTCTGGGGCTGCTGTCTGTCAGCAATTCTGGAATGAGCAGCTTGGCAGAGCAGAGTCCCAGGCAGAGCTCAAGAGTGGAGGAAGCGGGGTGGATGGCCATGGGAATGTTGCAGTGGCAGAAGCAAGGGGGTGGTGGGGAACTGGGAGCAGAAAGCAAACTGCAAGAGAATGAGGTGGAAGAGGAAAACCCTTGTGAGAAGGTTGTAAAAGTTTGTAAAAAGTTGTAAAAGTTGTGCCAGTTAAGTGGCCATGTAGAGATATTGCTTGGTGGGACCTGTTGTTTAGATTGGGAGATGGTGGCAGCAAACACCTTTCCTTTGGGTAAGCGATCTTATTAAAATGTTCCTACCAGCATCCTGAGAACAAAATTAATAACAAAAACAGGTGGCCAAGTCTAGAGATACCAAGTCGTCTCTTGGAAGCTAGTGATTGAGTGGACACCAGGCCCAAGAGAGGACAGTTGACCTAGGCTTAGGATTTTTTTACAGCAGCAACAGGAACTAGCTTTGGAGGGGGGGGGTCACCCAAGGGTTAGAGGTCCTGGATTGAGGATCAGTGAGAAGACAAGGCATAAGGGTTGAATGGCTTCATCCTCAAGAACACCACATGGGCTGGCTACAGGCTCAACACCCTTCCCTTGGGACCAGAAGACATTTATGCTGACCAGTAGGTGGAGGAAGCATACCAGTTCTCCGAGGTTTTGGGTAGATAGGTCTAACAATCAATTCAGTGTCCATGTGGCAGTGGGAGATGTGAACCAGTAAGTTTCTAAATCTGAGAGTCTTGGCACCAATATTGTGCTTTATTTTAAAAGAAAGAGAAGCCAGGGATATGTTTAGTAGGGTGAGGTATGGTTCGGGGGAAGGGGGTGACTCTGTGGGCCCATGCTGAGGCATCCCTTCCCCTGAGATACCAACCACATGACGGGTATAGTATAGAACAGAGTTTATTTAGGGCATGGGGAGGGGAGTTGAGGGGGCAGTAGAGACAGAGAAAGGCAGAGAGAGAAAGGCAGAAAGAGAGAGAGACAGACAGAGTACAAGAATAGAGGCTGGCCATGAACATGTGGAAGAGAGAGGGGAGGGAATGGGTATAGAAGGGACAGAGGGGGAAGAGGGGAAGAGAGCGAGGAGGTGGCAAGCAGCCCCCTTCATAGTGAGTCAGGCATACCTAGCTGTTGTCAGGTAACTATGGGGCAGAGCCTAGAAGGAATGCTTACTGCAAAGACATGTCCAGATGTTTGTTCATTTGTTTTTCTTTTTTGTGACAGGGTCTCAGTGTGTAGCCCTATGTGGCCTGGACTGGCTATTTGACCTCTGTCTGGGATCACAGGTATGTGCCACTCCTGGATGCTTTACTTTTATTCTATGATAATTTTTAGGTATAACATAAACTTGTACATCTCAACACTCCTGCTTCCTTTGTGAGGCAGGAGCTCACTGTGTAGCACAGACTATCCTTGAGCTTTTAATGATCTTGCCTTCACCTGAGTGTGAGAGTTGCAGGTGTGTACTATGATACTTCCACAGTGCCACTTTTAAGATCTAAATTCTGTGATGTTCACAGCTTTGAGGATGGGCTCACCAAAATATTCCTTCTTATAAGTTGAGGGCTCCATGCTCCAGAATTTGTTTCCATCTGCTTACTGGCCAGTCCTCAGCAGTCCTCCCACTCTCTGTTTCTATGAATTTGACCTCAGATGCTTTATACAAGTGGGATTATTATTTGTCTTTGTTGCCACTGGCTTGCTTAACTTAGCTTGATGGCCTCAAGGTTCATCTACATCTAATACAAGTCTTAGTCCTTTCTGTGTACATATGTGTGTGTATCCATATTAATGAACATGTATGTGCAGGTACATAAGCACATTTACATGTGTGTGAGCACACCAAAGGTCATCCTCAAGTATCATTCTTCAGGTCTTGTCCGCCTTGTTTTTCATAATTCTTCTTGAAGAATTTACTTTTTTTGCATCTATTTTTTTTAATTTTTCACACTTTATTTACATTTCTAATGTTTCCCCCTTTCCAGATCTCCCCTTTGAAACCTCCCCATTCCCTCCCCCCTCCGCAGCCACTATGGGGGTAATCTCCAAACCACCCACCCACTCTCATCTTCCCTCCTTGGCATTCTCCAATAATGGGGAATCTAACACCCTCAGGCCCAAGGGCCTCTCCGCCCAATGATGGATAACAACCCTGCTCTGCCGCATTTGTGGCCAGCACCATGGGTGCCTCCATGTGTATTCTTTGGTTAGTGGATCACTCTCCCAGAGTATTGGGGGGGGGGGGTCAGGCCAGTTGCCACTGTTGCTGCCTCCCTGGGGATGCAAACTTCCTCAGCTCCTTCAGTCCTTTCTCCAAGTCCTCCATCTGGGACCTCACACTCAGCCCTACTGTTGCTGCTAAGTGACTCATGGGTATTTCAAACTTTTGGGCTAATAACCACTTAACAGTGAGTACATACCATGTTCATTCTTTTGTGACTGTGTTACCTCTCTCAGGATGATATTTTCAAGATCCATCCATTTGTCTGTGAATTTCATAAAGTCATTGTTTTTAATAGCTGAGTAGTATTCCATTGTGTAAATGTACCACATTTTCTGTATCCATTCCTCTGTGGAGGGACATCTGGGTTGTTTCCAGCTTCTGGCTATTATAAATATGGCTGCTATGAACATAGTGGAGCATGTGTCCTTATTACATCTTGGAGCATCTTCTGGGTATATGCCCAAGAGTAGAATAGCTGGGTCCTCAGGTAAGTATTATGTTCATTTTTCTGAGGGTCCGCCAAACTGATTTCCAGAGAGATGTATCATCTTGCATTCCCACCAGCAATGGAGGAGTGTTCCTCTTTCTCCACATCTTCTCCAACATCTACTGTCACCTGAGTTTTTGATCTTAGCCATTCTGACTGGTGTGAGGTAGAATCTCAGGGTTGTTTTGATTTGCATTTCCCTAATGACTAAGGATGTTGAACATTTCTTTAGGTGCTTCTTGGCCATTTAGTTTCCTCAGTTGAGAATTCTCTGTTTAGCGCTCTTCCCCATTTTTTGATATGGTTATTTGGATCTCTGGAGTCTAGCTTCTTGAGTTCTTTGTATACATTGGATAATAGACCTCTATCGGATGTAGGATTGGTAAAGATCTTTTCCCAATCTGTAGGTTGCCGTTTTGTCTTATTTACAGTGTCCTTTGCCTTACAGAAGCTTTGTAATTTTATGAGGTCCCATCTGTCAATTCTTGATCTTAGAGCACAAGCCATTGGTGTTCTGTTCAAGAACTTTTCCCCTGTGCCCATGTGTTCAAGACTCTTCCCCACTTTCGATTTTATTAGATTCAGTGTATCTGGTTTTATGTGAAGGTCCTTGGTCCACTTGGACTTGAGCTTTGTACAGGGAGATAGGAATGGATCAATTCACAGTCTTCTACATGTAGACCACCAGTTGAACCAGCACCATTTGTTGAAGATGCTGTCTTTTTTCCACTAAATGGTTTTAGCTCCTTTGTCAAAGTTCAAGTGACCATAAGTGTGTGGGTTCATTTCTGGGTCTTCAATTCTATTCCATTGATCTACCTGCCTGTCACTGTACCAATACCATGCAGTTTTTATCACTACTGCTCTGTAGTACAGCTTGAAATCAGGAAGGTTAATTCCCCCAGAAGTCTTTTAATTGTTGAGAATAGTTTTTGCTATCCTGGGTTTTTTGTTATTCCATATGAATTTGAGAATTGCTCTTTCTAGGTCTATGAAGAATTGAGTTGGGATTTTGATGGGGATAGCATTGAATCTGTAGATTGCTTTCGGCAGGATGGCCATTTTAACTATATTAATCCTGCCGATCCATGAGCACCGGAGATCTTTCCATCTTCTGAGGTCTTCTTCGATTTCTTTCTTCAGAGACTTGAAGATCTGTCAGACAGATCTTTCACTTGTTTGGTTAGAGTCACATCAAGATATTTTATATTGTTTGTGACAATTGTGAAGGGTGTCATTTCCCTAATTTCTTTCTCAGTCTGTTTATCCTTCGAGTACAGGAAGGCTACTGATTTGCTTGAGTTAATTTTGTATCCAGCCACTTTGCTGAAGTTGTTTATCAGCTATATCAGATCTCTGGTGGAGTTTTTCAGGTCACTTAAGTATACCATCATATCATCTGCAAATTGTGTTATTTTGATTTCTTCCTTTCCAATTTGTATCCCTTTGACCTCCGTTTGTTGTCTGATTGCTCTAGCTAGAACTTCAAGTACTATATTGAATAGGTAGGGAGAGAGAGGGCAGCCTTGTCTAGTCCCTGATTTTAGTGGGATTGCTTTGAGTTTCTCTCCGTTCAGTTTGATGTTGGCCCCTGGTTTGTTGTATATTGCTTTTACTATGTTTAAGTGTGCTCCTTGAATTCCTGATCTTTCCAAGACTTTTATCATGAAGGGATGTTGAACTTTGTCAAATGCTTTTTCAGCATCTAATGAAATGACCATGTGGTTTTTTTCTTTGAGTTTGTTTATGTAGTGGATTACATTGATGGATTTCCGGGTATTGAACCATCCCTGCATCCCTTGGATGAAGCCTACTTGATCATGGTGAATGATCGTTGTGATGTGTTCTTGGATTCGGTTTGCAAGAATTTTATTGAGTATTTTTGCATCGATATTCATAAGGGAAATTGGTCTGAAGTTTTCTTTCTTTATTGGCTCTTTGTGGGGCTTTGGTATCAGTGTAACTGTGGCCTCATAGAATGAATTTAGTAGTGTTTCTTCCTTTTCTCTTTTGTGGAATAGATTGAAGAGTATTGGTATTAGGTCTTCTTTGAAGGTCTGATAGAATTCTGCACTGAACCCATCTGGTCCTGGGCTTTTTTTGGTTGGGAGACTTTTAATGACTGCTTCTGTTTCTTTTGGGGTTATGGGACTGTTTAGATGGTTTATCTGATCCTGATTTAACTTTGGTAATTGGTATCTATCTAGAAACTTGTCCATTTCCTCCAGATTTTCCAGTTTTGTCACGTATAGGCTTTTGTAGTAGGATCTGATGGTTTTTTTAATTTCCTCAGAGTCTGTTGTTACATCTCCCTTTTCATTTCTAATTTTGTTAATTTGGATACTGTCTCTGTGCCCTCTGGTTAGTCTGGCTAAGGGTTTATTTATCTTGTTGATTTTCTCAAAGAACCAGCTCCTGTTTTTGTTGATTCTTTGTATAGTTCTTTTCCTTTCTACTTGATTGATTTCAGTCCTTAATTTAATTATTTCCTGCCTTCTACTTCTCTTGGATGTATTAGCTTCTTTTTGTTCTAGAACTTTCAGGTGTGCTGTTAAGCTGTTAGTGTATGCTCTCTCCAGTTTCTTTTTGGAGGCATTCAGAGCTATGAGTTTTCCTCTTAGCACTGCTTTCATTGTGTCCCATAGGTTTGGGTAAGTTGTACTTTCATTTTCATTAAATTCTAGGAAGTCTGTATTTTCCTTCTTTATTTCTTCCTTGACCAAGTTATCATTGAGCAGAGCATTGTTCCGCTTCCATGTGTATGTGGGCTTTCTGGTGTTGCTGTTGTTGCCACTGAAGACCAACCTTAATCCGTAGTGATCTGATAGGAGGCATGGGATTATTTCAATCTTCTTATATCTGTTGAGATTTGTTTTGTGACCAATTATATGATCAATTTTGGAGAAGGTACCATGAGGTGCTGAGAAGGTATATTCTTTTGATGCAGGATGAAATGTTCTATAGATATCAGTTAAACCCATTTGGTTCATAGCATCTGTTAGTTTCACCATGACTCTGTTTAGTTTATGTTTCCAAGATCTGTCCATTGATAAGAGTGGGGTGTTGAAGTCTCCATCTATTATTGTGTGAGGTACAATGTGTGCTTTGAGCTTTAGTAGAGTTTCTTTTATGAATGTGGGTGCTCTTGCATTTGGGGCATAGATGCTCAGAATTGAGAGTTCTTCTTGGTAGATTTTTCCTTTTATGATTATGAAGTGTCCTTCTTTACCCTTTTTTATGACTTTTGGTTGAAAGTCAATTTTATCCAATATTAGAATGGCTACTCCAGCCTGTTTCTTGGGGCCATTTGCCTGGAAAATTGTTTTCCAGCCCTTTACTCTGAGGTAGTGTTTGTCTTTAACACGCAGGTGCGTTTCCTGGATGCAGCAAAATGCTGGGTCCTGTTTATGGATCCAGTTTGTCAGTCTATGTCTTTTTATTGGGAGTTGAGACCAGTGATGTTAAGAGATATTAAAGAGTAATGATTGTTATTTCCTGTTATTTTCGATGTTATTTTTATGTTTGTGTGGCTATCTTCTTTTGAGTTTGTTGAAAGATTACTTTCTTGCTTTTTCTTGGGTGTAGTTTCCCTCCTTGAGTTGGCTTTTTCCATGTATTATTCTTTGTAGGGCTGGGTTTGTGGAAACACACTGTGCAAATTTGGATTTGTTGTAGAATATTTTGGTTTCACCATCTATGATTATTGAGAGTTTTGCTGGGTATAGCAGCCTGGGCTTGCATTTGTGTTCTCTTAGAGTCTGTATGTGATCTGCTCAGGATCTTCTAGGTTTCATAGTCTCTGGTGAGAAGTCTGGTGTAATTCTGATAGGTCTGCCTTTATATGTTACTGCCCTTTTTTCCCTTACTGCTTTTAATATTCTTTCCTTGTTTTGTGTATTTGATGTTTTCACTTTAATGTGACGGGAGGAATTTCTTTTCTGGTCCAGTCTATTTGGCGTTCTGTAGGCTTCTTGTATATTTATGTTCATCTCTTTCTTTAGGTTAGGGAAGTTTTCTTCTGTAATTTTGTTGAAGATATTTACTGGTCCTTTAAGTTGGGAGTCTTCACTCTCTTCTATACCTATTATCCTCAGGTTCTGTCTTCTCATTGCATCCTGGATATCTTGGATGTTTTGGGTTAGGAGCTTTTTGCATTTTGTGTTTTCTTGGACTGTTGTGTCCATGTTTTCTATGGTATCTTCCCCACCTGAGATTCTCTCTTCCATCTCTTGTATTCTGTTGGTGATGCTTGCATCTATGACTCCTGATTTCTTTCCTATGTTCTCTAACTCCAGGGTTGTCTCCCTTTTTGATTTCTTTCTTGTTTCTATTTCTGTTTTTAATTCCTGAATGGTTTTGTTCATTTGTTTGATTGTGTTTTCCTGTAATTCTTTAAGGGATTTTTGTGTGTCCTCTTTCAGGGTTTCCAGTTGTTTATCTGTGTTCTCTTGTATTTCTTTAAGGGAGTTATTTATTTCCTTCTTAAAATCTTCTTTCATCCTCTTGATAAGTGATTTTAAGTCTGAATCTTCCTTTTCTTGTGTGTTGGGGTATCCAGGGCTGGCTGTGGTGGGAGAGCTGGGTTCTGATGAATCCAAGTAGTCTTGGTTTCTGTTCCTTGTGTTCTTGCCCTTGCCTTTCACCATCTTGTTATCTCTGGTGTTAGCTGGTCTTTCTCTCTCTGACTGTGGCTTGTCTTTCCTTCAAGCCCAGATGTCAATATTCCTGGGAGACCAGTTCTCTCTCCCAGCTGTTCTTCAGACTTGGTGTCTGGAGCCCTCCTGTTGCTGGCTTTTGCACACAAGTGGGCAGCTTGCTTTCTCCCTGCACTGTTTGTCTACAGAGGCCTGGTGGTTCAGGCAGTGGTCTCCCGCCACAGGTGGAAAGCAGGCAGGCTCTTACCTCCTAGCTTTTCCTCACTCCCTGAGTCTGGAGCCCTCCTTCCGCTGGCTCCTCCACACAAGTGCTCCACCTTGTTTTTTGAAGCAGATTCTCTTGATGACCTGAACCCTGTGTGCTAGACTTGTCAGTAAGCCCCAGTGAACTGTCTCACTCCTCCTCCCACTGCAAACACAAGGAATGGATCATCTTGTCTAGATTTTTTTTATACTGGTTTTGGGATTGAACTAAGGCTTTCTCAGCAAACACTTTCCAAATTGTGCTAGTTCCCTAGCCCTTTCCTTTACAAACAAATAAAACAAAACAAAACAAAGCAAAAAAAAAAAAAGAGCAAATAATAATATTCTGTCCATTATCTCTATCCTGTTGTCTTTGAGTCAGTATTTGGACTTCCCTTAACTTCGGGTTGTTGTGAGTATGGCCAAATCTTTGCCTTTTTTTTTTTTTTCTCAGTGAGTCAGGGACAAGCAGCCTATCAGTGTTATTCCCTCTCCATCTGTTAACCCACACATCCACTAACCATCTGTGTTCCTTAATTCCTATTAAAGAGAAGTTTTGCTACCATAGCAATTCTAAAATCTTATGCCACCTTACATAAAAATCATCATTTATCTGTCCAGCAAGACACTACTGCTTACTGTGTCATGCAAAGATCAAGAATGACAAGGGTTTTATCTTACCTGTCCATGTCAGTGGGGAAGGGATGTAGTTGTTTCACAGTCTTTTTTTATTGGATATTTTATGTATTTACATTTCAAATGTTATCCCTTTTCCCAGTTTCCCCTCTGGAACCTCCCTATCACATACCCCCTTTGCCTGCTTCTATGAGGGTGCTCACCCACCCACCCACTCCCACCTCACCATCCTGGCATTTTCCTACATTGAGGAATCCAGCCTTCACAGGACCAAGGGCCTCTCCTTGATGCCACGCAATGCCATCCTGGAGCCATAGATCCCTCCATGTGTACTCTTTGGTTAGTGATTTAGTCCCTGAGAGCTCTGGGGATTCTGGTTGGTTGATGTTGTTGTTCTTCTTATGGGGCTGCAAACCCCTTCAGCTCCTTCTGTCCTTTCTCTAACTCCTCCATTGGGGTCCCCATGTTCAGTCTAATGGTTGGCTGTGAGCATCTGCCTCTGTATTTGTCAGGTTCTGGCAAAGCCTCTCAGGAGACAGGTATAACACCTGTCAGCAGGCACTTCTTGGCATCCACAATAGTGTCTGGGTTTGGTGACTGTATATGGGATGGATCCCCAAGTAGTGCAGTCTCTGGATGGACTTTCCTTCAATCTCTGCTCTACTCTTTGTCCCTGTATTTCCTTTAGACAGAAACCATTCTGGGTTAAAAATTTGGAAATGAGTGGGTGGCCCTCTCCCCCAACCGGGGGCCTTGCTTAACTTCTGCATACAGTCTATACAGGTTCTTCCTCTCCTTTGTTGGGCATTTCAACTAATCTCATCCCCGTTGGGTCCTGGTCTTAACACTTCTGCTTGTAAAGGGGACAACATACATACTTATATCACTGGTAAGTCTTTTATCCATATGATTTCCAAATGATATGGGAAGCGCTGCTACCACTTACCCAGAAAATGAAAACCTGAATATGTTTGTGGGACATCCTGCACAAGTAGGCTCACATCTCTCTGCTAAGAGTGGTTCAGGGAAACAAAATGAGCTGAAGTCTAATCAATCTGTGCATATTGACTGCCCTGGTCTTTTGTCAGCTTGCTAGCCTAAGAGCATGCTCATGCCCTAGTCGTCTGTCAACTCATATAGTGTTCTTTTCCAAACCCAAGTTTCTATTTTAAAAAATGAGAATAATCCATATTGCCTTACTCTTCCTGCTTAGTTAGTCTACAAATGATGTGATTGTAAGCAAACATATCTAGAAGCACTATTACAAGAAAAGACAGAGATCAGAGATATTGCTTGGCAGGATGGTAGACTTTGGCAATGTAGCACTCCAAAGACTGATGCAGAACAGTCATGAGTTTACAGGCAGCCTGGGATACATAGTAAAAAAAAAAAAGTTAAAAGAAAAAAACATTCTCATTTTTAGTTCATTCAAAGATTCAATTCAGACTTTTCTTTAACATTTGAGCTATTCTAAAATCAGACATCTTTGCTGTACACCGTTACACCTAGTGCAGCTATCAACTTCAGGATCCTGCAGGATACAGAAGGTATCAGCAACCCTACATTGCTTCATGGGAAACTGACCTTAGGGAACAAAACAACAACAAAACAATACAAACAGTGTGAGAACAGAGCAGGAAGGGTAGAGGCAATGACTACAACTAGGAAAGCATAGAGACAGGCCTCATGGCTCTATTTCAGCAAACATCAGAAAAGAGCTGAGGACACAGATCAGCACTGGCCTTTATATACAATGTCCCAAGTTCAATCCTCAGTGGCACTGAAAAGAAGAATCAAGTATCTTAGATAAAACAAATTTTCTAAAACTTAGAGGTTTACAGCAAAATGCTGTCACCATACCCTGGGCCTAGTATTCCACATGCTGGAAAATTCTACAATGTTCATGCATGTAAGTTAGATTTCATATGAAGGAAAGGGCTAAGTTTGTAGTATTTTAGGTTTAAAATCACTCATATACTCTTAGGATTAACAGGTCCTTATTCTGTATTATGATTTCTTATATTTGCACTTCAAAATTCTCAAAGAATTTAGCAAGTCTGAGACCAGAGACTGGATTCTTCCAAATTACTCAAGACTTTTTTCAGTCTGATTTTAGTCTAATTAAAGGATGGATGGGGTGTATTTCATGAAACTTTCCAACATAATGTCTTGCCAGATGAAGAAGCCTTAGTGAAGAAGTAACATAATGGTTCTTAATTCACTAAAGTAAAGGTGGATTAGAGATTTATCAATACCCTATGTAGTAGTTATTCCTGATTGTCAACTTGACTCTATCTGGAGTGAACTACAATCTAGAATTAGAAGGCTCACCTGTGATCCAGATCTTAAGACTGGAAGACACAAGTTTCTAACCTGGATCTTGGCATGGAGATTTTGAGGTATAGTGGCCATGAAAAGCTTAGGCCCAGGCAAAGTAGTACATATCTTTAATCCCAGGAGATTGAGGCTGGGAGATCTCTGAGTTCAAGGTCAGACTGGGACAAAACAAGTCCCAGATCCAGATGTGGTGTTACATACCTTTAATCTGGGCCATACCTTCTTCTGGAGACCTACATAAGGATATTGGAAGAAGGAAGATTCACTCTTCTTCACCTGCGTGCCTTGTGGGACTGAACAACTGCTAGATCCTTGGACTTGATTCACAGCTGCTGCTGACCATTGTTGGGGAGTTGGACTACAGACTGTAAGTCATAAACAAGTCCCCTTACTATATAGAGACTACCCATAAGTTCTGCGACTCTAGAGAACCATGACTAATACACCCTAGCATAAACTGTTCATTAGCTCCAGTGAGAAGAATTAAGGCAGAAACAAAAGATTCCAATCCCACCTGGACTGTCAGCTATTTCCCTCATAAAACCAAGGCTTTACAAAAGACAACAGGCCAGTGCTACTGCATCCACTGCCTTGCCTGCTTCTTGAGACACATATGTGCCTGTGCCACCATCACACTGGGGTACTTACCACATTTGAAGTGAGAGCCAATTTGAGAAGTGAGTATAGCATGTCCTTGGTGTCCCTCCTGCCCACTCCTTGTGTCCTTCCTTCACAGGACCTCTACCCTCTGCATTTCTTTGTTCTATTCTTGTTGTTATTGTTTGTTTTGGTTTTTTATTAGTTTTGTTCATTTGTTTTTGAGACAAAATCATGTGTTTCTCAGACTGTCTTCAAAACCACTATATAGCCAATAATGACCCTCAATATTTTGTATTTGGGAGTGACAGTGGTTTATAACCATATGCTTATGTGTGCATGTATGCATGTGGAGGCCAGAAGTTTACTTGGGAAACTTCTTCTATCCCTTTCTTTTGTCTGAAACAAGTCTATACTGGCTACCTAAAAAGCCTCAGGGATTTTTCTGTAATTTCAGGCCATACCATCATGCCTAGTCCTCCAGCTCAAACAAGCATATTACTGACTAAGCCATCTTTGTTGTCATGACCTTGAACTTTGGATCTTTTTACCTCTACCTCCCACAAGCTAGGATTACAGAATGTGCCCATATACCTGGTATCCAGTGCTGGGGATGAACTGGGACTTTCTGTCTGCTAGGCAAGCACTCTATCAACTAACCCATACTATCAGGCCTGCATCCATTTATTAGAAAGAAGTTCCTTTTGCCTATTTACTCACCAAACCTGACTCACGTTTGTGATAAAGACTCAGAAATATGGGACAAAGTATGTGTCTTGGTCTCAACAAGAAGGAATGTGAAGTGTAAAGACAGTAGACAATGTACTTTCTAACTCAACAGTGCCTAGTGAATATAAGTCCCTAGGAAATATTGGTGTTAGAAAAACACCCAGTGTTATCAGCAAGGTCATGGGGAGATGAATCTCTGCAGAGGTTCCTAATACCCCATCATCTTCTGCATCAGATGCCCTGTGGTCCTTTATCCTGTTGAACTTAGATGGTCCCATCACCAGATATAAAGTTAGCAGCATCTCAGTTTATTCTCTTAGGCTTCTGTAAGCCATAGACAAGGAAAATCATTCCTCATCCACAACCCTCAGTGTCCAAATCTGACTGCACCTCACATTGTTGCCTTTACTGACATAGTCCCCAAGTCAGAACCTTCACACTCTGTTTCTTGCCCTGGGTCCTGATATTTGATTCATATCCAACACTGGTTTGGCCTACCCTGGCACTCCCTGCCTGACAGCCCTCTCTTCACTGGAGTCTCTGTTTCTCCACTGCCATCTCCAATTTCACCCTCTTTTCTCTTTGCTACATGCTACTTCTTCCTTCAGCTTTCAGTTGGAATATTCCTCCAATTCCCCTGTTCTCTTCATCCTTCTAGTCCATCATGCTCAGTATAGTATCAAGTGACTGATACAAGGAGCTATTTGCTCTTTCTGGTGCATTTGACTATAAAGAGAACCCAGGTTTGAAGACTTAACTCAAGAGCTAAGTCTTTAGTAAGTAAGCTTAATTACCAGTCCCAAGCAGGCACTATGGACAAAAAGAAACATTCCAAGAATTACATGCCTCTTTCTATGACTTAGGTGAGGCTTTGCATTACTTTTGATATCCAAGTCATTTAATATGACTTTAAGACTAGAGAGATAGCTCAGTGGATAGAGGTGCTTGCTGTCAAGCCTAATGACCTGAGTTCAATGCTTGGAACCCACATAGTAAAAGAAAAGAATTACAGATTATCCTCTGACCTCTACACATGTCCCATGCCACACACATACACACATAGACCCACAGACACTCCAAATACATAAATGTAATAAAAAAAGAGAAAGAGAGACAAATTAAAAACAGACATGGTTGGGCTGGCAACATGGCTCAATCAATAAAGACTTGAGTTTGATCCCCAGAGCAAAGAATCCAAATGTGGTGTTATATAGCTGTAATAGGAGTGCTGGTGAGACAGACACAGAGACATGAGGATCCCAGAGGGATGCCAACAAAACAGCCTAGCCTAACCAGCAAGGTTCAGGCCAGTGAGAGATTCTGTTTCAAAAAACAAGGGGGCGGTCTCTGAGAAATGACACCAGAAGTTGTCCTTTGCCCACTACACATATGACTGTGTACTCACATGAGCACCTGTAAACATGTATACACTTACATACATACACACAAAGACATGTTTGAAGTCAGACAAGAGCAGACCCACATGTTGTGGATATTTGATAAAGAGGCAAGTGAGTGCAAAGCTTGATATTCCCAGTCATAAAAAAGCCAGGTTAACAAAATCAAACAAGAAGCTGGAAATCCTCATCAGATTAAAACTGTAGTTAGCAAGTATGTTGGCTAGTTTTTTGTCAACTTGACTCAGGCCAGACTCACTTTGGAAAAAGAGACCTAGGTTAAGATAACTCCCCACCAAATTGCCTTGAGGGCAAGCCTTGGTTCAAACAGTTTTCTGTGGATAGCCCTGGGGCTTTTTGTATTCTAATTCTGCCCTCTTGGGAGGGGCTTCAGACAAGGAGTGAGTTACATCTGTGACTTCTTGTGAATCAATCCCCTAATGAATAAAAGAGCCAATCACTGGGTTCGTGAAGAGACTTCTGATATGGAGAGGAGAAGAGAGAAGGAGGAGAGAGAGAGGTGCCTTTTGGAATGGGGACACCATGTAGTTGGTAAGATGTAGCGAGTAGAGCCTCCTGGTATCATGGTGGATCCACAAGGATTCACCACCAGAGGAATCAGACTTTGATAAGGTTTACAAGATTAAGTTTCAGTTGATGCGCCCAGAGATTGAGTTATCATTGTTTTTGAACTAAGTTTATGTTGTTTTTTCCTTCACGAGGTGGCTCGTCTGGGTTCCAGAGAGAAAGGTACATCAGCAAAGTGTGGGTTTGCCTGATGTGCACCACAGAGGCCATGGGGGTATTAAAGCATGGGGCTGGCATGGTAGTGACCTGCCAGTGGGAACCTAGTGAGCTGGGTGGAGAGATCATAGAGCTCTGAGTCAGAGCTCCACAAGATGAAAGCAGGTTGGCCATTGCCCGCCAATGCATGGCTGGCCAGTCCTCTGGGGATGAGAGACCCAGGGCATAATTTGGGAACATGTGCCATACATTCCATCTTTTTTGATATTTCCTGCAACAAGTGACACCCAACATGGGACTTGGCACAGATCCACTAGAAATTTAAGTTTATTGATCTGAGAGTTGAGAATGTTATATTTTTTTTTAGAGAGTAGCTTGGTAGTGCTGATGAATCATGTGGACTCAAGAGGGGGGAATTGAAATAAAGCAGGCTGGGAGGTCTCCAGCTGTGGAGAATTACAGGCTGCTCCGAGTTTGGAGAAGAATGGAGTTGCCTGCTTCTTAGGGAAGAGATTGATTGAACTGTGAAGTTATAATATTGGGATTATTTGCCTTTAGGAAAGAGTTATATACAGATTTTGTCTGAATCACGTGGGTAATTTCACCCGCAGTTTGGAACTAAGTTAGGGAAAATTAGTCACTGACTTCAGAGTAGAGAGTGTAGTGGTAATCATTGCCTGCTTTGATCAGGTATTAATTATTAATGTCTGTGGCTCCAGGTAGAGAGACCAACAGATAATTGGTATAACAAGATGGCTGCTCTAGGCAGAGAGCCTAACAGAAAGATGGTATAAAGATATATTGCTCTTTTATGTCTTACAGGATACTCAAATTCTGTGTAACATGGGCTCCATGGGAATTCTGAGTTTAATTCCTGCTTTGACTAGCTGCCTGCTTATAAGCAGGTATAGATAGAAGTGTGAATCAATTGTTTTAACTTTAAAAATGGGTGTGATTGTATGTTTTGTGGTTATATTATTTCTCTGGGAGAGAGGTCAATATAAAGGTTTTTCTGATTACTGGCTCAAGGATATGCTGATTTGGGAAAAAGATTTTGTCTTTGTGTTTTTGGAAAAGGTGATTAAGGTATTTACACCTTCCAGAGTTATATGGATCAGATTTGATAGAGGGAGACCCCCAGAGAACTAGATTCCAGAGAATCAAACAAAAAAAGTTATCTTGATGATGCTAAAATTTTGTTTTGAGATTTGTATATTACAGCCTTGATGAGTCTCCTCGTCAGACATGCTGAACTGACCTGCTTGAACTCCTGATGTCTTGGATTTTCAGCTGGATCCAGTCAGGACGCAGGCATCAGAGACTAAATCAATCTTTAGTGTGGACTTCTTAAGAACAACCAACTCTCCTATTTTCCCTACCCTTCTCCCCTCCCCTTCAAGAATATCTCAATGCCCATATTCAGCTTGAAAAAGTTATGGAGAGTCATCATCCTAGTTCCCTGGGCTTTTGGGCTGAAGGTGGTTATTATAGGTTGCTTTTCTAGGGAATTTAGAAATGGTCATAATTGAAACAGGGAGGAAATAGCTAGAATTGATTATATAGCCATAATCTTTATTGGTAGAAATCTTTCTGAGATAATTAAACCTGTTAAGAGCCAAATAGCAAATTCATAGCTCTGAGTTTATTGTTAAGGTATTTTCAAGATTTTAATTAGAAATAGCTGAGAGTAGTTAATGGAGAACAGTCCAGATTACTTTACATAGACAGTTGGTTTTCAAAAACATCAGAAATCCAGAGAATGTGTCATTTAATGTTATTTATTCACTAGTTGTTGAGACAAGTCTGCTCCTGACAGCTTTCCCTTTCTTAGATTCAAAGAAGAAATTGAGCATCAATGGAGTTGCTCTAGTAGTGGCGAGACAGCCACTAGGCAAGAATTGTCTCATTCCATCTGCAGAATATTGTCCAGAGAAAGGACACAATTTACAGGTTAGGACACCTTAGTTCTGCCAAGATAGAATAAGCTATTCCTTAATATTCCTGTTTCTCAAAGGTCTGTCAGATTATCTTGGGCTAGAGAGCTGAAGACTGATTCTCCAACTTCATGACTTACTGGGGCTGTATAGGTAAGCAGCTGAATCTACCTGTGCTTTTGGCACGATGCAGGCATTCATCAATGCCTTCTTCTAGCAAGGGATAACAAGTGGCCTTCTCTGTGTCTGTGCTCAACTTCCTCCCATTCCTTAGACCAGTAGTTCTAAACCTTCCTAGTGCTATAACCTTTTAATACAGTTCCTCATGTTGTGGTGACCATCAATAATAAAAATTTTTGTTGCTACATCATAACTTTAATTTTGCTGCTGTTATAAATCATAATATAAATATGTAATAAGCAAGCTATCTGATATGCAACCCCCAAAGGGTTGCAATGCACAGATTAGAACCCTTGCCTATAATTATGGAATTTTAACCATCGATATTCAGAGTTATTATTGAAGGGTACATACTAATTCTTATCATTTTGTTGATTTTGTAGTGTTTGGTGTTTTTCTATGCCTCATTCACTTAACTGCTGTTCTAATAGAAAGGAGTGAAAGGCATCAGGGAGAGGAAGCATGGATGCACATTAGCAGGGTTATTTTAAGAAAGTTGCACCATTTCCCTGGACTTTTGTTTCCATATGAGTTCAAAGAACCGCTCAGAGTCAAGCTACTAAGTTTCTGGCAGATTCCATGGTCTTTACTTCTAGTACTGTGAGGATGTTGTCAGGAGGCCTACTGAAGGACACAGTTACAGTCGTCTTCCCATCCCTGTAGCAAAATATCTGACATGGCCTTCTTATGAAGTAAAGAGGTCCATTTTGGCTCACAATTCTGTAGGTTTGGTGTAAGGACCTCACATGAGAACTTCCATGAGAGTCATGGGAGTACCTCAGCATGAGCTCTCAGTCCCAGAACCAACAAAGAGAAGGAGCTGAAAGCCAATGCCCTATAATCCCTTCAGAGAGTGTGTCTCCAATAATCTGAGGTTTTTCCATAAGGTTCCACCTTTTAAATGTTCACACACACACACAGAGAGAGAGAGAGAGAGAGAGAGAGAGAGAGAGAGAGAGAGAGACCTGCCTTACCACCTCACTGGAAACCAAGTCTTTATAGCCTTGATAGACTTTGGGATGGCTTGATCAAATGTCATCCGGGCCATGGTTGCTCTATGGAGTAGTTTGCTTTGAGAGGTGCATGGACAGGGAGCTGAGGGTTACAAATGGTATAGAGCACCAAGGGCCTAGCTCCCTGTTAATTCCCTAAGTTAATAAGGGACATGGCACAGTTCCTTTATGAGCACAGGAAGGAAAACCCAAACCTCCCAATTACCCAGCTTAGTAAGGGAGTAGCACAGTTCTTTTATTGTATCCAGGAAGTATTATTATTTAATTCAGTATAGCTTATTTACTGAATATTGAAAGTTTGTGCTGAAATGTTCAAATACAAACCATGAGATTCAATTTTTTATTACATTCTGGGTTTCTTGGTTGGTTGGTTGGTTTGATTTGGTTTGGTTTTTGGGTTCCCAATTGTGCCATCAGAGAAAATTCTGAACCAGAAGATGGTTTTGCCTTGTAAGCCATTTAATGTTCTGTATGCTCAGTAAACACAGGGATAAGAATAACCTTGGCCATTTACAGGTATTTTACTTCCTAAAGCATAAAAGTCCCTCAATCCATGTATGTCGTGTACACACACACACACACACACACACACACACGAGTATTCAAACATGTGTGAGCACTCAGGCCAGCACTCTACCTCTAAGGTACCTCTTCAGGAGGCACTGTTCACCTTATTTTTTTGAGATATGGTTTCTCATTGATCTGTGACTTACTGGTTAAGCTATGCTGTCTGGCAATTGAGCCCCAAGTTTCCAACTGTCCCCAACTCCCTCTGTCCTAGCATGCATTACAATACTAATTTCTTTGTGCTTGTAAGGCAGTTGTATCTCCCTAAACCTGGTGTCTTATTTCTTAGAATAGTGACATATTTTATTTTTTTAGATGAAGAAACAAAGACATATGAGGATAAGCTGATACTCTCGAAGCTTTATATAATGGGAAGATGGAAGTCCCTTGACCTGAAGTCTCAATTTTCTTCTGACCCTCCTTTTGAAGATTCATGCAACAAAACTTAGTGAACATTTGTTAATTGCCATAAGACTAAAATTTCCTTCTGATGATTTAATGCACATTCCCATGGTAACCTCTACAAAATTGCTGAGTTTTTGTCTGAAGGAAATAATGACAGACATGACCAGCAACAACTAAGAGTCTTGTCTCTACCATTTTAGCTAACCAGGCACTACAATGTAAACCTGAAGCTGTTTTCAGATCAAATGGTTCAGTTGAAGAAAGACCAACTCACACATATCTCCTTGCTTTTTAAATATACTTCTGAGATGAATGACACTTTAACTTTCTAAGACATCACAATAAAGGGATTCTTAACTATAAAACTACATATTTCATAAGTCAATAGAAGAACATTATGCATCTGTGCAGACAGCCTTTTCGAGTGGATACAGCTAAAAGTGTTCTTGCTGCTGCTTAGTGAACAGCTGGAAGGGAAAGAGGAAATTCCCATTGCTATATCTCCTCAAAACCTTTCTGAGCAGCCAAATTGCAGGATTCTAACACCTAGTTAACTTCCTACCATGTGTCTTAGTGGTCAGTTATATTCCAATTCCAGATCTCAAGCCAAATCTCAGGTTATGTGGAAAGGTAGGGAGGTGGGGAGATTAGATGCGTGTGAGCAAAATCTAAGGAAAAAAGCTAAAACTAGGAGCTACATCTCAACCCCACGAGGGTGATCGTTTGTTTTGTTCAATGAGCAACTTCCTATGAGATTAGATTGTTCACAGTTTCCCATTATCCCCTAATTTCTCACTTCCAAGATACCACCATATTGTTGTCCAATATTGATTTTCCAATATTCAAATTGATAATAGAATTCCCAAATAGACTGCAAGTAGACTGCTGAGAATTATTAAATCCTGCTTTCTATGAGCTAAGCCAGAAACAAAAAAAAAAAAAAATGAATGGGCAGCGATGTATCAATATGGTGAATAGAAGATTCACATTTTACTTTGGTGCCTTTTAACTATTGGATCTTAACTGTGATCCAAGAGAGGCCCCTGCTGGTAAGAATTGGTACAACAAGGAAACAGAAAGCCTTGTTCAATTAACATCTTCTCTACCACCAAATGTCATTTCAGTTCACAGTATTCTGTCAGACATCTGTAATCTCAACCCTAGAGACATCTTGTGAGAACACATGACTGAGTCCTTGCCCTGATGTTTCCATAGATACACACGTGGGCTTCCCACACTCACTTAGTAAAGCAGATGTCTCCTGGGCCTGTTCTGTGAGGCCTGTGAAGACAGGGAGCAGTTTGCTGGAGTTGGAGGATTTAAGAGACTCTGGACAGGTAAAGCTAACCCACCTCAGTTTTCTGACTGCTGGTGGCATATGGTGAACTTTAAAGTCTCACCTTACATAAAGAAACAGAATGTTTCATAAATGCTACCTTATTAACTTGACTCCACAGATTTTAAAATCTGGTTAACCTACAGACGAATGTATGTGGGTCTGTGTGGAAAACAAGCAGCCCTGCCAGAGTGACGACTGAAGAAAGACCTGTCCAGTGACACATGGATGACTCACTAAGACCTTTCAACCAAAGAGGCAGGTGATAGAGATATATAGACATAGACATAGACATAGACATAGACATAGACATAGACATAGACATAGACATAGA
>JADRCH010000101.1:4090044-4236844 GCA_019843965.1 Rhynchomys soricoides | reverse complement strand
ATAGACATAGACATAGACATAGACATAGACATAGACATAGACATAGATAAGTGATATAGAGATAGAGATAGATAGATGATATAAATATAGACATAGACATAGATGATATAGATATAGATAGATGATATAGAAAGAGATATAAAGATAATAGAGAGCAACCTCTGGACTCTGCTCCTCCACTTGGGGAAGAAGGAGACCCTTTCTAGTAAAAATATAGGCTTTATTCAATGCTTGAAATCAATTATATGTATTTCTGCACTCTAGACAAATACTAGACACTGAAGCATACCCATTCCTCATTTGACTTTAATTTCTTCAATTCTCAATGAAATAAATTTCAACTTACAAGACTATGGAATCCTAGCATCTTATCTCTTCCTGAGACCAACTACAGAGCTAGAAGACAACTTGAAAGCTTCCCAAGGAACACACACACACATAAGCACTTCAAATACAAGGAGGATGGTGTCTGACATCCACCTCATTTCTAGAGAATCAAATTTATCTCCTGCGCAGCCAGCCAAATTCACCAGAACCCTTCTCAACTGGCCTGGAGCTAGCATGAAATGAGAGCCACGGGATTTACACTACAGCCACCCTGAGCTCCTCCTTTTCTTCTATCCTTAATGTACCACACTGTAATCTTCCCTGAAATTAAATTTGCACTAGATAGTTTGAAAGAGGCTGCATCTGAGAAGAAAGGCACTGACTTGCATAATGCTTCCCTTGCTAAACTCAGACTACTTTCCATGCATGATTGCATTGATACTCAGGTTCTCTTTCACTCTCATCTCCACAGGCATTGAGAATTACTTGCTGGCTCAGAGATCAGATCCACCAGTGGGTTCATGTCCTCATTCATGTCTCAGAAGCCATCTTTACCTCAGCCTAGGGAGAACTTGCTGAGCTAAAGTCCACAGATAAATTAATATCTAATGAACTTTTTACAGTTCAAAACACAAACAAGTAGACAACTCTAGTTCTCACTCTCAACCTCCCTTCCTTTTCTTCTTTTCAATGCAAGTAATTTAGATGGCTTCAAAGTACCAGAGATTTTTAGTTTGAGATCTAATTAATAAAATTCTTATTATCTTTTTTCTCTCCTTAACCCCCCCCCAAACTGCCAAAAATCAATCTAGTCTAGGTCTCTCATCACTCAAAGGAGAAACCTGAAGTCCAAGCAAGTAAAGAGAGCTACAAGCAAGGAATCATTGGTAGACATGGGAAGAGAGCCATGATCTTTTGCTTGAAATATTGCTTTTTCTTGTGGCTGAAGTGCATGTTGGTTTTGTGGAGTGAATCTCAGGCTCTGATCTCTCAATGTAGGATTATGGACAGTAGCAGAAATGTCAAAGTAGCTCCTTCCAGTGCTGCTCACTTAAGAACTGCATGTTTGTGAGCCAAGCATGGCACAGACTCCAGGGGCAGAGGGCAAATGCCATGTTCCACCCAGTTCTCCAGGGACCATGACCTCTGCCTGAACACCTCTCCTTTTCAGCTGTGCCAGGACACTCAGCATAGACATATGCTGTTGGTATCTGGCAATTTGAAATTTCCATTGCTCACCAAGGCTCACACTGAGTATGATGTAGTGCTTAGACTTAAAATAACACTAGGTCTCAAGACTTCCATTTGTGTACATCTATACCCCACCTTAGAAAGTCCGCCAGTATAGCATGTTGCAAGGGACCCAATGAGCTTTGTTTCTTAGTACTTCAGGAATATCAAATTCAGGTGAGATGAATAGCCACTGTACCGGACATAGGCCTAAATATTGAAGAAAGAGGTGAGAGGCTCAGATCACAACTCTAAGTGACTTCAAGAACAGAAAGAACAAAGAAAGGGGAGACGTGTGTACAAGGCACAGTCTTCCAATTTTCTGGGAATGTCGAGATCTATTCAGTTTGTGTTTGTTCTGACCATTTGGATGAGCACTCTAGAGATGTATCTAGCATGTGGTTAGTCTTCATTGTGGCCAACAAGTCATCACCAAGCTTTCCTTTAGAAAGCTGTCTTTTTTATAGGTGAATGGGGTATTACTATTATTATTATTATTATTATTATTATTATTATTATCTGTTGAAGGGAAGATCTCTTCCTCATATCTTCCACAAGTGGGGACCAGATGCTACTGCTCAGTTTGATTAATCCAAGATGGTTTATCCAGTCCCATTGTAGACATGTTCCTTTTTGACCAATATAAGGTTTGAGCACAGACAGGTTGTAGCTGGGGCAGCCCACAGTCACAACCAGAGTGACCCCAAGAAGTTCACAGAATACCTCTATGGGACACATCGCAGGTCTAAAATAATTGTGTTTCTTGTGTATGTGAAAGCACAGAGAGGAGGGGCTGTGCTTGCCATTGCCATTTCAGTGCTACTGAAACACTCCCTGTAGAGAAATTTTAATCCAGCAACACAGTTGCTCCGGCAAGGGCACATCCAGGTCTATAGGATCTGGCTCAAATGCCCTGAATTTCAGTATGATCTGGCTGGAATACAGATGCATCCTTAGCACACATCTGTAATGCAAAAGAAAGAAAGAAAGAAAGAAAGAAAGAAAGAAAGAAAGAAAGAAAGACAGACATATAAGTGGAGGACAGTTCTATTGAGCTCCAGCAATGCAGCTCTCTTCAGTCATTTGAGTTCAGATAAGTGGAGTTCAATTCACTGAGTCAGTTGGGAATCAATACAGTGAGTGCAGCACAGGAGAGTTGAGTTCATGGAGTTCAGGGAAGGTCCGAAGAGGCAGTTGAAGCCAGAGAATAAGAAGAAGCCGGAAGATTAGAACAAATTGGCAGAGTTAGATTGAGCAATTAAGTGAGAAGCTGAGAGAAGCTAGATTGAGTCAGCTTGGGGAGGAATTTGAGCCAGAACAGCTAAGTTGAACTAGCCAGCCAGAGTTCAGAAAGAACTAGAAAGCATGAGCTTATTTAGCAATAAGCCTCCAAGATGACAATTACACCTAGGGTAACTATGAATAAAAGATACTTTAGAACTCCCAATACAGCCTGCGTCTCAAACTTACTCACAGACAGAAGATCCTGAACTGAGAGCCTGGGAGGGTTGCTGTGGAGAGAACTTGTTTGTGATGAATAAGATCCTGAGTTCAATCTTACACTGAAAAAAGCAGAAAACTAACAACAAAAATAGCACCCTGGAATAAAAACTGTGAAGAATCCAGCTATTCACAACAGCAACACTACGTCCTCCATCTCTGGGTAAAGATAACCATTCAGCTAACACAGGAGAGATGACTAAACAAAACAGAAGAAAACTCAGTAGGCAGAGGAGATATAACTCAGCAAATATAAAAAGTTGACTCAGCAAACAAAAGGAGACAATTAGAAAAAACAAAAACAGGTCAAGGGCTAAGAAGGCACAGAAAGCCTGGCAGTGGTGGCACACGCCTTTAATCCCAGCACTTGGGAGGCAGAGGCAGGCGGATTTCTGAGTTCGAGGCCAGTCTGGTCTACAGAGTGAGTTCCAGGACAGCCAGGGCTGCACAGAGAAACCCTGTCTCGAAAAACCAAAAAAAAAAAAAAAAAAAAAAAAAAGAAGGCACAGAAAAGATGTTTCAGAAAGCAGAGGAGAAATGACTCAGTAAGTACAGTAGATATGAGGTATGAGCCATGGGCATCACTTTATTAAAGATGGTGGTAAGCCAGTGATTCTCCATGGATGTCATGTAGGCAAAAGAACATACATTCACCAGAAAACATTAAACTACTAAGGAGTTACATAATTACAATATCATGCTTTAGGGAGAGTTAGACACCAAACCAAAAGTGGCAGTCAAAACAATCCCATGCCAGCTATCAGCCTGGTTATCCAACTTCTTAGATCTTCTTCCAAGGCCTGTTGTGGGCATTTGAGTGTCATGGCCTTTTTCAGTAAAAACATGTTTCTCTAGTTGCACCCGAAGTCCATTTGCCCTTTCTGGGCTAGTCTTTCAGCCTGCTTTGCTTCTGCCAGGGCTTGTTTAGGGATAGGCTTCGCAAAGGTCTGACCCTGTGGCTTTGTGGGCACAGTCTGTTGCTGTTATGGGAAGCCCACCAGAGATGTTCACTTGAACTGTTTATAGGCAATTGAAAGTCTGTATCACAGCTGACTGGAACTACATTCAGGTGTTGGGGACCCAAGTGTAGCTATGAGATTTTAGGGTAAGAATTTTTTTTCCCAAGGACCAGCCTCGTCTTGGAGAGAGAAGGGGTGTTTGAGAGCATTAAAACAAACAACTTGAAGTCAAATCATGGGTCCAAGCTGACAGCTTATGTTCTGCTTTCAAGACTTTCTCTTTGATCTGCTTTCTCTGGAGATCTCCAGGCTGCACTTTCTATTTTCTGCTCTAGACAGTTCTCCGAGCAGTTCTCTCTTGCTATTCTAAAACCTTCTCTGCAGATCATAAGCCCAGTCTTTTATTTTATATATCAATCCAGCCTTTACTCCAGCTGGGTGGGACTTCCTGCGATCACCACTCCCCAATCTCTCCATCTCCCTCCTTGGTGTCTTTCTGACAATTTGCATCACAGCACAGCTGCTTTTGTTCCCTTCCTTTTGCAAAGCCCTTCATAGAATTCATATTGCATCCTTCTATTTTGCATAGTAGAGAAATTATATATTTTTATATTATTTATATATACTCATGATTCCAGAGTTCCTTCCCACAGGACTATCCTGTAGGTCCCAGCATTTACAAGTCTGCTGAGACATCAGCTACGCCTTTGCCTCCCAGACTCATGAAATCTCTGATTATCATGGATTCATTAACATTAACAGGGAGGACAGTTCTTGAAAGAAGAACGTAAAAATATGCACAGTATTATATAAACAAGCCTTACAGCAACCATTGATCCTCCAGGAGGCCCATGCCCTGTTGGCCCTGTTCCAGGGGTGGGAACCATGATGTCATTCCACCCCTACCAAGGCTATGCCAGCGGCAGGGCCTGTTTTTTTTTTTTTTTTTTTTAGGCCGCTTAGTGTCTGGATCTGAAGCTGCAGAGGGAGATTTTGCTTAATCAAGCAGATCAATAAAAGCTAAAATAAGTGATTAGATAGAGATAAGTGATTTGATTTGATTTGATTTGATTTGATTAGATTAGATTAGATAGAAATAAGTGATTAGATTAGATAGGTTCTCCCAAGCAAGCAGTGTAACAGAAACTAAGTTGGCTGGACCATCTTGACCTCAGGTTCTTTTTGTTGTTGTTGTTGTTGCTTTTTTGAGACAGGGTTTCTCTGTGTAGCCCTGGCTGTCCTGGAACTCACTCTGTAGACCAGGGTGGCCTCGAACTCAGAAATCCGCCTGCCTCTGCCTCTCAAGTGCTGGTGGGATTAAAGGCGTGCGCCACCACTGCCCGGCTAATCTCAGGTTCTTAGAATACTGTAGGGTAATTTTCCATGGGATTCTACACCATGAAAATAAAATTTCTAGTTAAATATAAAATGATCTTGGCAAGAATACAAGACGAAGGATCCTCTCACCCTGTCAGAGTGCAAAGGGCAGTACGGTGCTGGTACAGGGGCTTGGGGCTCTGTGTGGCTGCCTTCACACCCACTCAGACTTTTTGGTTCTCAGATGAGGGGCACTGCCTGAGGTGGCTAGCCGACCTGGAGCTTGAGGCTGGCTGGCTGAACAGGGTCTGGCCAGGTGGCTCTGGGTAGCCAAGGAGAGCTCATCTGACCGAGTGTTTTTGCCCCCCAGGGCTGGTGAAGACTCTCTGTGGGATCTGAACTCATGTGCGGTGTGAGCCACTGTCAGCCTGTCACCAGCTGAGGAAGTGGCCTCACTAGCATCTTGGTCTGAATGCTCCAGCAGCCCTGACACACTGGCCTGACGAACATTGCTATTGTTGCCCTGCCCTGCTGTCCACATGCAGGGGAACTCAGGCACAACCTGCTCCTCCTGTCTGTCCTCCTGATCCACCTGACCCTGGCTAAGATAGCTCTGAGGTTCTTGTAAGAGGCAAGGGGGAGGTGCAGGGTCTTCGCAGACTGGTGTGGCCTCTGCCTTCACCCACTGCCTGGTCCTCTGTGTCCTCCTCCGCAGGCTGCAAAGCATGTCGGCCAAGCTGAGCAGGAAGGATAGCGCACTCACTGCCCAAAAGAATAGCATCAGGAGAGACTTCTCTGTGGGCCGCGACACGTAGCAGTCCACAGCCCCTGAGCAGGGCACACGTGAGCAAGACACGCGGGCGGGCACAGAAAAGCCAAAGAGAAAGTAGTGCAGGGAAGCCAGCCCGGCCTCCAGCAGCATGCGCAGTAGTAGGTGCACCAGGTAGGCCGCGGACAGGTCAGGCACCTGGGGCCTGCAGGCTCCCCCTGCAGCCAACTTCGCACCACGGTGCAGGGTGTAGGTGCCAAAGACCAAGGAAGGCAGAAGCAGGACCAGGCTCTGCACTAGCCAGAACCTCAGCGGTGATAGTGGGGAAAAGAGGTCGTAGCAAACGTTGGCACATCCTGGTTGCAGTGTGTTGCAAATAAACCTCTCTTGTTCGTCCTCATAGATAGGTGACCCTGCCAAGACCACCACTAGCATCCTCAGCAAGACCGCCACGATCAGCCAGAGCATGCCTAGGTCGGAACAAGTGGAAGGATCAGTGTCTCAGGGTCAGAAGGCTGCCTCCACAGCTTAACTTCTACACCCTGAGATATCAGTAGTACTCACAGCAATAGGAGCAGCTATTTTACACACACACACACACACACACACACACACACACACTCACACACACTGGCAATAACAAAGATCAAAAACAGAACACGTTGAAGGCTAAGCAAGGAAAGTACTCTACCACTGAACCCCACCACCAACTCTTTAGGGCAATTACTTCCTAAGCCTTTGCTGCACCAGGAACAGCCCTGAAACAGAAGATGGTAATTTCAGCATTATTTTTATGATACCAGCCTACTGTCTTTATCAGTCATGGGGCCTGTAGTTCTGAGTTCTTGAAATTGAATTTCTTTAAAAATATTCCCTTTTCTAGTATTTCAAGATTCCTTTCCCCTTAGTCTAGTCACTATATTAATGAAATTAACAAAAACTGTGCGGAAACAAAAGAAAAAGGAAACAACTCTCCTCATTCACGGAGGCAGTCAGGCTCAGAGAATTCATCACTGGGTGATAAAGTCATGGATTCAGCCTTTCAAGACCAGGTTTGTCTATTCAAACTCTACAAAATAAAGAGTAAAAAACTATCAACCTCATACCAGGAACATCTTTTCTCCTTCCTCTTTCAAACTCCCTAAAACTGACTCCTTTGTACCAATCTCAGGAATCTTTATTATTCTCTTATTAACAGAAAAGCTTGGGCTGTAGAAGATTATATAAGACTGCAGCCAAGTACCTGGGAAGCTTAGGCAGGAGGGCCAGGAGTTCAAGGTCAGCCTGAGCTATATAGCAAACCTGGGGGTGGGGGAAGAATGTAACCAGGGGCTGGGAAAATAGCTCAGTGTATGAGTACCTTCCCTTCACGCCTGAGGCTCTGAGCTCTATCCCCAACACTATAAACAACTAAATTAAACTTGGGATCTGTGTACATAAGAGAAATTAATAATCTTCATAACCTAATCTTCACAGATAAAACTATAAGGATAGCTAAGGAGATACAACAGAAGCATTACTTTCTCACCGATTCCACCTGATTCTGTCTTCAAATTCAGAACCCAAATGTTGAGAGATGTCTAAGAGTGATGCTCCCACCACCCACACATCCTCCCATGTTGATGGGTACACAGTATGACCCCAGTGAGGCTTGCCAGGATTCCTACGCCAACGGTGATACTCTGGCCTTTCTTTGGGGAGTGGGCCAGACAAACTGAAAACTGAGATAAACTTTTGAAAAGAATTTAATTTGAATACGGCAACAAAATCACAAGTTTTGGGGTTTTTTTCTCAGGACTCACCCACGATGGTCACATTACAGTTTAAGGTGATGATGAGGAATCCCAACAAGTTCAAGTTCTCCATGCTTGAAGAAAGCCAGAGGTCTGGGCTGCTGGAGGGTGATGAGGCCCGTGTACTCCGAGGATGTTTAAAAATCAATTAATTTTTTTCTGCATCAGACTTTGAGGTAAGCACCAAGCTGTGGAAAAAAAATAGATGTGTTCCCAGGCCAGGGAGGTCAGATTTTCTGTCTCTACATTAAGACAGCCCTAAGCTGCTTGCCAATGAGAGACAGGCACTCCTGACAACTGCAGGGTCCAGAAGCAGAAGTCATCTCTCTCTGTGACTATTCTTAACCTCACAGGACATTCCAGGCTTATAGCTGTGCTTGCATGTCTCCATCAGGAAAGCCAGGCACTTCGGGATATAATAGAAGCAGCTACTTTTAGCCCAGGAGAGAAAACTTCTATTAGTTAGCCAATGAACTTTTTCTGTACTGGAGCTGGAAGGTGATTCAATTGATAAAATGCTTGCTGCACAAGCATGAGGACCTGAGCTCAAACCCCAGAAACGATATAAAATGCCAAGCATGGTGGTGCATGCTTTTAATCTTAGTGTTGGAGAGACACATGCAGATACTAGAGCTCACTGGCTGAAAGACTTGCTTAGTTGGTAAGTCCCAGGTCCTAAGGAGAGATGCCGTCTCTAGATGAAGGTGAGCAGTAACCAAGGATAACTGATACCAAAGTTGATGTCTGGGGTTGTTACAATGAGAATAGCTCATTAGGCTCCTGGGTTTTAAGTGTTTGGCTCCCAGTTGGTAGGAGTGTCTGGGAAGGGTGGCTCCCAGTTGGTAGGAGTGTCTGGGAAGGGTTAGGAGGTGTGTGCGGCACTTGGGGTGGTCTTCGAGGATTCAAAAGCCCTTGTCATTCTCAGTTTGCTCTAACTTTGTCTCTTACTTGAAGATCAGAATGTAAGGTTTCAGCTACTGCTCCAGCACCATGCCTGCCTGCCTGCCTGCCTGCTGCTGCTGCTGTGTTCTTTGACATGATGCTCACAGACTCTAACTCTCCGGAACAGTGAGCCTCCAAATTAAATACTTTCTTTTGGTGTTTGATCATGGCAATAGAAAAGACAATGCCTGACATCCAGGAGCCTGCATTTGTATCTACAGGGCACCTATGTACATATGAACACACAAAGCCATTTCTTCCTTGAGAACATGTCCATAACCACTTGTGAAAGAAGTTCATTTTTTACCCTCTCTACAAGGTATAAACACCCTCACACAGCCTACAAGGATCCTGACCTCATTGCTAATTCCTGCACCACTGAGGTAAGCACAGATCTGTACCACAATGTGTGTGCCAGGTCTACACTATGACTTGGGCAGTCCTCATTGACAAAGCTCCACCAGTTCCCTAACTGCCAGTGAAGTCATTGTATCTCTCTCCCCTTAGCCTCATCCTACAATGAGAAGACTCAGCTCAGAAAACCCTCCAAAGAGCAATGATTTTTCTGTATTTTAGTCAACTTCTTTGACACAAGCAATGGAACCTAGAGAAATTGTTGTTGCTGAATAAAACTATTGAACTAGTCTCACAGTGCAAGTATCAAGTAAACAAGACTGTCTTTTTGTCCACACAAGCAACTCTTGGTAGTGTTTAAAATAGAAAACCCCAACAAAATAATTATTGAGATGGGACACAACTGAAGTTCCAGCTCCCCAGAGGGGAAAAAAAATGACTCTAGCTGTGGAGAAAGAGAAAAACAATCAGGACAGAAGTGGACTTAGAGGAGAAAAAAATCAAAACAGACAAAGGTAGATGAGAGGCAGGCTGCTGCTTAAAAGGCAGTAGAGACAAGACTGAGAAGCAGAGAAGCCAACAGAGGTGGACTTTCCATCGTTGCAATGCTTGATGTCTTTCATGCCTGCATTCAAATTTTCACGTGATAGCTACTTTGAAAAGGTGATGCTCACACTTTTCACATCTGTGATTTGAGGACAATGATACTCAATTAAGGGCCAAGAATAAGAGATCATGTAAATTAGTTTCTAGAGCATTATTTGGCCATTTGGCCTACATGAGGCTCTTAAAAGTGGGGGTGAATGGGTGGGTGGGTAGGGGAGCACCCTCTGAGAAGCAAAGGGGAGGGGATATGGGGTGAAGAACTCTGGGAGGGGTGCCAGGAAAGAGGCAACACTTGGAATGTAAATAAATAAAATAATTTAATTAAAAAAACAATCATTAAATCATAATGGAATAAACCCAAACATCAATGACCAGAAAAACTACAGAAAGCATTCAAACACATAGAAATTAAACAAACCACTTTTGAATCACCGGTGGGTTACTAGACAAAATGGGGGGGGGAGGTAAAATTTTAAAATTCACAAATTTTAGTAGTTATGACCTCTAATGTTGTCACAAACATTGACTTTATGAGTGGGGACTGTTTGAGGGGCAAGTGGGGTTCTGGGTTAGCCAGCTTCTGCTTGCAATAACAGATATCCAAGACAACAATGAAAGAAGGGCTTCTTCAGACACATGGTCACCTGGTCCTCTTGCTTGAGGCCAAGAGCACCCATAAGACTTCACAGTGGAAGCATGTGCTGGAGAAGACTGTTCACCTTGTACTAGCCAAGAAGCAGAGAAAGAAGGCAACAAGACTACAAGACTTGCACCATCTCACCAAGCATACCTCCAGTTACCTAACTTCCTCCCACTGGACTCCAACTCCTAAAGGTTCTACTATCTGTCAATAGAACCGCAGACAAGTAACCCAGTCAATGACTTTGGTTGGGTCTTTAGGGGCATTTCTGATTAAACCAAAGTCAGTTTCTGTGAACCCCTGTTGTAACATTTCTACAACCAAATTGTTTTGTATATGGTTTGGATTTTAGCACTCAATTATATACGTTTATATGCTTATTAGATATTGTTAGCTCAGTTCCATAAACTCGTGACCAAATAGCACAAATACTCCTCCCTAAATGAAGATCAAGTAACACGTATTCTTACCCTGGGAGGCTCATCACATACTTCTTATGCCCACAATGATGAAGGCTTTTTTGGAGTGACAGGACAAAACCCAAAGTACTAGACAATCACATTGAAGACCCACTCAGCTGGGACTGGTTTATCAGTTAAAAGCATCTTTCAGAAACCCAAATTAGTTTCCTAGCACCTACATTCTGGTTAACCATTAACTGTAATTCAAGTTCCATGGGCTCCAGAGATCCAATGCCCTTTTCTGACCTTTGCGGGCACAGGTATATATGTGGCACATACCCATATACTCAGCAAACAGTATAAAATAAAAATAAATCTTTAAAAAATATTCAATATATGTTGATCATATTCTCCCCCTCCCCATGTCCTTCCAGAGCCTCTCTTCCTCCATATCTAACTTTATGTACTTTGTCTTTCTCCTTTAAAAAAACAGATAAAAAAACACAAAAGACAAAAAAAAATCAAAACAAACAAACTCTAATAAGACAAAACATACTAAAACAAAAACAGAAGTGAACAAAATTATGGAATCTATCTTGTGTTGGCCAACTGCTCCTAGGCATGAGGCCTATCCTAAAATGTAGCTGATGTTCCTTATGATGCATCATTGAGAGAGTTCATTGATTGAATATCCCACTTAAGAATGAAAGAAGGGCTTCTTTGGACACATGGTCACCTGGTCCTCTTGCTTGAGGCCAAGAGCACCCATAAGACTTCACAAGTAGGAGCATGTGCTGGAGAAGACTGCTCACCTCGTAGTATCCAAGAAGCAGAGAAAGGAAGCAGCAAGACTACAAGACTTGTACCATCTCCCAAGCATACCAAGTGGATCTCTTTGTTAATTATCATTTCTTTTGAGAAGATTCTTCTCTGATGAGAGTTGAGTGATGCACTGATCTGTGAATATAGCTGTATGTCTTTGGAGTCATTTATTGCTATGTTCCTTTAGAGAAACAGTAGGTTTTCCCATAGGCCTATGACCCTTAAACCTAATCAACATTTCTCATGTGTGCATGTGAATGTATGTGTGCTCCAGGTGATTCAACCCAGGGTCTCCAATTTCCCTCATATTCCCTCAACATGCCCCCTCCAAACTTCATGTCTTTTGCTCTTTTTGAGAACATACTTAAGTCCAGTAACACTTCCCATTCATGGGTGTGGGGCCATCCCCTGGAGCATGGGAAGCCTACCAGTGGCCATATTCTCAAAAATCACTTTACTGCTGAGCCATTTCCCCAGCTCTAATATTGGGATTTTAAAAGACAAAGGTAAAGCATCTGAAAGGCGGTTGCCAAAGCAATGACTGGCCCTCAGAAAGCATCAGGGATGAAACTGGCAGGGCTTCAAGGTGAGAAGTATGACCTTTGAGTCATCCACTGTCCTGTAACTAACCTCAGTGAACTCACTGGTTCACCAGCCTAGGTTGGATGGAATTATTTCTCGCCATCCGTGACCCACCTGGGATCAGAAGACATTTATTCATGTCTCCCTAGAAAAACTCATGCAATACTGGGTTTCCACAAAGAATTGATTAGGCTTCAACTACCTAACTGTTCATGCAGACCTGAAAGAAATTCCCAAAGTATAATGAAAAATGAAGACTTGACTGCTCCTAGAAAGTTTTATTGTAGATATGAGTAAGAGTTCAGCCAAAGGAAGGGTCCAGACTGACGAAGGCCATGAGAGGAGGGGGTGGGAGGAGCGAGAAAGGAAAAGAAAGAAGAGAGAGCAGGAAGCTCATAGGAACCAAGAGAGCTCATAGCCAAAATGATTTGGTTATATAAGAATTAAAGAAGCTGGGGAAGGGAAGGGAAGCTCAGGGTCTGGAGAGGTTTGGAGTGGGAAGCAGGGTTGTGTCAGCCATGATGACCCTGAAACAGGTTACTTGTGATCCTGGAGGGATCCTGGAGGCTAGCATAGACCTTGATATGCTAATAGGCACCCCAGGCCTAGGTTAATAGCCATATGTTCAGAGATAAGGAGAATGGCTCCTTTTAGCAAGCAAGAGCTATATTCTTAAGTCCCTGAGGGAATGATGGCTTTTGTCTAAATGGGAAAAGGAAATTTTTGAGATCTAACAAAACTTAAATAGTATCTTATACACTAAGTTTAATCAGCAACTTCTTTTTAAAAGGTCCTGCAGAGTTGAGGATAATTAGTACTGGTGCTTCACACACTGGATTAATGAGCATTTTCAGGAAGCTATTATATGGGAATGTAATCTCTCAGTTACATTTCATTCTGGGCATCAGCTGGATGCAGCCCAAATTCACATGTCCAAACAGTCATGCTTACAACCATCCTATCTTTCTCCAAGATCTATCTTATTTATAAGAAAAACCAGCACCCCACATGCTTCAAGCACTTTAAAAATTCACTACTGGGCTAGCAATATGGCCTAGCTCTAGCCTATCCTGCACAAAGCCTCAGGTACAATTCTCAGTTCTAGAAAAGAAATACCTCACTATGTAAAGCTCTCTAGCAGCCATCAGCCAACCCCTGTAATAATGCCATGCAGAACTCGCCAGGTCCTGCCAACCTTGCACTCCACTTAAATTTGGAGCCACGGGTTTCAATGGCCATCCTCAGCACTCTAAGAACTGAACAGTCTGAAAGTCCCATGACTCTTAGTGCCTCAGGGTCCTTCCATGACTGTTTCCTTTATGTGGAGCACTTGTGTGCTTTCTAGGTAGATTTTAGGACATTCCATCTTCTTAGTCCAGAACAAGTGTTGTCAGGTGCACTTATTCTGTGCTAATATACGTTATGGAATAACCGACCATCAATTCAGTGTCCATACTTTCCTTGCCTGTCACCTGATTCCCTGGCCCCACAGAACTACAGCTAGATTCCTCTGCCTTGCCATCTTCCTTTGTAAATTGCTGCTGTGATGATTCAAGTGGCTGATTTGGTGGGTTGAAGCTAAGGAACGCCACAAAGTCACACCATGCCACAGGAGAGGCTGATTGGAGGAGGAGGAATGTTGCAGAGGGTGGAAAGAGGAGGCACTGACTGGCTTTTTTTTTTTTTCTTTTTTTTTACAAATAATTTCATAATTTATTAATTTTGTATTTAATTTTGACGTGTTTCACATAATTCACCATTGTATATAACACTATGATAGATATCCCACAGTACATACATATTTTATCAATATAAATTCCTAGAAATAAGTTTACTAGTCAAATTTTATGCACAATTTATACTTTGGTACTTGTTGGTAAACCGTTCATTAGAAGTACTGAATTGGTTTGTACTGTTTTTTTTTCATATTTTATTTACATTTCAAATGTTTCCCCCTTTCCAGATCTCCCCTTTGGAACCTCCCCATTCCCTCCCCCCTCCCCCTGCCATTATGGGGGTAATCTCCCATCCACCCACTCTCGTCTTTCCTCCTTGGCATTCTCCTATACTGGGGAATCTAACACCCTCAGGCCAAAGGGCCTCTGCTCCCCCTGAGGGATAACAAGACCCTCCTCTGCCACATTTGTGGCCAGCACCATAGGTCCCTCCTTGTGTATTCTTTGGTTGGTGGATCAGTCTCCAGGAGTATGGGGGGGAGCGGGAGGGCCAGGCCAGTTGCCACTGTTGCTGAGGCACTGGCTTTTTATAAGGGCTGTGCATACCATTTTGGCAGCTGTTGATGAAATGTCCTGCTATGTCTAGATTATGAAAGGTGGGCCTATGAGTGGGGTTTCCAATAACTGCTTCCCAGCTGGAAGTCAGGCCAGCTTCATGATCAAATGTAAAGAAAACAGAGTATGTGGATTAGCTTTGTTCCATTGCATAGTCTGGGTCTCATTTCCTTAGGTGAGAGACAAGGCTAATAATGCTTCTCAGGGTTTAGAGAGTTGAGAGATGACCTCTGTTGGCACAGAACTTCTGTCGGCGATTGAGGTCACTTTTTCTGGACTATAACTTCTTTGCACCTTATCCACTTTGTGTGTATGTGTGAAATGTCAGCATTTTTTGGCATGGCAACCCAGGGGAAAATTCCTTCTCCTCAGTTGATGAGTGGGGATTGGTTGTAGCACACTGGATACTGCTTCTTGTACAGTTAGCCCTTCCGGCTCCCGTTTTACCAGATGTTCCAAGGAAGCCATTTTGTCTTCATCTCTTTGTGTCCCCTGACTTTCTGAAAATGGGCTCATGAAGGCAGGGCAGTTTGTCCTAATCTGAATTATCTAGAATCCAGTATGTCACATTGCTTCTCTAAGAAGACAGATTTCACACCCTATGAAAGTTCCCTTTCCTGAGAGCACTTCGCCCTAGAGTGGAGGTGTGACTTCCCTCTTTGCATCAGCATATGCTCTGATACTGAAAGTCTTGACAAATAAAGGAAACTTTAAGTGACAGCCTGCATTCTATCTGACCATAACGGAATAAAGTTGGATATCAAAAGCAATAGGAACATGCAAACGAAAAAGCAAAAGCAATAGAAACTACAGAAAATAAACAAATCCATGAAAACTAAATACCACACCATGAAAATTGAATCAAGGGAGAAATCAAGGAAGAAACAAACAAACAAACAAAAAATCCTAAATTAGATGAAAATGAAAACAACATAGAAAAATCTATAGGGCACAAGGAAGGCAATCTTTTTTTTTTTTTTTAATGTATCTATAGTTTTTTTGTCTTAAGTATATGTATGATGTATGTCTATACATCAGAAAAGGGTAGCAGAGTCCATAGAACTACAGTTATAGACAGTTGTGAGCCACCATGTGGCTGCTGGGAATTTAACCCAGGACCTCTGGAAGAGGAGCCAGTGCTCTTTCCTGCTGATCCCTCTCTGCAGCTCCCACAGGAAGACAATCTTAAAAAAAGAAGTTTACAGCACTAAGTGCCTGAATAAAGTATCTTGAGAGAGCTCTTATTAGCAACTTAATGTTTCCCATGAGGATCTTAGAAAAACAAGAACAAATAACACCCACAAACAGTAGACTGGAAGAAACAATCAAAATCAGGGCTGAAATTAGTGAAATAGAAGTGAAAAGAGGGGCTGGAGATGTGGCTCAGCGGTTAAGAGGTCCTGAGTTCAATTCCCAGCAACCACAGGGTGGCTTACAACCATCTGTAATGGGATCTGATGCCCTCTTCTGGTGTGTCTGAAGAGAGTTACAGTGAACTCACATGCATAAAATAAATGATAAAATAAATCTTTAAAAAAAATATCAAGAAAATGAAAAGTTGGCTCTCCTAAAAGACTACCAAGATCGACAAATCGTTAGGCAAATTACCAGAGAGAGGACCCACACTGATAAAGAGCAAGATGAAAGGGGAAGTATTGGGACAATTTAGAGAATCATTAGGAAGTACTTTTAAAAAATCTATACTCTATCAAACTGGAAAAATCTGAAAGAAATGGATGAATTTCTATATATACATGACCTACCAAATTTAAATCAAAATGAAATAAATAATTTAAATAGGTCCAAACTAACTAATGAATAGAAGCAGTAATTAAAAATCGCCCAACTAAACAAAGGCCAAGGCCAAATGGATACAGAATAGAATTCTATCAGAAAGACCTTCAGAGAAGAAGTAATAACAACACTCTATAAAATATTCCCAGAAATATAAAAGAAAGGAAACTCTCCAAATTCTTTTTCTGACTGCGCTACCAGCCCCTCCTGGCTCCCTTTTGTTCCACCTGACTTAGCTCCTGGATCGGTTGCAACCAGCTCTAACCCGGCTTCCTTACTATCTGCCTTGCTCCCGGAGAGGTCTCGCCACCAGCCCACTCCCAAAAGCCCTGAATCCGTGAATAAATGACACACACCTTTTAACTAGCCTGCTAAGCACAATTTGCTGAGTGCAGATACCTCCCGCCTAAAAAGGCGTGCTCTTACCAATTTCTTATCTCCGTTTCTCCTCCAGCCCTAATCTTAGTGGCTTGTTCCACCCTACCAAACATCTTTGGCAACTTGCCCGTAATAGAGGCCGAAGGTCCTCGCTGTCCCGGAGGTCTTACATGGTTGCTGTGCCCATTTTCCTCTAAAGCATGTCAGAAAGGCCTCTTCTCTCCTTCCCTGTGTCTCCTTTTCCTCTTTGGGACCCTTCCACTTTTATCTTCCACCCAGTAATTGGCTCCCGACCTTCTTTATTGACAAATCAAGAACCAATTAGGGAACTAGACCTTAGTATCAGAACCTCCCCTTACAATAGGCCACTCTCTGGAGAGCACAGATGAGATATTTTCAATTGAGGCAGATGGCTCAGTGGTAAGTACTTGCCTAGGTTACATGTGGGCCTGCGCTGGATGCATCACACACCACACACACAAGAGACTTCATCTTCCCCATCTGCTTGATTCTGTCTGCTGTCTTCCATGAAATCCTAGAAGGTAAGGGATAGCATTGGATCTATTTTTAAACTCTCAGCTGTTAAACACAACCTTCCAAATATTCATAGCCACTTTGAACTGCTACAAGTTTTTATCCTGTGTGTCACCACCACTGAATCTTTCAGAGCACAGACTAGGAGAGTCTTGAAGGGAGAGCAACAGTTAATCCACCCCTGAGATGTCCCACTTCAAATACTGGCAATTTGAAACCTCCTGAGGAGGTCTTTTCAATTCACATTTTTCTCTTAAGCATCAGAAATGGAAGGTAGGCAAGAGGGAGTCACTGTATTTACTACAGAGCAGTTGGTCTAGCCTAGGCTTCCACAGACCTAACAGTATGATCATCATACTCTGTTTTCTCATCAACATAAACAGGTGACAAAAAAAAATGTTAAGAATGAGAAAAATAGGCCAGTGTGTAAAACAGATTGAGTGGGGCTGGGGATGTAGCTTAGGAGTGGAGTTGGGCATGTGCAGGTTCCATACTCAGAACCAAGAAAACAAAAGAATGAGTGTGTGCTAGGTAGGTAGATCAGAGTCAGATTAGGGGACACCATCCCTTCTCTCCCTATCTCTGAAGAGTTGCTTATTACTAATAATGGTATTATTGGTGTCTCATCATGGCTCTAGAAATCACACCCAGGATTCTGAACAGACTAGGCAAGCAGTAAAGCACTGAGCAGCACCCCTTGCCAACTGGATCACTTTGACATGTGTCCTGCCAACTTTCTATTACTGTGATACAGACCAAACAGTAACCCAGAGGCAGGAACTGAAGCAGAGACCATGGAAGGATGGTGCTTAATGGCTTTCTTCTTAAGTCTTGCTTAGGTAGCTTCTCTATACAACCCAGGACCTCCTGCCTGGAAGCAGCTGTACTGCCCACAGTGGGTTAGGCCTTCCCAAATCAATCATCAATCAATAAAATGCCCTATAGACTTGCCTATAGGGAGCATTTTGGAAGCATTTTCTCAATTGAGTTTTCCTCTTCCCAGATGACTCTAGATTGGATCAAATTGATGAAACCTGACCTGTACATGCAAGGCAATGATCTGGGTAGGTGTATGTGACAGGGAATGGACAAAAAATGTCTACATCCGTCACAGAGTTTGGCATCATTATGAAAGAAATATTAAATTTAAAGGGGATGGTAAAGGGGGATGGAGAGGCAGATGAGAGACAAGCACTCCTAGTCTTCCTCTAGGTCCTGCTGGAAATCCTACAAACCCCTCCCACTCTCTGGGATTGCTCTCACTTTGCTTTAACTTTTCTCTTTTTTCTTTTCTTTTTTGGTTTTTCTAGACAGGGTCTCTCTGTGTAGCCCTGGCTGTCCTGGAACTCACTCTGTAGTCCAGGCTGGCCTCAAACTCAGAAATCCACCTGCCTCTGCCTCCCGAATGCTGGGATTAAAGACGTGCACCACCACTGCCCAGCTTTAACTTTTCTAAATAGAGCTTGCTGACTGCTCCCATGTGTTCACCAGAGACATGAATAACTATCTCTGACGAACTCTAGGTGACCAGTGAGGGTTCACTACTCTGTGTGCCTAGGTTATGCCCATCTGGCTGCTGTTCTCAAAGAGTCATGCAGATGTCGATCTCTAACTTTAGAAGAAGTGAAGACACAAACACAAGAGGGCTATGGGTTCAGCTTCTGCTACAGTTTGAGTTCTTAAATGTCTATGTAGTAAAGACCTGAGCCCAGAATAGCACTCCATAGGTGGGACCCAGTGAAAGGAAGTCATTTTGGTGGGAATGTGCCCTCAAAGGGGATCTGGCCCAGAGCTGCCACTGCTGCCACTGCCACCTCCTCCTGATCTTTCACTTTTTTGCTTCCTGCCTACCATGTGTGTAGCTCTGCGTCATATGCTTTACCCATCACGACGCACTTCCACATGCTCAAACCTCCAAAACAGCAAAATCACCCATCACGCTTTGCACTTAAACGTGTCTCTCTCTCTCTCTCTCTCTCTCTCTCTCTCTCTCTCTCTCTCTCTCTCTCTCTCTGTGTGTGTGTGTGTGGTTGCATGGGCCACAACATAAACTTATGCATGTTGGAGGGAAATCTCAGGTGTGGATCTTCACCTTTCATCTTGCTTAAGACAAGGGCTTCCCTTGTTTGCTACTGCATATGCCAGACTAGCTGGGTAGCTGGGTAGCTGGGTAGCTGGGTAGCTGGGTAGCTGGGTAGCTGGGTAGCTAGCCTTTAGTAGTTGACTGTCTCCACCTAGCCATCTCATTGTACAAGTGAGGGGATTTCAGACATGCATGACTCTGTCCAGAATTACATGGGTTTTAGTGGCCAAAACTCAGGCCCTCATGTTTGGACAGCCTCTAAGCCATCTCCACGATCCATTTTTTCTCTCTGTTAAGTCAGCCATCTCCTTCGTTGTGCTGAGAAGCTGACCCACATCCCTTGAACAAAATTAATTATGTGAGGGAAGGAGCAAATGAGAACTTTGGTTTTATTTTGCTCTTGGTGTTCTATCTATCCTAATACCTATTTTGAAAGGCCACGAGGACATCATTCCACAGCAGTTTATTTGTGGTCTGTTATGTGCTAGGCAGTATGCCAGAATGAGGGATAGAGGTGAACAGTGTGGGTATTTCTAGCAGGCAGAAGAACACTGAACAACTTTCCACATCCCTAAAGAACTAAGTTATGGCCATTCAACAAAAACAGATTGTGAGGCCTATAGTAGAGGCATGAGGTGAGTGCTGAGAAGAGAATGAGGCTTAACTGCACACACTCAAGCGAGCGGCCTCATGGAGCTTGACACGTACCAGCAGAGCACACATGTAGGAGCCCATGGGCCAGGGACTCCACCCTAACCTATTTCCTTCAGCATCTCTATTCTTTCTATTATATGCAAATGAGATCACTGAACACCATAGGGAGAGCCATGGAAACATTATGTGTCTGGAAGCTGCTTTTCCTTTTTGGATCCAGCCATGGTCCACATAAGTACAATGGATAAGCTAAATGAATCTTTCTTGAAAATAAATGGCATAAATTAATTTGTCATTTTGAGACAGACAAGCAACAGAGCCTTTGCTGGTAAGGAAGGAGTGAACTAATCTGGACACTGCCTTTGGCTGTAGTTTTGGCAAATATGACTAAGTGAATTTTGAAAGAATCAGTAAAGTAGGTGTTTTAGAATGTTTTTCCCTGAGAAATAGCCACCTTGTAATCCTACATGAGGCCTCACAAGTTTAATTTATCAGGATTCATGTGAATCAGCCTGAGTCCTAACCAACTTGCTCATAGAAGGCATTTTCACAGTGTGAGTGAAGGGACAGCGTCTTGCCAGCTTGAGGAATGCAAATGCTCACTCATACCTGCTTGGGGGCCTTGAAAGACAGCCCTACTTTATAAAATCTTATAATGCCACACTCCAAGATTCTAGGTTCTAAATCCCTGTGAAGGGCTATAGCACTCAAACAGGTATGGCAAGGGTACATGACAAAGTTGCCATCACATACACATGAGCAAGCATTAATGTCACTAATATCTGAGGACGAAAAACAGCCAACAGGTATTTAGCTCAAAATCTGCCATCAAACAGCTAAGGAAAATATAAGGCATATCTTTTTAAACTTTGTATGTTTTGTAATTTATTATAAGCTGCCTAAAGACAAGGTTAAAGAAAAGTCAACCCTTCCTGTGATAAGATATATAGCAAGCACTTACTTTTATGAAAGAAAGGAAACTGAAAACATTCAGGTAGTTGTGGTTTTGAAGGCATGGAGGGGTCATGAAGAGCAGATGAGGCTTAGTGCAGTGAGAGGCCAGGAAAGGCCACTGGTGAAGGTGCAGCCTCAGTGGCAGTTGGAAGTTGAAGCTTGACACCATAAAAAGAACCTATGAGAGTCTATTTGTGAAAGCTTAGCCTAATTGCAGCAAAAGACCCCAGCATATTAGAGATGTCATTACTATGGTATGTACACCAAGAACAGAAGCAATAGGAGAGTGGAGTCAACCAGAGACTAGAGTGTTACAGAGGGAAGAGCTGGAAAAGTGACCCAAGCCCTATGGTAGAGCCCAGATCATGTGTTGATCCCAGACATTGTGGAATAAGAAGCTGTAAATTTGAAGTTGCCTAAGAAACCACAAGATGTTAGAGATGCCAGAGTCATGGGATATCTGCCAAGAAAAGATGTTAACAGGAAATGGAACCAGCCCAAGAGAAAGAATTGTTTCGGTGAAAGGAGGTAGACATGGAAATCCAGAATTTGGAGTTTGCCCAGCTTGTTTTTGGTCTTCGTTGGTTCAGTATTTCCTCTCTATGACATTTTGGAATGTATATCCTATGATGTTGGAAGTATGTGATCTGCTTTTTGAATTTTATTTTATAAGGAGTTACGCTTAAGAGATTGCATGAATCTCAAAAGAGACATTGAACTTTGGGCTTTTAAACATTGAGACTGTGATAGACTTTGGGGAGATTTGAAGTTGGACTAAATGCATTTTGCATTATGTTATGGCTGCAAACTTAGGGGGCCATGGAGTGGAATGTGGTGGTTTGAATAGAATTGGCCCCCATAGACTCATGTGTTTAAGCTTGACCCATGGTGAATGGCTCTATTAGGAGGTGTGGCCAACTGAAGGATGTGTGGCCTTGTTGAAAGAAGGGCATCATTGTGGGGGGAGGCTTTGAGGTTTCTTATTCTCAAACTCCTCCTAGTGTAAAATCCCCGAATCTCCTCTGGATGCCTTCAGATGAAGATGGAGAACTCTCTCTAGTGCCATATCTGCCTGGATGCTGCCGTAATTCCTGTCATGATGATAAAGGATTGAACCTCTGAAACTGTAAGCCAGCCCCAAATAAATGTCTTTTGTAAGAATTACCTTGGTCATAGTGTCTCTTCACGGCAACAAAACCCTAAGACAAGAGGTGACACTGCTTTGTTAGTACCAACTCTTTTCTGTTGTAGTAGAGTCCTTCAAGCCTGCACTTGTAGCTAGTCTATGAAGTTTCATTATGGTGCTAGAAGAGAATGCTGTGCTGGTTAGCTGTTTTGTAATTTTGAAGTTTTATTTTATGTGTATGGCTATTTCACCCACACGTGTGTGTACCACATTCATGCCTCGTATACACAAAGACCAAAGACAGTGTTAGATTCCTGGAACTGGAGTTAGAGACAGTTGTGGGTTGGAAATCATGTGGGTACTGGGAATCAATCCAGGGTCCTCTGGAAGAGCAAATAGTGCTATTAGTTACTAATACGTCTCTTCAGCACCATGTTAGTGTGATGTGTTCATCAGTACTTAGAGTGGGCTTTCTAAAGAAGGTGTTCAAAAAGCATCTAATAAGAATTCACATTCATGAGATTTTTGTAAGAGCATTTTCTGAGAGGCATCTCTTTTATTGATATATCAGGATTTCTAGAGGCAAAATGAATAGAACTAAAAAGCCAGGAAATTGCATGGTGTTGGTTTATCCCCACAATCTCTTCTTAAAACCACCTACCTTGGGAGGAGGCAGAATAGAGGAATTGTAATACTGACATTTTCTGTTCTCTCTCTCTCTCTCCCCCTCCCCCACCCCCCCTTGTGTGTGCATGTGTGTGTATTCAAGCATGGACTCATTATGTAGTCTATAGGCTGCCTTAAACCATATAATCCTTCTTGGTCTCCAGAGTGCTGAGAATACAGACACTTACCCCAAAATTAAAGTAAGAAGTTGTTTTTTATTCCTATTCTGTAGATTCTTAGAATTTGACCACAGTCTTTCAGGGACTTCTTATGACTTCTACTCAAGCAGATCTGTGTGTCATTGTCTGTCTCTAGCTGATAGCATGAGCAGGCTGTGCTGTTGGAAGTAGGCAATGGTAGCTACTTCTCAACACCAGTCTGAGTTAAGGTTATATCCACCCTGCTGTTGGACACCAGGGCAACTGGAACTTTTTTTAAATTTATTTACTTGACAACCCAATATTAGCCCTTCCTCTCCTCCTAGGACCCACTCACAAAAGTCCTCCCTGCCCCCCAATTCCAATTTCCCTTCTCTTTTGAGAAGGGGAAAGCCCCTCTGGGTGTCACCCCTACACATACTAACACAACACCCCTGTTCCCTGAACATCAAGTTGCTACAGGACTAGGTGCATCTTCTCCCACTACGGCCATACAAGGCTGTTCATTCAGGGCCATGGAATCTACAGGCAGGCAGGCAACAGGTTCAGGGACAGCTCCTGCTCCAGTTGCTGGGGAACCCACATGAAGACCAACTTGCTTATCTGCTACATATTTGCAAGGGGTCTAGGTGCAGCCTGTGGTTGCTCTTTAGTTGGTGATTCAGTCTCTGGGAGCCCCCAAGGGTCCAGGATAATTGGCTCTGTTGGTCTTCCTGTGGAGTCCCTGTCCTCTCCATGCTTGTCAATCCTTTGAACAACTTCTGTAAGAATCTCCAAGCTCCATCTAATGTTTGGGTGTGAGCCTCTGCATCTCTTTCCATTGACTGCTGGGTGGAGCCTCTCAGAGGACAGTTATGCTAGGTTCCTGTCTGCAAACATAAAGTATCATTAAAAGTGTCAGGAATTGGTTCTTGCCCATGGGATAGTTCTCAATTTGGGGCAGTCACTGGTTGGCCCATCCCCCCAGTCTCTGCTCTATCTTCGTCCCTGCACATCTTGTAGGCAGGACAAATTTTGGGCCAAAGGTTTTGTGGGTGGGTTGCTGTCCTTATCCTTCCACTGGGAGTCCTGTCTGGCTACAGGAAGTGGCAATTTCAGTATCCATATCCCCTATTTTTAGTAATCTCAACTAGAATCACCCCCACAGAACCTGGAGCGTCACCCTATCCCAGGTCTCTGGCATACCCTACAGATGCCCTTCCCAGCCCCACTGATCCATTCTCTGTCCCCTGCTCTCCTTACAAATGACCTCACCACCACCACACCCCCATCCCTTCTTCTACCCAATTCTGTCCTTCTATCAACCTCCAATATCTATTTTGTTCCCCATCTTGTGAAACATTTAACTATCTTCCCTCAGGCCCTCCTTGTTATTTGGCTTCTTTGGGTCTTGTTGCTTGTGCCCTGGACTACTCACTGCCCAACCCTACCTGCCCTTGGGGGTTGGAGGAGGTGGCCACAGAGTCATGTTTCCTGTTTCTGGCTATTACAAATAAAGCTACTATGAACATAGTTGAGCATGTGTCTTTGTGGGATGGTGGAGCATCTTGGATGTATGCCCAGTACAGCTGGGTCTTGGGATAGAACTACTTCCAACTTTCTGAGAAACTGCCAGATTGATTTCCAGAGTGGTTGTACAAGTTTTCACTCCCACCAGCAGTGGAGATATGCTCCCCTTGCTTCATAATCTCACCAGTATGTGCTGTCCTTTGAGTTTTTTATCTTAACAAATCTGATCAGTGTAAGGTGAATCTAGAGCCATTTTGGTTTGCATTTCCCTGATCACTAAGGACCTCTGACTCCACAAGTGGAAGTCTGACCTGTAGCCTTCAAGGTGAACCATCGGAAAGACGAAAATACCTGGAAAAAATCTGATGAGGTTTAAGGCCTTCAGCTGCTAAGATTAGCTGCTAAGGCTCTCAAAGCTTGAGAATATCGAGGTCCCTGTGGTTAGGATGTAGTCTGGAGGGTCATTGGGTCCACGTGTGTTCAAACCTTCGTAAACCATTCTAACTGTGCCCACCATATAGGTCACTAACTATCCTCATGTCCTTCATGATATAAGGATATCAAACCAAAATCTCCTAGGTTTGGCCATGGATGACTGAGGGGACTCCCTTAACCCAACTACTGTCATCTCTGGCAGGGAGCCTCAGATAGTCATCACTATCAGGGATATCCATCTGCTTCCTTCTGGAAGTCTACTGGGGCCACTTTTTCTATCCTGATGTCCTGGAGTTTTGGTGATCCACCCCTCTTTTTTGTTCCTCTATTTTCTGAGTAGTAGGACAGCTTTAGCAGCCCCACCAGTTGGCTATATCTTTAAGGTATTCCCCTTGCCAAGTCCTTTCCTAGTGGTACCAACCTGGCCTATCCCTTGCTGAGAAGGAACCTCCTAGCTAACATAGGAACCTCTATTTCTTTCTATTTTAAATTTTTATTTATTTATTTACTTTACATCCCAATAACAACATTCCTCTTCTCCCAGTCCCCCCCTTTCAAGGTTTCTCTCCCAATTCCCCCACTTCTCCTCTGAGAAGGGGGAGACCCCTGGGTATCATCCCCCCAACCCTGCCTGCCGGCACACCAGTCACTACAAGCCTAGGCATATCCTCTTTCACTGAGAGCAGATAAAGCTGCTCAGTTAGGGGAACAGGTTTCACAGGCAGGAAACAGACTCAGGGATATTCCCGTATCCAGTTGTTAGGGACTCCCATGAAGACCAAGCTTCATTTATGCTACATATGTGGGGGGTGGGCCTAGGGCCAGTCCATGCTTGCTCTTTGGTTGGTGGTTCAGTCTCTGGGAGCCCCCAAGGGTCTAGGTTAATTGACTCTATTGGTCTTCCTGTGAACTCCCTATCCTCTTTTGGTCCCTCAATCCTTCCCCTGACTCTTCCGCATGACTCATTCCATTTAATGTTTGGCTGTGGGTCTCTACATCAGTTTCAGTCAGCTACTGGGTGGAGTCTCTCAGAGGACTGTTATGCTAGGATCTTGTCTGCACACATAACAGAATATCATTAATAGTGTCAAGATATTGGTTCTTGCCAATGAAATGGGTCTCAATTAGTGACAGTCATTGGTTGGCCATTCTCTCCACCTCTGCTCTATTTTGTCCTGGCACATCTTGTAGTCAGGACACCTTAGGTAGGAGGTTTTGTGAGTAGGCAATAGAAAGTGGCCACTTCAGGATCCTTATCCCCCACTGCTAGGAGTTTCAGCTAAAGTCACCCCCATAGACACCCTGGGGCCTTCCACTGTCCCAGGTCACTGACCCATTCTAGAGATGCCCCTTCCCCATGATTCCATTCTCTCTACCCTGACCTCCCTATACTTGATCCTTTATTCCCCCCATACCTCCCCATCCCCTCTCCAACAACACAGGTGCCTCCCTCCATCTAGGTCCAATATCTATTTTATTTCTCCCTCAAAGAAAAATTCAACCAGCCTTCCTTAGGTTCTTTGGGTCTGTGGATTGTAGAATAATTATCCTGTGGTTATGGCTAATATCTACTTATAAGTGAGTATATAATATGAATGTCCTTTTGGATCTGTGTTACCTTACTCAGGATGATAATTTCTATTTCTGTCCATTTGCCTGCAAAACTCATGCTGCCCTTGTTTTTAATAGTGGAGTAGAATTCCATTGTGTAAATGAACCACATTTTCTTCACCTATTCTTCAGCTAAGGGATATTTAGGTTGTTTCCAGTTTCTGGCTATAATGAAGAGAGTAAAAAAAAAGTCCTTGTGGAATGGTGGGAAATTTGTTTGGAAATATGCCCAGTATAGCTGGGTCTTGCAGTAGAACTATTCCTGACTTTCTGAGAAACTACCAAACTGATTAAATGCCCAGAGTGCTTATACAAGTTTGCACTCCCAGCAGCAATGTAGGAGTGTTCCTCTTGCTCTACATCCTCGACAGCATGTGATGTTCCTTGAGTTTTTGATCTTAGCCATTCTGATGGGTATGAGAAGGAATCTCAGAGTTGTTTGGTTTACATTTCCTTGGTGACTACAGTAAGGGGATGGTTCTGATACTAAGGTCCTGTTCCCCAATTGGTTCTTGATCAATCAATAAAGATGTCAGTGACCAATGACTGAGGATGGGGCAGGACATTTAGAGTTGCGCAGGAGGATGCAGGGAGAAGGAAAGAATAGGGGAAGAAGAAGGAGGCAGTAGCAGCAGGAGATAAAGTCAACCAGCCATGTGAGGTTTGGGTTGGAGTCGCCAATGGTCACTCTATCAGATTATGCCTGGGGTGGCAGAGGAGGTATAGGACTGCCCAGTCATTGAGTTAGCAAAGGCATTTTAAGATTAGCTGGTATGTGTGCGTGTGTGTGTGTGTGTGTGTGTGTGTGTGTGTGTGGTGGGGGGGTTGTTTGTGGTGTGGGGGGTGTGCATGTTGTTGTTGTTTTATCTGTGGATCCAAGGGTAGCATGGCCCATTCACAGAGCTTAAAGTAGAGTTACAGAAGCCACTCACCACAGATGGCACACAACATGGAAGGTGAGAATCCACTATTAATTTAGGAGTTCTTAGATGATACACACACACACACACACACACACACACACACACTGATATAATTTAATAGGGGGGAGAACTGTTTTCTCAGCAGAGTGGAACGAAGTCATGTGGCTCCAGCATGTGAAAACTAGAACAAAGGAATACTGCTACTGCCAGAAAGAGATTAAGCCAGAAGCAGAGAACTCCTGCTGCACAGTCAAGTCACTAATGGGAGGAAGGCAGTGACAGACAAACCATAAAAGCTGCCTGCTTCCTAAAAGCAGGTAATCAAAGGATAGATTTTTAAAAGTTTATTTAATTGTTTTTAAGGCTAAAAGGGAATACACATTTTGCCTGAGCCTGTAAGACTCTGTGGAGCCTTAACTTACCAGAGACCCCCAAGTGAACACATGGAGTCCAGGATTGATGCAAAATGCAAGAGGAATTTATTGATCTAGCATGCTGGGGTCATCCTGCACACCCAGACAGGAGAATAACCACATATAGCCCATTCAGGGACCTTTTATACAGTTTTTAGAGCAGCAGCCATTAGGCACAATGTGATTGGCAGAACAGTGTGACTTTTAAACTGATTGGTCTTTAGGAAAAGAGGTAGCAAGGACTTAATCTGCCCCTCTCTTCCAGCCTATGTGCTCTCTAACCGGTTTCTTCCAGGAGGGGAAGGTGCCCATATACTCAGGGATAGAGGGCTGGTGGAATTTCCCAAAGTTCTTGAGCTGACTTCTCATTCCCCCCTTTTTCTTGTGCATGCTTCAATCCTGAAGCTATTGTTGATAGTTATGCAGCTCATACTCCTGGTCTTCTGTATCTAGTTCTTTGTATTTCTGCTTTAAGACCATTAGCTGTACTGCACCTATTCGGTCTTTAACAAAAGCAACCAAGCAGTTCAAAATGTAGGGGCCAAAAGTCAACAATAGCAGGAGGACAATTAAGGTCTTAACAAGGTAGAAATGGGGGTGGTTAACTAAGAGGAGGAGTTAAACCAAGACTCTAACCAGCTCTGACTCTGTTTCTCTCTCTCTTTCTCTCTCTCTCTCTCTCTCTCTCTCTCTCTCTCTCTCTCTCTCTCTCTCCCTCTTCCACTTGGCTAACCCTTCTCTCACCATGGCTACTGAATCTTTACCAACCCCAGAGTGGTCTATATAAGAGCAACATTTTTCAGCTAAGGCAGCACATAGCCCTCCTTGCTGGAGGAGGAAAAGTTAAGTCTTATCTCCTCCTATTCTGTAGTATTATTTCTGATAACGAAGTCAGTGATTCTTTAAGATGACTGATGGAAGCGTCTATTCTCTATATATCTAAATCAACGGCTGCCCTTAGACTGTCATAATTTTCCCTTCGTAAGACCAAAGCGGAGGTCCTGTGTGGTACTCCAATGTCCTTGGTGTCCACTGGGCCCTCCCAGGAGGTATCCCACAGCATGAAATTTGGCCCAAACTGTCTGCCTTAAATGCTCCAGGGATGCGAGAGACCCCTCATCACTTCCAGACTGGTGACTGGATCTATGTAAAGAGACATCAGGCACAGTCGCTGGAACCCATATGAAAGAGACTCTTCCTGGCACTGCTAGCTACTCCTACAGTCCTCAAGGTAGACAGTATTGCAGCCTGGGTGCACACTTCCCGTGTGAAACCTGCAGATGCCCCGCTCCTCAGAGATCCCCGCTGGATGGTTCAGAAGATGGACAATCTGCTCAAGCTCAAGATCACTTGACCTTGATCAGGACTGCCTGGTGGTACCTTTGGACAGCACTCACTGTATCCCTTCTGTTGTGGATTGGGGTGGCTGGGGCAATCTCAAAAAGGGTCAGGTTAAAATGATAGGGAGTGTTCTGGGCTCAGAACAGGGCCAAGGGGAGAGGCACCACCCATTCCATGCCAGCCTCCAAGGTCAATTTAGTTAAGGTCTCTTTTTCTGGCTTTTGTTCATTTTCCCTACCTGCCCTGGACTTTGGGGATGGTACTCACAATGAAAGTTTCCAATCTGTCCCCAATACTTTTGCCAACTCCTAGCTTACCTGAGAGGCAAAAGCAGGACCATTGTCTTATCTAATTACCTTGGGCACTCCAAACCTCGGAAAAATTTCCTCTAACACCTCTGATACCACGGTAGCTGTTTTCTGCTTAGTGGGGAATGCCTCAACCTATCCAGAAAAGTATCTACAAACACCTGGAGGTATTTGTAACCAAATTTTCTTGGCTTAACTTCTGTAAAATTGACCTCTCAACATACTCCAGGCTGTTCTCCCCTAGGTCTTTTGCCCTGTTTACTCTTGGCCACATATACATTCACTTGCTGGCATACCTTACACTGTTCCACAGTCTCTCTGGCCCAAACCTGAGGCCTATTATATATACTTTAGGTCCCTTAACTGCTTGGACAAGCTTTTAATCCCCTAACTGAGTCCATCTGTGCATTTGACCTAGTAAGTCTTTGCTTGCTTTCTGGGGAGCACAGTTTTCTTTCTTGTGTGCCATTGCCCTTCCTTCTCTAGGTGATAGTTGGTAGGGTGGCTAGCAATCTGAGTCCTTTCTTCTTCAGTGTATTCTAAGTGAGGCCATCCCTTAGTCTAGTCCCATTTCCCAGCAGGTGTTTCTTGCAAGCCCATAACCAGGATAGGCTCCTGTATCGACACTTCTAGAGCCACTTGATATGCCTGGTTATTGCCCCAGGCCACTGACTTCCTTCCTTTCTGATATTCTGAGTGTGAATAATACTCACAGTTACCGGCTTCATTAGGCATCCAAGTGATCCAGGATTTCTTGTTTATTTCCTCTGGTGTGAGCAGTCCTCTCTCTTGGCATACAGCTCTGTGGATGTGGGATGTGGCAAGGCATACCTGCTATTCATGTAGATGTTGATCTTTTTGCCTGTCCCCAGGTCCAAGGCTTTTGTCAGAGCTATCAGCTCTGCCTTTTGGGCTGACGCCCATCCATAATGGTGGCCCCGGCCTTGCGTTGTCCCTCCATCAGGTAGCTGCTGCCATCAGTGAACTATATCTCCTCGGCATCAGGGAGTGGACAATCCGACAGGCCCTTTCGCCATCCCTGGTCCTCAGCTAGAATCTGCTGGACATCATGAGCTGGCATGTTAAGGTAGGGGTTGGGTAGCAGAATGGCCGGGTGGAGGGCCACTGGTGACATAAAGGTCACCCAATCTGAGTTTAGCAACAGAGTCTGATAATGAGTCATGCAGGCTCTGGTCAGCCATCGATCCAGGGGCTGGCAAACAATGATCTCTAAGACATGTCACAGTCAGGTTCTGTGCCAGAGTCAATTTATCAGCATCTTTAGCTAGAACTGCCACTGCCGCCACCACTATCCGTAGGCAAGCAGGCCACCCAGCAGTAACGGGGTCTAATTTCTATGACAGATAAGCGACTTGGTCCTTCCAGGGGCCCAGCCTCTAAGTGAGCACCCCCTTTGCTATCCCCCTGTTATCATCTACATAAAGATGGAAAGGTCTACTGGCATCAGGCTGTCTTAGAGCGGGGGGTCTTGAGCAAAGCCTGCTTAATCGTGTCAAAAGCCTGTTGCTCTTCTTCCTTCCAATGGAAGGCTGTTAGTTTTTAGTCAGGGGGAAGAGGGGAGCAGCCAATTTAACAAACCATGGGATCCATGGCTGGCAGAAATCAGTAGTGCCCAGGAGTTCACATACCTGCTTGGGGCTCTGCGGAGGAGAGATGTGCAGGATGGTCTCCTTTTGAGCGTTGGTGAGCCAGCACTGGCCATCTTTCAGCAGGTAGCCCAAATAACTTACTTTTCTCTGGTAGATTTGGGCCTTCTTGACAGAGCCTCTGCATCTCAATCCTCCCAGCTCTTCTAAGAGGTGTTTAGTCTCCTCTAGACAGTCCTTCTTAGTCTTGAGTCCCAGGTTTCTTCACAGGCAGAAGGGGAGTATTCCAAGCCAATTGGTACTTCTCCAGGACAGATAAACCAGGTTGCAGCAAGAACAAACTTTCTCAGGCACCTAGAGCTGTGCTGAGATAAACCAGGTTGCACTGCAGCATCAGCAGAAGCCAGATAAACCAGGTTACAGCAAGACCTGCTGTTTCCAGAAGGAGAAGAGCCTTCCTGACTCCTTCAAGGGGTCCTGAAGCATCCTCCAGACCCCCTGTGGTCAAGACGTTAAGGCACATCTGCTCACCACACCTGACAGCCCCAAACACCCACCATGGGCTCTCCGAGGCGCCCCCCCCCCCCCCGAAGCTTGCAGGTAGCAGGGGCTTAATCAGCCCCTCCCTTCCAGCCTACAAGCTCTCTAACTTGTTTCTTCCAGAAGAGGAGGGGTGCCCGTGTGCTCAGGCAAAGTTCCTGAGCTGACTTCTCAAGCCAAGTGGGGATTTCTTCATGTGGTTCGGAACAGATAGAAAGAGTTCAAGATTAGAGGCAGAGAGTCAGATGATAGATATAGCCTTCTTCCTACATGCAAATAACCAAAGGGTAGGGATAAATGAAATTTGATTTAGTTGTTTTTAAGGTAGAAGGGAGCATAATGGTAATTGTTTAAATGTTTGTCAGTATGCAGAGATATTAAGCTACACCGGAGAGAGAAATTAAGGAGAGTGAATGGGGAAAAAAAAAAAGCTTTAGAGAGGATGAAAAAGTCTTGCAAGAGCAATACTCCAGATCTTTGAACATGGCCTGCTCATGGTGTTGTGTTAGAATTGCAGCTCATGTCCAGACAAGCCAATATAGTTCTGTGTGGGAGGTTTATTGTGGGGGAAAAGGGCAAAGATGAAGAAGGAAAAGAGATGGTGGAGGTCAGGACAGTCTGCCTTTCATTTGGGTTGTGATGTAACCGCTCACAGTTAAAGGTGGGGCGTGAACCAAGTGGATTCTGGGAATGTATGGAAATTACCATGGCAACACATGTGCAGGGTCCCTGTCACCTGTCACTGGGTTTGGAGACGGTCTGCCAAGCTGGTTCCTGATACCAACATACCTTGCTTTTTCTTATCATAAAGAGGAGAAAAAAGAGGGAGGGGAAAGCCGATGGTGAAAAGGGAATGGGGCGTAGGGCGTAGGGTCTCTTAAACTGTTTCCTCCTGTCTAAGGACATCGTCAATTTTGGAATGTAGCTGACTTTCACCATTAGGGTCCACTTGGTAAACATTTGCATCAGGCTCCTCTGTGGCCAGCGGTTGGTAACAGGAACTGGTTAATAGTTTGGTTAAAAACTTTTTGTATTTGTCGTTGAAGGAATGTAGAAACAAGATTAATGAGGCAAGGAGTGAATAATAACATCAGGAAGATGACTAGGAAAGGAGTTATGAACGGAGCATCCACTTCCATACAGGCTTTTTGAAAATCCCAGAATTGGAGGCCTCACGTTCCCTGAAATTCCGTATGTCTGACTGTCCTGGATTTTATTTCTCACTATCCCAGATTGGTTGACGTAAAAACAGCATTCTTCTTGGAGGAACAGGCAAAGACCACCTTCTCTAGCTCTCAGGACATCTAGTCCCATTGGTTCTAAAGCATCACAGCTGCCAAAGAATCAATCTGTTTCTGGATTGTAAGCATAGTTTCATGACATTTTTTGAAGCTCTGTCAAGCTTGGAAGTGAACTTATTATATTGGGTCATGGAAGTAGTTATCCCTGCAACTCCAATACCAGCACCTATGGCTATTCCCACAGTGACCAAGAGTGGCATGATCTGAACTGCTGATGTTGGGCAGCTATCATATCTACAACTGGGATTGGCAGGGGCTTGTTTCCCTGGATTACTCCTCGTTCAGGGAAAAGGAGTACCAACATGCAAACTCCTGACCAGCTGGCAGGTAGGCGATGATATACCTGAGCGCCACAAAGAATTGATGTGTTCTAGACTGCGGGGCACTGCAGCAGAGATGGTATATCAAGGGTTATGGTTCTATTGCAGTCTAGGGCACTTAGCGTTCCTATAGAACATGTCCCAGAGGTCCTATAACAGTTTGCCATGGCAAAAAGAGGGACAGAGAAAAGGTATGGGGTCCTGGAAACCTTTGAGTCAAGGCAGCTGACAAAAGGTGAGGTAAGATTACTTGGCAGTATCACTGGGGAGGCTGTAAGTGGCAATTGTGAGTTAGTTCCTGGGGTTACACATAGCCAGCAATCTTTAAAGCAACCAGGTTGGGTGACATTAAGGAACTGGCATGCCGAGGTCAAGGCCTGGAGCAAAAGTCGAAATGACAAGTTAGTGCCATTTATGAGGGGGGATATCAAAGAAGAGTGTCTGATTACTTCCCCTACTTTTCTGATATCTAGAGGTTGGGCAATTGAGACATATTTTCTCTGGATATGGATAGTACTTACTAGGGACCTGGCTTGGTTTTTATGGTAGAGCTTACCAACAACTCCTGTCTCCCACCTGAGATTCTATGGGTCTTGTATGTAGAAAGAGTGTCTTGCGTTGTTAATAAAAGAAGTGATTGGACCATGATTCTAGCACATGTATATGACAAGACCAATATGGGCAGCCCCCATATTCATCTGACCATTTTTTACAATGATCTTTTGTCTGGTCAAAGAGAAAGCAAAAGAGCATAATATTTAGATGGGATAACAGATACAGGGATGAGAGCAATTTGGATCAGTTCCTGGCATCCGGCATCCAGCTAAGGAGCAGTTTTCTGACCCTATTTGGAAAGACTGTTTGTTATCAGTGGGGGCTGGGGGGGTTCTTGAACCTTGAATCTCGAGATGTAAGGGCTACTCTGGATGGAAACGAACAGCAGGGGGAGGATGAGAAGCCCATGTCTAATCCCATGGGTCGAGCGCAGCTGCCAGAGTGGAGTCTCATTTTCTTGGATTGGGGACAAGGTGGGTGGTCTTGAAGTCTTCTGGAGCGTAACAGAGCATGGTCCTGGTAGAGTCCAGTAATTGGATGACACAGGAGAATTATGTTTAGTAACAGAGGGGTTCTGAACATCCCAGATGCGGGGTTCTACCTGAGAAGCTGGTTAAAAAAAAAAAGTTAGTGTCAGTAGGTTGACTGGCTAGAAGAAGGGACAGAGGGGCTGCTGGCAAGCTTGGGTTTAGGTGAATGGGGGGAGCAAAGGAAATAGAGTCTCCCAACTTAGCTAGAAGATCCTTTCCCAATAAGGGGACAGGACATGTTGGCATTACCAAAAAGGAATGGGTGAGAAGTGCACCCCTAAAAATGCAACTAAGTGGTGAGGTCTGGTGAGGAAGGTAAGGTTGTCCTCCTACCCTGATGGTAGGAGAATGAGAGGGGGAAGTGGGTCCCGAAAACTCCATCAGGACTGAGTAAATGATCCCAATGTCCAAGAGGAAGGAGATGGGCCACCCACATACCGTGATGGCTACCGGGGGCTCCCTGCTAATGATGGCTGCGGTAGGGTCGAGGGAGCTTGGGCCTCTTCAGTTGTCCATAGTGAAGCCTAGGAGATCATCTGGAGGGTTACTGGGAGTAATGCGTGAGGGAATCGACAGCCCTGATGGCACCTAGGACATGACCCCCTTAGCTTGTGAGAGGTAGAGCAAGCCCTTGCCCAGTGACCTTGTTGAACACATCTCATAGCAGGAGCCTGGTGGCCTCTGAGTCTTAGAAGACCAGGAATCTGGGGCAGTGGCTGGGGCTGGTTGGACAGCCTTTGCCAGCATATGGTAATTTTGTCTGTGGGCTTTCTCTCATGGTATACCTTGAAGGTCAGTGCCAAAACATCTGCTTGTGGAGGTAGGGGCCCCTTCTCCAACTGCCTAAGTTTAGCTTTTATGCTCTGGGGAAAAAAAAAGCAGATCATCAGAAGTTGCTTACTTTCTGGGTTTTCAGGGTCCAGATTAGTATACTGCAATAAAGCCTTTGTGAGGCATTCTAAAAATTGACATGGGTTTTCCTGTTTGTCCTGGATGACCTTTTGGAGTTTTTCAAAATTTACTGGTTTTAAGGCTGCCCTACAGAGACTGGCCAGGAGGTAGATGATAAGTCTATCTCTGGCTAAAATACCACCCGTAGAATTATAATTCCATTGAGGATCTTGCGCAGGCAAGGCCTCAGATCCAATTGGACATGTTCCATATGTTTGATGAATTTCGTCTGCATGTTTTCTTGCCTGTTCCCAAACTTGTCTATGTTCTCTGGGAAGTAAATTATTAGTGAGGATCATATGTACATCATGGAAAGTCAAGCTATAAGATTGAGTAATGTACTGGAACTCTTGAATAAAGGCAGAGGAGTTAGAGGTATAGGAATCTAGTCTGCTTTCTATTTGAGAAAGTTCACTCAGTGAGGAAAGAACATGTACTCTGACAAGGCCATATACCCCAGTAACTTCCATTAAAGGAGGGACCAATGATGGGTCAGATGTCCCTGGAGGAGAAGGACTTGGGGATTTGGCTGTGGCCTTAGAGTGAGTGATAGGAGGGGTGAAGGTAGGTGTCAATGCAGGGCAATTGGAGTAACCTGAAGCTGGCACAGGAGGAGGTCTGGAGGCTCTGGGATAAACTAGTGAGAAGGAGAAACTGAGGCAGCAGTTTGGGTTTTAGAGGCATGGAAACAGGTCTACGGTGGAAAGGAGGCGGTTCATTAGATGGATCAAGGGTTGTAGCATCATCTGGTGTAGGTGGTGTGGGTTTCATGGCTAAGAGAAGTTGGGTTGGGGAACAAGCAGAACACATAGAGGGGTGGGAGAGAAGTTAGATAAACGCTTGGGCATAGGGAACCTCTTTCCATTTACCAGACGGCTGGCAGTATGTATGAAGATCCCTTAAAATAATTGGATTTACTGTGCCATTAAGTGACATTTGGAGCCACTGTCTAATGGGTACTGAATGCAGACCTTATTGCAGAGGTGTACTAGTTTTGATGCCCTCAAGTCAGGCATTAACTTCAGAGATTTGAGATTTTCCAGGAGACATTCCAGTGGGGAGCCTGGAGGAAGTATATTTGAAGACAACGAAGCACCCATTGGGTGATGGGGATGTTATTGAACGATTTGTACCAGCGTCCTAAGAAGAGTTCAGTAACAAGTTACAAATGAACAGCCAGGCTAGATGTCCAGGTCATCACATGAACACCTATGGGCTATGGTGTTCTCACCAGAAAGCATTTCAACTTAGGCCTAGGAATTTCTGAACAGCTGCAAGAACCCGCTGGGTTAGGAACTGCTTTTGAGAAGAGAAGTCACCCAAGGGTCAAAGTCCTATCTTGTACATCAGCTAGGAAGCTTGTCATAAGGACTGTGGCCATGAAACGCCAACCCCTTAGCCCAAAAAAGGCTGGCCAGGCCTTATCTGGGAATTCAGGGTCCTTCCCGCTGCCTGGAGGAAACACCTTATCAATATGCCAATGTTTGTGTGAGAATTTTAGTGGTCTGGTAGCAAGAAACATGAAACTGTATGCTTGGTGTGGGCCTGTCTGACTTTGTAACCCACGTGGCAGAGGCTAGCCCCATGTGGTGGTCCGAGGCAGTACAGCTCACATGGTAGAAATCTGTGAGCCCCACAGTGGCAGGTGGAGGTGATCTGTAGCTGCAGTGGAAATCCACACGGTGCAGTGGTGGAGGCAGGTGATAGTGGCAGTGGCTACAGTCACATGGTTCAGTCACTGTCAATTGGTCATGGTTGCTGTCAGCTGGAGTCAGGTGCCCTGTCTCCACAGCACTCCTGGGTAGTGATTCCTGGGTTTTGGCACCAATGTTGTGTTAGAATTGCAGCTCACATCCGGACAGACCACACCAGGCCAACACAGTTCCACATGGGAGGTTTATTGTGGGGGAAGAGGGCAAAGGTGGCGACGAAGAGACGAAGATGAAGGGGGAAAAGAGAGGGCGGAGTTTGGGTGGGTCTGTCTTTTATTTGGGTTGTTTGTGATGTGGGTACGGAGACAATCTGCCAAGCTGGTTCCTGATACCAACACATGAGATTTCTTTGCCTGGTATGACAAATAGAGTCTAGAAATAGGCTTATACAGTAAGAAGACTTAGATAATAACATATTGAAGCATTCAATCTTAAAAAATCAAATAGAAGGCAGAAGATAGGTCCCTTAGTCTGTCCCAGACAGTAGAAATTTAGGCCTTGAAAATTTATAGAGAGCCTGGAAATAAGCTCATTCAGTAAGTAGACAGATAATAAATAATTTAAGTCTTGATCTCATGAAGGTCCAGGCAGGAGGCAGCAGTTTTCATTTTAAAGGATAATTTGGAAATGGTCATAATTTTGAACAGGGAGGAAATAGGTGGGATAGATTATTAAATTTTATCCTTGAACAAAATATTGTATAGCTATAATCTTAATTGATAGAAGTATTTATAATTGATACAAATAGAAGTTATAATTTCTTACATTGGTACAGAATTTATATTGATACAGGTTTAAGGCTTTCCTTGGTGTGAATTTCTTATATTGATACAAAATTTGAGATTAATATGGTTTCTCCTACATAGGCATTGTTCTTATGCAACTCATTCAAGAATACGAGACTTAGACCCAGTCCTTCTAATAGTTGCTTTACAAACTGCTTAAGATGATTAAGCAACACAAGTTAAGGGCCAGATAGCAAACTCATGGTTATGTTAGATTCTGATTCAATTATAATAAAATACCTTCAAATTACTCAAAGAGAAATGGCTAAGAGTAGCTAAGGCTTAAGATACTTTACTTAGATAGTAGTCTGTTGCGGGAAATATTAAGAGAAGGAATATATAGCATGTTCCCACGCTATGTACTGGTTCTCATCCCGGTCAGGTTGGCTGGCCTTGCACTGGTGAGCAATGGCCGAGCTGTTTTATCTCGTGGAGCTCTGACTCAAAGCCCCACAATCTTTCCACCCAGCTCACTAGGTTCTCACTGGCAGGTCACTACCATGCCAGCCCCATGCTTCAATACCCCCATGGCCTCTGTGGTGTACATCAGACAAACCCACACTTTTTGCTTCTGTACTTTTCTCTCTAGAACCCAGACGAGCCACGTGAAGGAAAATGCAACACAAACTTAGTTCAGAAACAATAGTAACTTAATCTCTGGGCACAACAACTAAAACCTAATCTTGTAAGCCTTATTTAAATCTGATACCTCTGGTGTCGAAGCCTTGCAGTCCCCATACCAGGAGACTCTAATAGCTACAACTTACCTACATGCTGTCCCCGTTCCAAAAGGACCCCCTCTCTCTCCTGCTTCCTCTCTTCCTCTCTCCCACCTCGAAGTCCCCTATGCGCCCAGTGATTGGCTCTTTTATTCATTAGGGGATTGGTTCACAAGAAGTCACAGGTGTAACTCACTCCTTGTCTGAAGCCCCTCACAGGAGGGCAGAATTAGAATACAAAAAGCCCCAGGGATATCCACAACAGTAGTCTTCATAAACATCAGAAATCTACAGAAGGTGACATTTAATATAATTTAATCATTTGACAATGAGACATGTCTACTCTGGATAGTTTCCTCATTCTCCTTTAAAGAAAAATTGAGCATCTTTACCTCCAGGCAAGGTTGCTTATTGTGGCAAGGTAGCCAAGGGGCAGAAATGACCTATTTCATCTGCAGACAAAATACTGTCTGGGGAAAAGACATACTTTGTGGAATAGTCAACTGATAGTTCTGTCATCATGATCCTGCTTTGCAAAGGTCTGTCAGATGATCCTGGTTCAGAAGGCTGAAGACAGATGATCCGATGGTATGGACTAAACCTCCAAAAATGTAAGCCAGCCCCAATTAAATGTTTTCCTTCATTGCTGTGTCTCTTCAAAGCAATAGAACCCAAACTAAGAGAGCCATTGAAAGGACCAAGGTATCTTTGTTTGGGTTTTATTGCTGTGACCAGACACTGTGATCGAGGCAACTCTTCTTTTTTAAAGAATTATTTATTTTATTTTTTTTTTATGTAGAGGAGTATACTGTAGCTGCCTTCAGGATAGGGTATCAGATCCCATTATAGATGGTTGTGAGCTACCATGTGGTTGCTGGGAAATTGAACTCAGGACTTCTGGAAGAGCAGTCAGTGCTTTTAATTGCTGAGCCATTTCTACACACACACACCCAAGGCAACTCTTATAAAGGACAATATTTAATTGGGGCTGGCTTTTAGGTTTAGAGATTCAGTCTATTATCATCAAGACAGGAGCATGGCAGCATCCAGGTAGATGTGGGGCTGGAAGAGCTGAGAGTTCTACATCTTCATCAAAAGGAAGCCAGGGGCAGACTGGCTCCCACTTGGCTAGGATGAGGGTCTCAAAGCACACCTACACAGTAACACAGTTCTGCCAACAAGGCCACACCTCCTCTAACAAGGCCACACCTCCTAATAGTGCCACTCCCTGGCTCAAGCATATTCAAACCACCACACCAGGTAATTCATTTTTATCCTAAACTCCTCTATTTGCCCTCTGCCCTACTTATCTTGTAAACAACTTGACCCAACCCCCAACATCCTTCCTGAGTAAACTACAAGAGCTAGACAGGGCCAATAGTTTCCTTGCTGACACATCTGCCCACCTCAAAGTAATCCAGTGTAGGGTTGCTCCTCTAAGACACATCCAATCCCTGTAAAGGACAAATTGCCTCTACTGTCTGCTTCTTCTTACTAGTGGTTTTTCACTTTAAAAAGGCCTGAGGTGGTTTGCGGGAGGTAGTAGTTCCAGTTCCAAAGTCTGGCCACATCCCTAATCAAGTAGCTTTGGAAGTAAACTGTAAATTGTTCCTGCTTTATTTGTACTGCATGGTCCTCATCATTTGTGTGACCCCAGACCCAACAACATCATCAGGTATTTTTACTTTTGGGCTTTCTCATCTCTCACATAGTATACCTCAAAGGCCAATAAGACTTCTGCCTGTGGAGTGAGGGGTCTTTTCTTTAGATGTTTAAGTTTGGCCCTAAGATCAGGGAGAAGTAGGTCATAAGAAATTGTTTCCTATCTGGGGTCTTGGAATATAGATTGGCATATTTTAAGATGGCCTTTGTAAGGTGGTCTAGAAACTAAAATGAGTTTTTTTGTATTTGTCTAGTATGACCTCTTGGATTAAAAAAATAATTTATTGCTTTAAGTGTAGCCCTGTAATGACCAGCCAGGAGGGAAGTTATAAATTGATCCCTGGCAAGGATGCCCCTGGGATATTGTAATCCCATTCAGGGTGAGAGAGTTAAACCAAAACCAAAAGAATATGAGATGAGCAGCAACAGTCAGTCTCCACTGAACTAGTCTGTGTTATGAAATACAATGCCATATATAATGTTATTGTAAGTCGGTACCTGGCAGGCTCATGCCAAGGTATCCCCTGAGAAATCATATCATGCAAAAGACCTGATATAAGGAAAATTTATTGTGGGGAAAGGGAGGTAAGTGGGGACCTGTAGGATCGTGAGAGGCAGACTGGCTTCTGGTTGAGCTAAAGTTTAAAACCCTGGAGACCCAGTAGGGGGTCCCCAGCAGGAGATAACCTTACAAGGGACAGTAGGTGTTTTGCCATGCTCCTGGGCCCCAGACTCCTGACAAGAGGCCACAGCTCTCTATAAGTCTGTGACCATCAGTCATGTAAGGCCAACACCCAAAGCCCCTCCAGAGGCAGAGGGTGTGGTCACATAGCCTCAAGACATGTCCATTTTAATGAGGTACCTAGAGGCTTAGCCAATAAGCTCCTCTTCCCAGCCACTCCTCCCTGCAAAAGGTATTTAACTTCTGGCCTGCCCTGAGAAAGTGGGGTATAGTTTTACTCATTACCACTCTCCACCATGACAATAAATGCCCTAGAACCATGGACTGTCTCTCTTCATCGGGATCCATTGTGGGGAACGATAGAACAGGCCTTCGTCTAAAGAGCTTTGTCTAGTCTCCAGCAGAAGGCCTCTCAGTGCTCCCAGCCATGGTCTCTACCAAACCACCGCCCACAAGCAAAGGACTCAGTCCCCAGTGGAACCCAGCCTGGCTCCTCCTCACCATTCCCCCTCGGCCCCAGGCTGGATCCAGCCCTCAGGCCCCCATTCCATTCTTAGTTCTTCCACGGCACCCAGAAGTACCTGGGATGCCCAAGAGCCTGAGAACCAGACTGAGCCAGCACCATGAAGTCCTTGGGTGGTGTCCCATGGCTTCTCACAGCCTGACACCTGCCTGGAGGTGCTGTGGGTGAGTGCAGTCAAACTTCCCTCTACTCGCCTCCCACAGAGGCCTGAGCCCTGGGGAAGATGTAGTACCCTCACACCACATTAACCCAACAGGGACCTGGAAAAGGAGAAGAGACAGAGAGGTGGGTGGGTGGGGGAGTGGACAGAGAATGACAGAAGGAGAAAGAGAGGCTGGCCCAGTGGGGAAGGGGGGGAGGAGGGGAGGTGTGGGTTGTGAGCAGTCCTTTTATACTCAGACCACTCACACCTGGTGGCGGTGCAGGTAGTAATGGTGGCAGGTGATGATGCAACCTGTTGCTAGGTTGCTGCTGGGAACAGCCTAGGAGAATTGTCTGTAAACCAATAGTCTGTCCCTTTATTTGTTTTGCTCTCCTTTCTCTATCACATAGTCTTGCCTAATATGGGACAGATTTTGGAAACCTTTAAAAACCATGCTTGGGTCTAGAGGAATGGGAGCCATATACCCCAATTTCACACCCAGCTTTTAACTGATGTGGGACAACATAAAACAACAGTCTAATGCCACTCATATCTAAAAGACCCAAATTCTCATAAAACTGAATCCCATAAACTGAGAAGTAAGAAGGCTTGGAGATGGGACATTTTTGAGCTCTAGCCATAGGCAGAACACTGTAGGAGAGAGCTGAGAGATACACTAGCCACTGAGGGGTGTGCACTGCAGCAGGCCTACTCCTTTGCCTTCTACCCTGACTGCTAGGCTTCTTGCTCCCATTTTTTTGCAACAAACTTACAGATCCATCAAAGATAACTTAAAAGATGGGACATTTACACGGTGTGTTTGGTGGAAGACCAGAGAAAAAGAAACTTCTCAGAGAGGAGAAAATAGAAATAGGAAATGGGAAATCCCTTTCCATTCCCTGATTGCTCACAGCATTTGTAAAGATTCCTAATAATATTGGGACCTACCTAGGGTACCATTAGGTGGTCATTTGGATTGATTATCTAAGAAATACTGAAGCCAAATCTGAGTGTAAATGCAAACAAATTTAGGATCTTTCAGGTTGGGTCCCAGATGTAGAGGTTGGAGGTTTTCTATGAGACATCCCAAGGGGACTTAGAGGATATGAAAGACATTGTTCCCATGGATGAGAGATGGGAAGGAAAATGTCACTGAAGCCTGGCTAGGACTCAGGGAGGACTGAATGAAGACCAATGTGTTGTCACCCCACTCAATGGGTGTAAGCACCCAGTACTCAGTAAGCACCTGGTGCTCTGACTTTTGTAGAAGTCAGAAGGTGAGGACAATAACTGAGCTCTAGAGTCTCAGGAAAGAGTTGATGACTGGAGTGGTTATAGCAACAAGGGCCTAGAGGAGTCATGAGATTTACAGGAAGATCCAAAGTGAAGGTGGAAGAAGAAGGCAGAAAGGGGTAAAATACCCCACTGGGCTTAAGGAAACAGTAGAGTTGCATCTCTGAGGATGGTGGGATGGGATCAAGAGGAGAGGGCCAGCTGTAGTCTTTAAAGACCATGGCTGGAGTTACCTCCACCTCTGTGAACACCAGAAGAGTGCTGGGGCCATTCAACAGTCCTTTCCTTGGATTCAGGAAAACGTTAACACTGATCAAGGTACACTTATCTAACTGCCTCTTGTGGGTAGGGTGCTGAGCCATTGGTGAGTTACAAGGTGAGTCTGAGGCAGATGGGCTAGAGATGAGCTATGGGGTTCCAGTGGGGCTCAGACTGCAAGCTGCAAGCACCATGGGTGCCTATCCTTCGTTTTGGCACCAAAATGTATGTATTGCAGCTTTGAAGGGAAAGGCTTCTCCTGTAGAAGTATTAAGCCTCTGCTCCAGCAGGGGAGGTTTTCCCCAGTGAAAGCTCTGCTCCAGTCAAAGTGGTACAGCTCTGTTACAAAAGGTATCCCGGCAACGGGATACCATAAAGTCACACCACACAACAAACCTCACACAAGAGACTTATTAGGAGGGAAAAGCCCAGGAGGATGTCTGCCTCTGCTCATTGAGAAGCAGCAGAGAACTGAGCAGAGAGCAGGTTTTAAAGAGGGTTTCTTGGTTGGTGGTGGTGATTTTTAGGGTGTCCTGAGATTGGAAGGATTATGTGGCTTTGGTTTTGAAGCTCAGGAGTGGTGGGATTCTGTTTCTTGGCCCTGGTCTTGGGGTAAAGTCTAGGCCAGTGTGTTCTTTCTCTGGCCCTAGTCTTAAGGTCAAGTCAGAATCAGTGTGTTTTTCTTTGCCCTTTTAGCTGACACCTAGCTACCAAGCCAGATGTTTGGGACTCCCAATTATACCTTGATGGTGAACGTCAAGTTTATCTCAAGGACTTTAATGCCCCATTCAGCAAGAAGTAGTTTAATGATAATGTTGACTCCCTTTTCTGACCCTGATTGTTCATCAACAATAAACAAAAGGGGGAGAATGTTAGCCCCCTGACGCACAAAAGTAACCAGGCCCTTCCCCTGAGGACCACCAACTGCCAGATTTTACCCACAGAATAACTGCCCAAATGGCTGGATGCTGCCCTCACCCTACATATACAGTAAAAAGCCCAAGCTCAAAACCTGAAATTACACCAATTCCTGAGCTCACCAGAAGATCCGGCCTTCAAATTCCACCAATATGCATCCTGGAAAGCACCCTCCCCTGAAACCCTATAAAAAGCTTGCCTCTGCTTAGCTACCTGCTGCTTCTCACCTGAGCAGAGACAGCCACCCTCCTGGGCTTTTCCTTTCCCATAAATCTCTTGTGTGAGGCTTGTAGTGCAGTGTAACTTTGGGGCTTTCCTTGGCTACCAACTACTAGGATACCTTTCCTTCTGAGCTTTAACAGTTACACCTACCATGATTATGGGCCACAGACCCTGAACCAAAAAATTTAAATGCCCATAAGCTTTATTTTTAGAAAAACAATCTGTTGTTTTTTCGAAACTGGCTATCTCAGTAACAAAAACTGACACAGCAAAGTCAGCTTCAGTTTTCATCTTCACTAATGATTAGACTTTACAGGTATATCCACCAAATGAAAAGCTAAGGTCAGTCCTTCAGCCAGGCTTTTTAGTTTTAAAGATTTCCTTTTCTGGCTTATTTCAGTTACCCAGGACTATCTCCAGTTCCATTTATTTTCCTGTGTATTTTCATTCTTTACAGGTGAATATCTACTACGTAGACATACATTTTTGTTGTTGCTCTGCCAATACCTTTGCAATTGTGCATAGTGCTGTCATAAGGCTATGTAAGCATGTCTGCGGGATGCTTAGTGTCCTTTTGATACATTCCCAGGAGTGGCATCTCTGTTTTCAGTTAAGAAACCTCCACTCCACACAGATTGCACCAATTTATCTTCCCATGTTCTTGCTCTCCCTCACTGTTGCTGGCATTCGCTCCTTTTTTGCTCTAGCGCACCCTCCTAGTCATTCATCCCTCCTACACATTCATGCCTCGTCTGGTGTGAGTACCTTTCTAAGTTCTGGTACAAACCACAAGATGCACTTGATGTAACTTGAAGACAGGAAATGAAGGTTCTTCCTCCTAAGAGAAGGTGTTATTCCTAAGAGGTTTTGTTACTTAAATGTGGTAACAAATAACATTTAGTGCTATTTTAAAACATTCTAGTTACCAGATTCTTCAAAGCTTGTCCACTGAAACTTGGCAGAAAACCAGAAAACCATTGTATAAATGCCACCCCGGCCAGCCCTACCAGAAAACCATTGTATAAATGCCACCCCGGCCAGCCCTACCATCTGTTTGTCTCTGCATTTAGCACCTATAAAAATAAAGGAAGCACCCACAGCAATTATGCATTTATAGGCACATTGTTTGCTTTTTTTTTTTTTAAAGCTAGACTGTTTCAGCTGTCTCTATTCCAGAAGGGGGCCCTGGGTGACAGGTGTCTTGGCTTACATGGCTTGAAGGACAGCTGCAGAAACTGATAACTTGTGGGTAGAGGACAGTTCCCAAGTCATGCAACCTGTCTAGGCTTCAGCAACATATTAAATACAGTTGCCTTACGCCTCATCAGGGAGCTGCAAAAGGACAAAGAAGAAAGCTTGCCAGATGAAAGTATCTCTAAGTAGACATCAATATGGTATTCCTGAAAAAAAAAAATCTAGGTGTGAGAGAACCTGTGGGTGGATTGCCAGAGTCTCACATATTTGTGCATCTACTGAGACCAGCTCCCCCTAATGCTGCTACTCAGCAAGGCAGAGTATGGAGCAAACCTAACTTAGGTTTACACATTTCTCACTTGGTATTCCTTAGCCTCCTATCTACCTACATTCTAAACATCCAGCTAACTTGTTTCTTTACTTAGGCTCCATGACGGCTCAACTTTTAAAAAATTTTACTTAATTATTTATGAAGTGATATGAGACAGGTCTAGGCTGGCCTTGAACTGATGCATTTGCCTCTATCTCCTGAGTTGATATCACAAAAGTGCACCATTAGGCCTTGCTAATTTTATTTTTTTAACTAACAACTAATAAATAATAATAATACATGTATATATTTATGGGGTACTTGATTATAGGATAGCTAAGTTGAACTAATTAACATGTAAATCAATTCATAATTTATGATAAACTTTTCAGCAAATTTGAAACACAAATGCTGTATTATAGTCTCTTCACCAGAACACTAAGATACTCTTCCTAACTGAAATGCTCTATTATTGGCTTAATATCTCCCCTCCCCATCCTCCTCCTCTTCTTGAAGTTACCACTTCTGAGTTTGACTTTACAGAGTCCTCATGACTTGTGACTGCCCACTATGTAGTATGCCTTCCCTGTACAGTGGGCTGTACATACCTATGGAGGTCTGCACCAGTGGATTCAATCAGCTACAGATGAAAGCTAAAGTGACACCAGTTCTGAGTGTGCACAGCCCCTTTCTTAGTAGCAACACAGTATGTGCACAGCACTTACATTACTGAAATTATACAAGAGTATTACATACAAACACTATATTTAATCTCATATAATGAACTTGAGCAGTCATAGACTTTGCCATTTATGGTGTGTGTTTTCAGGGCACCAATCTTCTATGCATAACAGGTCCAGTACATTTATTTTTGTGTCCAGTTGATTTCATATATCATATTCTTTAAGTTTATCCATTATTTTTTCTCTTGCTGAGATTAATAGGGGCAAAGGCAACATAAAGGAGAGAAAGTCTTATTTTGGCTCATACTTCCAGGGTACAGTTCATCATGGTGTGGAAGTCATTGCAACAGGAACTTGGGTCACATGTCTGTTGTCAAGAAGCAGAGAATGATGACTGCTCATGTGCACACGTATTTTCCTCTTCAGACAGCATAGGTAATGCCACCCACAGAATGTAGATCTTACAAAATCAATTAACATAATCAAGATAATCATCACAGGCATCCCCAAAGACACATTTTCCAGGCAATTTGTAGATCTCAAATTGACATTTGGGATCGACTATCTCATCTATGTTGTATCACACATGACAATTCTCTAAAGGTTAGATTGTATTCCTCCGGTTTTTGTTGTTGTTGTTGTTGGTGGTGGTGGTGGTGTTGGTGTTGGTGGTGGTGGTTGTGGTGCCCTGGGCCAAGGCCCTGTGCATGACAGGAACACACTTTATACTGAACTACCCCCTAGTCCCCATGCTTTAGGTATTCATCCAGTGGTGACACCTAGATATATATTGGCTATTATACAGTGCTACCGTGAACATAGGAGTACAAGGATATCCTTGATAATACATTTCCATTTCTTCAGCTATATAACCCAGAAGAGCTGAGTTATGTTATCTATTGTGTTCTGAGGAACCTGTCCAGTTTTCCAATGACTTTATCCATTTATATTCCAATGATGTAAGGGATCCCTTTTCTCTACATCCTCACCAACTTTATCTTATAATTGTGACAGGCTTGTGAGGTAGTATCTCATGTCACAGTGAATTAATTTCCTTGATTTTGTGTGTGTGTTTGTGTTGCTTCTGGCTTGGCTTTGCTCACCTTCTTTGGCTGGGGCTCCACTTCTCTAGCTCTCTGAACTCTGCACCACAAAACTCTGTGAACTTTGCTCACTACAGAGGTATAGCTGGTGTGAGCCCTGTACCACGGGGAATGCAGTAAATGAAGACTCCACCTTATGCATTCCAGTGACAGGAAGACCATAAATAGATGGGCAAGAGAAACAGAGATGCATAAGGACTGAAGGAGAGCCAAGCACGGGAAACAGCTTCTTTCTACAGGATTTTGCTAAGTGGCACTAAGTGATGTGAAAAGTAAGGTGAGAAAACCTGTGAGGTGTGTAGGAACATGTCAGAAATTAATACCTCCAAGACAAATCCTAAAGGTGGACTGACAATACAATGGACAGAGGACAGTGGAGGAAAGGCATTTTTGAACCAGTCTATCTTCCTATTTTGGAGTATGGTAGTAATGTCCCTTACCTTCAAGTCTTTTTGATGACATTTCTTAAATTATTTAGGCATTGTAAACATGCTAGCTTCCAAGGGCGCCATAACAAGCTTCTTCACACTGCTTTGAGGTGCTGTTTCATGTAAAGGTATCAGTATGACCAACTTTATGAGAGCTGTAGGGAAAAAGGTCTTCCTATCACCTGGCAGTTTCTGGTGGCAGAGTGATGCTGGAGTTCCTTGGTTTGCTGACTCAACATACTTATCTTTCATTTCCACCCCCTTAAAGGGGCTGGTTGCTAGATTTAGGGCTGATCATGATTCAGTATGGGTTCATTTCAACTATACCCACAAAAAACTTATTTCTAAAAAAAAAGTCAGATTTGTAGGTTTTGGCTTGACATAAATATTGGGCAAATACTGTTCAGTTCTCTGCTCATGTTCTGTGATAAGAGGTTTTGGCTTTTTTTTTTTTTTTCTTTCCTTCCCAGTGACAATGAAAGACTGTATGAGAGAGGGATCACAAAGCTATGACCAGTCTCTTCTAGGCTTTACCATAGCACTCACTGATCAAGCACTGAACCTGCTTGAAGAAAAGGGTCTCCATCCATTCCAATAGTTGCTACCTCCTGAGACAACAGGGTTCAGGCACTCAGAGTTTACTATGCTGGGCACACTGTAAGCACTTTCGTATTCTTAGTTTTGGATTATGCTGTAATTTTGAATGGCATATTTTCTCCATTGTATACAGGCATTGCTTATTGCTAGTGAATTACAAAGTTTTTTATTGAAATCTTTCAACTGTCACCTTACTAAAAGTGTATTATGCCTTTCTGGCTGTTTCTCTTGGATTTTCTTGGTGCAACCACATGAGTTCTAAGGTTCTCAAGTCATGGTGATATATGACATTCAACAACAAGAAAAAAATCGTCAAACAATGATTATCTGTAGGAAGAAACAATGTCCAGGAAGTGGCTTATTTATGTCTGTTACCAAGACAAGTTCAGATATTCTTTTCATGCCTACAGCAAGGAAGTGAATCCAATGTCATTACTGCCACATACATTGATTACCACCCAAGTGTTGCAGTTCTGAAGACAAGGTCCAGCATCTTGACTGACAGTTTAGTCACAATCTACAGCAACATGGCAGACATACAAAGAGCCACCCTTTCCCAGAAGTTGTACCATAACGAACTGGCTAGTTGCTTGATGCCAGTGTTTCATGTGTGAGGAGGGCAGAGTTCCTCCCACTGTCGAGTACCAGAACCACACTCGGCCATAGGGTCTGGTTCACTTTTAACATTTCAGTAGCCTACCATAGTAACCCTCTTTGCCCTTCCACAGATACCTCAATTCAAAAGGTCACTTCCACTCCATTTCCCCTCTTATTACCATACCACCCAATTTCAAGACATCATACTTCATAGTATACAGTTGTAAGGTTATTAATGAGCCCTCCAGCAATGACCCTGTCTGTTTATACTGCACTGATCCTAACACCAGCACTGTCTACCATCATACATGGTCAATACACAGCTGCTGAATACAATACAGGGATCATTCAAAATCTACATTATAATTAACTAATTATATAAAAACACATTTTCTAGGTAATATTCTAGAATAAAAATGTTTCAGGTTTTGCCACCTGTAGGAAACTACCATGCAGGCTCAGCACTGCAGGTGTCTGGACAGAACTGGCAAGTACATGACCCACTGCTGCTTTCCCACTGCATCGCCTTCAATTCTTTGTTTCTTCTTTCTCAAACACCAATTGGATGAGAACTGTTATTAATCTCCAGAGACTCCTGGAAATTTATCCAAAATAAAGACACACTCAGAATTCTTGTCATGGCCAGGATATCTTTCACTTATCTATTAATATATGAGGACACTAAGACCTCCCATATGGTATCCCACATTAGTTACTTCACCATGTCACTCACAAATATCAGTCTTTTCCCAGGTTTTCCCAACTTTCAGATATCCCCTTAAATGCAAGAACTTTCCCACAGACTGCAGTAGCTGGTGCTCAGGTGCAGGTATGGAAAGCTTGGAGATGGTTGCTTATTAGTCTTCTGGACAGGTGGAGCATGCCGCGAGGGAGGAGGCAAAATCCTTTTTTTTTTTTTTTGCAAGGTTAGCTTCCAGGATGAGTTCAGGTTTTGCAAGCCTAGGAAGTAGCACTCTTTCTAGAACAGCTTCAGTTGGAGGTAAAGTCAGATATCCATCTCACTTTCCCAGAATCTACCAACCCAGACAAAAACACAAGAGCTAGATTCAGTGGAATTCTACTTGAGGACAAGGTCAATAATGACAACTAGAGAGCTGGAAAAGGATAGAATATAGGTGAGCTTGGAACAACCATGGCCTTTGTATGAGAACTGCAGCTACCAGTGTAAGATCCACCCTCTCTTGGAGTGGGCCTTACAAAAGCTGACTAACATCCCAGGGAACTCAAGTGGGCTTATGCTTTTAAAAGATGGATTCGCATTTCCTAGCATCCTGCAAGAACCACTTAGTACATGTGTTCATGAACTAGCAAGAGTCTCTGACGACAACCTTCACTGAGAGGATGGAGGTGAAGGTGGTGTCATAGTTTAGATTTGGACTAGAATTCTAGGTTCCATTACAACACAGATTAACACCAACATCAATAAAGTATTACATATAAGATGAAGTCATGGTTAACATTTTTGTCAAAACTGTATTTATTTTGAGATGACAGTTTTTGATTGCACATTTGAATCTATTTATAAACAAAAGTTCTCATAAGGAATAAAGTCCCCTGCCCCCCAAACAAATCACAAAAGAATACAAGATGGTTTACTAGAACCTATAAACCCCAAATCCAGTCAAAACATGTTGGAGGGCATCTCTTAGTATAAACAGGTTCTTGGAGAACTCTACATGGTTTTTGGATCAAGTCCTGACTTGGGCACAGCTCACCCTGCAGCAGTGTACACGCAAAGCAGCTTCTAATGACACACTATCAGTAAAAGTAGTAAATTTGTATTGCTTACCGAAAAAGTTTCTAGTAAAAGTGGCACCAGAGGATCTGTGGCCTTGACATGTACAAACTCAATAAGAAGCTCTAACAAGCAGCATCGAGTACAGCTTGGTAAAGTCATCAGCACTGTGAGCACACGCCTCAATGACTCCCTTCTCTCTTAAAGTAGCTGTCAGGCAGCTTGCTTCAGGGAGGGCATTCTGGTGCTGCTCTGCGCTCTGCATCCAGTAAGGCCTAACTGTTATTATGGGCTGGAGTTTTCTTTCTGTTGATGAGCTGAGGGATTCTAGTCCTAAGCTAAGTACTTTCCCCAGTTCTGCTGCGGGCTATGCTTCCTGTTTCCTCCTGTTGACAAGGATAGGCACCATCTGTGGCTTGCTTTTCAGAAGACCATTCATGTTGGTAAGAACTGCCAAGGCTCAGTCTTGAACATTCACTCCAGTGAAGGCCAGGACATAGTGGTGAATAAGACAGAAACAGTATTTAAGGAAAGCATGTGCTCTATCTTATTCCTACTGGCTAACTTAACTCCTCGCCTGGTTGAAGTCCCAGGTGCGTTTCAGTTTCTCAATCACTTCCCCTCACTGCTCTTAGAATTAATTTACTCATCATCCATAAAACCTGCTCAATTTTACTTTTTTGAGGCAGAGCATTACTACATAGACCAAGCAGGCCAGCCTCAAAAATCATGATCCAGTGTTACCACTCTGAAAAAATTGTCCAATTTTATATCAACATAACTAAAAAAATATTGCAGGAAGGCAGACAGTATTTGTTCTATGTACATATATATTTATTTAACTTATTAAATACCTATAGTGAACTAAGAATATATACATATATAAACTCAAAGCTTAAAATATGGCCCCAGGTTGCAGCAGGAATATGCAAAATCATAACTCAGCAAATTCTGCCTTGAAGCTCAGCTAAGCAGCAAAATCCCTCAAAGCAAGGGAAACACCAAGTTGGAGATATCCCAGGTAAGAGAAGGAACACAGAACAGAAGCACTATCTCCAACAGCTGGAGGCATGAGGCCACAGCTGGTCTCACCTGAGCATTAAGGCATGAGAGCACCTCTAGAACCTTCAGGATCTCATTATATTTTAACTTCATTTAAACTTAACTCCTTTTTTTTCCTGGTGAAAAAGTAAAACAAAATTTACTGGAATGTGTGTTTATTCTCCAACAAATTATATTTGCTGTTTAAATCAAGTCTATAGTCAAGAAACAGTGGCTTTCTTCATCCTTCATCAATGACAATGAGCTCTTTACTAAAGGCTGCACTGAGATAGCATTCCCAAACAGCATCCAGTGTTACCCGTTGGACACTGAACTACTTTGCAAACAAGTTACAGTCACTATGATTTATCAACACTGCTATTAGATTTGTTTTATCTCCTTTTTTCTTTTGGCAAACTGAGAACAACCCAGAAAACAAAAATAAATTGTCATTATTGTATAGAAAAATTAAATGAGCCTAAATTTACATGCCTAGTAATTCAGATTAAACAGTACAACTGAAATTCTTAGTGCAAGAAATACAACCAATTAATTACAGCTTAACACTCATTGATGCAAAGGGAGAACTTTCCTATTCAGAGGTAGAGTCCAGTGCACAAGGCTTGAAAACAGTAGTCAACAGTCTGAATAAAACCAAGCCAGGCTATAAAGAGTCACTGTTGATGTCAGATACCAGACTGTGTATACACACATACAACAAATACACTGTACAATCTTTTAAAGTAGTTTAATAAACTCCACAAAATAGTATCAGGTGCATTGAACTATTTACATAAGTCAATTTCCAAATCTCCCATTCAAATAAAAGGAATAAAAATAAGATTTCTGCTATCAAGTCAGCAGTTCTTGCCTGAAATGGGCTGGTAAAATAAGGTACTTTACATGAGAGGAAGGAATTCATCTAAGAGGTATTCATATTTGGCTAAGAAAATAGGTCCCTTTTAGAGTTATAGAGATGAGGGAATACAAAATGACACTTTCTACATTTTTAGACCTCTGTTTAAGGTTCGTGAGGAGAGAAGTTGATCCTGTTTCCCACTCAGAGCAAATCATCAAAGATGCAACAGGAGGGTAGTTAGTTTTCTACTTCCTGCTTTGGAAGTTTAGGTCAGAACTTGCTCATATTGCATACAGAACTGCACAAGACACACTGTGTTGAATCCTAACTAACACTTGAGGCTCCATACTCTTGGAATTTTGACATTTTGTTCCTTCCATTCTACAAAGTGTGCTCTATTGAGAGGGGTCAGGCATATGCTTTTAGGGTATTCAACACTAACATACAATTCTAAACTTTTCCAAGCTCACCCTGGAGGAGTATGTAACAAAGCAAATGCTAGAATTTGTCTCAAACAAGGAAAACCTCACAAACCTTTGTCACCGCAACCTAAGAAGATGGGCAGAAGCCAAGCACTTGTGTGTGACTCAGACTCTTAGACTTCATGTCAGATTCTCTCATAGGTACCTTTAACCCTTTTATTACACTCAACAGAAGAGTTTAATCCATCCCAAAACAAGCCAGAAACAGTCAGAAACGCGAAAGCTGGTTATAATTAAGGAAGTAGGAGCCTTCACAGTTTGTGTAGCTTCTCCAAGCACCCACAATGACAATGCGAGTTGAATTGTTTTTTTTTTTTTCTTTTTTTATTCAATCATTCTGTGAAAAATACCTCAGGAAATAGTAACATTTTTCCTTTTAGTGATCTTCCCACTGGAATACCCACCCGCCCACTCCCCATTTTCTAAATTTTAGATTTTTAAAAAAACTGTATACAAATAGACTAAATTTGATTTAAAGGAAGCATATAAAAGTCAAGGAGAATATTGCTTACAACAATGGACATGGAAGTAGAAGAATGACCAGGCAGGGAGCACATGGACACGGCTCCTCATGAGGTTAGGAAAACCTGGCTCCCCAGATGCTTCTCTATCCAAGATGCTTGTGCTGAGGACCTTTGCCTTCAGCCACAAAGTCTGATTGAGTTTTGTAATTACACCTTCATGTTAGCAGAAAAAGAGAACCTGGGAGGGAGAGGAGGTGACAAAACCAAAACCAAGAACAACCAATTGCAAGAAAACTGGAAGGCACAAGCACCCATGTTAATCTAGATAGAATGTTCTTGGAATTAGGCAGGAGAGGGATAGTTTTGGTTCAGTACTACAGTCAAGTTAATTCTGCTATTGTTGAAAGAGGATCATATAAAACAGGTATGTAGAAACACAACAAGCACATCTTACTTGTGAGGAAGAAAGCTCAGAAGACGGCTAGAGAAAATGGAGCAGAGATAAACAGTACTATTTATTTGGATGTCTGTGCCATGGTGGTTACAAACTATACTCTCTGCTCTGAGGAATCAAAACCAAACCAGAATAAAAATGAACAAACATCCCATCCCCAATCCCAAGAGAGCAGCAAGAAGGAATGCAGGAAGTCTTACAGAGCATACTGATTCCAAGGGCATAGCATGGCATTCCTGATTTAGAGATGTGTTCAACTCTGCTACCTACCATCTGGCTCCATCTGGTATCTATGACCAGACAGTGACCCAGAAACAGCAAAGCTACCAAGTAATCTATGCCTGCCTCAACACAACTTCCTTTCCCTTCATTTCCTTCTCCAGGATTAGAGTCTGTTTCCTCCATGAAAGAAGTGCTGTTCCTGACGGCCAGGAAGGCTTGACACCAAGGTTCCTGAATACTGATTTCACGTCCCTTAAAGCCTCTTTCCGTGCACCCACGCCGTGTGGAGGTGGGCATGAAGGCAGCCTTGATGGGGCTATGTGTTAAAAACAGAAGGAAAAAAGAAAACCAAACCAAACCACCCACGTTCATCTTTTCTTAAACAAAAGGAGAAACCGAGGGATGGCATGGCCTCAGGAGAGTGCCCCAGTTAGGAGAGGATGGCTGGGGACCACCGTGGCAGAATCAGGTTGTCAGCACTTGCTGAACGCTTCCTCACGGGTTTTCTCAGGTCCTTGTACTTGTCCTCACAGAGACGAGAGATGGCCTGAGAGGGAGAAAAACAATGCAGGTCAGGGCACATACCAAGGTCCCACCTCAGCCAGGGGCTCTACAAGGCTGTCACATCTGCTGGCTCAGCTGGTCTTACTGCCTAGCACAACTCCAACCCTGTTTTGAAATGGGGCAGTGAGGTCTTGAAAGCAGAAGAGAAGGAACACCGAAGGCTACTGTGAGGGACAACCATAATGAGCACTGTACTTGTGAGAGACAACCACAGTAAGGATGGCAACAAATAAGGTGTCCAGTTTGACCTAGGAGCCAGAGTGGACCAACATGGTGGGTGTTAGTGAGACCAGACAGAGGGTTTTGAGGGATGGAGAGCCCACACAGGCCAGGATGGCACTTTGTAATCTGCAGCCATCGAAAATCTGCCACTAATCTTAAGATAGCATGCTAAAATTCAAAGGCTGCATTTTAGGAAAATAACTCATGTCAGCAGAGAAGATGGACTACAGAAGAGAAACCAGACAGGCATCCATGCTGAAGCCAAGTGGTCAGCTGGGAGAGAAGACAGATTACCAGGCTGAGCTGTCTCACCCCAAGCACTATGTACAGAGTTCTTGGGTCTTTTATTTAAACTTTCTGAGATTACCAATTGCTCTTTCTCATGAATACTATGTGTCTGAATTCATAATAGCAAAGATAGTAGTGTTCCCTCTTCAGTGCTTAGCACCCAGCCTGTCTCCTTGCTTTACCGAGTTTCCATCTTAGGATTAATGGACTGCTAGGGGTGTTGTGGTACACAGCTTTATATGAAGCACTTAGGAAGTAGATGCAGATTTCTATGAATTTGAGGCCAGCCTGGTCTATATAGTGAGTCCAGTCAGGGCTAGACCCTGTCTTCAAAACTTAAAAAAAAAAAAAAAAAAAAAAAGACTCCTAATTGCTCTCTTATAACTGTAATAAAACACACACACACACACACACACACACACACATATATACACACACACACACACACACACCCCAAACCAAAAAAACAAAAAAGTCTAGAACTATGTGTCCAAACCAACAACTTCGAATACAATGAGCAGGAACAGGGATGAGATTGTATCACTTGAGATAAAGAATCTCAATGAGGAATTCCCTAGAGCAGAGTGGCCTGTGGGCATGTCTATAGGGGACTGTCCTGATTACTTTAATTGATGTAGGAAGATCTGTCCACTATAGATAGCCCCATTCCCTGGTTTGGGTCCTCAACAGTAGAGTAAGCCGGCTGAGCACTAAGCATGTATGCCTTTATTCTTACTCTGTTCTCAGGTGCTATGCCTCTAGCTGCTTTGACTGTCTTTGAAATAATGAACTGTAACTTGAAATCTTAACCCTAACCCATTTCTCCTGCATGTTGTTATCAGGGTATTTTTTAACAGCAACAGTAAGAAAACTACAACAGTTCTCAACAGAATGAATGTGAAAGAAATTCACACTAAAGATACTTCCTTACAAAACCAAACCAAACAAACAAAAAACCCCAAACTTCTTTCTACCTCTGGCTTGATTTTTTACAACTACTGACCTTGTCAGAGCACCAGGCCAAAGAGAGAGAAAAACAGTGGAGTAGGTGCCTAAGGTCTTGGCAAGTTTGGAAAAGGACTCTCATCTTCCACTGTGGTGTAAGGCTTTGTACTGTTTTGTTGTTGTTGTTTGTTTTTTTGTCAACTTCACATAAGCTAGAGTCACTGGGGAAGACAAACCTCAACTGAGAAAATATCTCTATCAGACTAGCCTGTGAGGAGTGCCATCTCTGGGTAGGTGGTCCTGGGTTGTAACAAAGCACACTGGGCAAGCCAACAGCGCAAACCATTAAGCAGCATTCCTCTTTAGCTTTCAGTTCCAGCCTCTGGGGTCCCGACCTGCCTTCCCTTTCAATGATGAACTATAATGCAAAAATATAATTCTTTTTTCCTGGTATTAGCTGGTATTAGCAATGTTTAATCAAAGCATAGAAACTAAACTAGAACAGACTCTATGGCTGAGACCACATTGCCTAGGAGCTGAAGTCCAGAGGAACAGAGAACAGGGTCAGCACACAATGGAGCAGGGGTCACTAGAGTTCCTTCCTACCACTTTGCCTTTCACACCACTCATTAAACCAGAGGTGAAGAGTAGTGGAAACACACATTTGCTGTGATAAACAGGCATGGGTTAGTAACAACAGCCTTTAACCCAGACCATACCCATTGAGGCAGGCCTTAGTTTCAACTACCAAAGAATATATTAGGGAAAAAAAAAGACAGTAATAATAACTTTTCTGGATTCTCAATTGCTAAGGCCACTTGACAGCTTCTCCCTCCATGCCCCTTTTTTGTTTTGTTTTGTTAATATGTGGTGGAAATACTCATTTTTGTGGACTTAAAAAACAAAAAAGTAAACCCATAACACAAGAGTGTTAAGAAGAATCATTTAGACATAGAATTGGTGTACAATAAGGAAAAGCTGCCTTATGCTTGTTCAAACATGAAGAATGCATACACTCAGTTAATGAACTGGCCTGCAATCCATCTAGTGTCCTGTCCTTATTTCCCACACACAATGGAGAATACTCAAAGTGTGGGGCACAGAGATGGTAATGGGGCAATGCACTGCACTGATGTGTGTGAATCTCCCTTACCTCAAGCTTGTGGGCACGCTCCCTGCTTAGGGGCTCCAGAGGAAAGCTCAGGTTGTTTGCTTCTGCCAGAGAACGAAGATCAAAATAATACTTTGCATACACACTGGAAGGAACATTGATGTTAAACTGTAGCAATTCAAGGAATTGCCGCTCCAGTTCATTCCTACAAAACAAAAGGAACAACAGTCACACTTAGCTGCCAAGAATAGGCATGGCTGCCACCCACTGAAGACTCCAGAAAACTGCATCCTCCAAGAAGAAAATTGATCAAATTAACTGCCTAGTTGGACACCAGTTATGCAATATAACCAACAAATAGGTATGAAAAGGCAAATCCACATGAGCTGGAGCCCAGAAAGATAAAGCCTGATTGAGATGGTCAACAGAACCTGCTTTAGAGAGATCCCTATCACTAAGACCTGACACAGGCAAGGCCTGTCCCTCCAGGGATCCATCAAGGGCTGTATGGAACAGGCCAGGGAGTCTCAGGAAATACCTAGGAGAAGCTGACCTCCGTAGCTGAGGTCTATATTTCCTCACTGGGGGTTGGAGGGTGCAGAGAAGTGTTTAGGGCTTCTTATGTGAAAAGGCAATTCCAGCCCCAGGCCTTAAAGGAATTCCAGGACCCTAGGTTTTGAGCTGGGTGTTTGTGTTTTTTTCTGCAGAATCCTTCAGGAGCATGCTAGCTGCCAGGGTGATTGGTGAGACATGCTGATGCTGAGACAAAGAATGATGCTGACCATGAGCTTGCTGAGTGCCCTGACAATGGTGACTGGGAAGCTGTATTGGATATATTTTCCTGACCCACCTTTGCTTGCCTATATTGCTTTAAGCTTTTAGACCCTGTGTGAGAGAGAACATGGAGACTGTAGAAACTGCCTTCAAAAATTAATAATAGAGAAGTCCTTACAAAGACTCTTCTCTTTCCTTTTAAAGTGACCAGTTACTCTGACTCAATCATGGACTGGTCTAGAAATCAATCCAATATTGGAAAAAAGGAAATAACAGTCTTCATTTGGAAGGCTGGCTCTGGACATTTTCAGAGACATATGTGGAAGTTAGCTGTAGTTCTTTATGAAGATATGTTAGCAATAGATAAAATGGGTATAGGATCTGGATTAGTGCCTGTGTTAAAGCTCCTAATCTTTTATTAATTGGTTGTGTTAAAATTACTTTTGTTTCTTATACAGTATTTAATGTAAGTTGTACTGATTATACACTGTCTAATTGTGTTAATGTATTAATCCGGCACGTCTGTCATGGTGGTCTATCAACCAGCTTTTGTTTTGTTGCCCTGAGTATTACAGGCCCTTGGTATTCTGAAAAACTTGCAAGTACTGGAAGAAGTGAGTTGGCTTTAAACAAAGGCAAGAGGGTAGTGGGTTTGATTATTGCAGGTATAGCAGCTTTGATTACATTAATAGCTAGCACCACTGCTTCTGCAATTGCTTTGGCACAAGAAGTTAAAACAACTTCTTTTGTTAATCATTTAGCAAAAAATGTTACTAATGTTCTGAGAATTCAAAAGGATTTAGATAGGCATTTGGGAGAACGGATTGATGTTCTTTATGATACCATTCAAATTATTGGAGAGGAGGTTCAGAGTTTAAGAGTAAGAAGCCATCTTGTCATGCTGAATACCAATGGATTTGTTATTTCTAAAATTTACAATGATAGTCACTATAATTGGGGAAAAGTTCAAAGACACTTGCAGGGTATTATTATTCTAATATCTCTGGCTATTTTAACTTTGCATACTGAGGTTATGAATTTAAAGAATGCTGCTCTGCTGCTGAACTTTAATGCTGCAGATACTGCTGATAAAATTATTCATGGCCTGAGGTCAGTATTTCCATCTTGGTCAAGCTTCAAGAATGGCATATATAGCTTGATCATGCTAGCCCTTCTTGTCCTGGAAATACTTTTATTCCTGCCCATGTGATAAAACTTGCCTCTAACAATATCAACATGTTGGCCATCAAAGTACATGGCTTGAAACTAAAAATGGACCCCCAGACAAAGTTAATTTAACAGGCTGGCAGTCAGAGATGGTAAGTTCTGCACAGAGCCTTAACAACCTAAGACAGAAGAGCATTACTTTTGATAATGTATATTCTATGAGAGGTAAGGAAGGCATTCTTCTTAGAACAACCTAAGACAGGCACAGTCTTGTTTATGAAATTAAAAAGGGGGAGATGTGGAAAACTTTTTGGGGCTGATTGGAAGGAATCTGACATTTGGCCAAGGACAAGGAAGTAAGTTCAGGCAGGAATCTAATTTTAGGCTAGGACAAGGAAGTAAGTCCAGGCAGGAATATTAATTTTAGGGTGGAACATAAGAAGTAGGATTCAGGCGAGAATCTGATTTTGGGCTTGGACAAGGAATAACAGATATTTTATTCATCCTGACAAGCCCTTAGAAACAGCAATCACAGGAATGATCATGGGACGTTGCTTATTCCCTTGCTCATTCTTTGGCTATTTGTATTTATTGTACTGTTTGCCCTTATTGTTTGCATGTAATTAGAATGGTATAAAAGCAGATTGGGAAAAAACAAACCTGCCTTCAGTCTCAGAATTGACTGAAGTCATGCTACAGTGTTGTCTAATTGTCTTTTTTCTTTTTAATCCTCACTCCTCTGCTGGAGAACCTGCTGACTGACTGAGCTGGCTTGGTCAGTCTTGGCCAGGGCTCCTTGCTTCCAAGGAGGCTTCAATCGTGCACCTCTATAAGAGGCATTTTCTTTCCTCAAGTCACTTGAATGATATGCTCCCTTTCAAGCTAGAGGACTTACAAAGCTTTAGAAGGACTTTTTTTTTTTTTTACAGGACTTTTACATTTTAATTGGAAATATCAATAAAAGGGAAAAAAAAGAAAATCACTAAAACCAAAACAAATTCTTTAAAATTGAATTTTTCCATTTTACCCATGGCAACATGCATATTGGCATAAAGCTATTAATAGCATCTCTTTTACTAGCTTTTTAATGGCTATGAGAATCACAGTGACAAAAGCCTATTTATTTATTTATTTATTTTTGGTTATAACTGTTCCATTAGTGGTAATTAATATCTTACTGTGTACATTTTTTGGATACTTTATTTACATTTCAGATGTTTTCCCCTTTCTAGGTCTCCCCTTTGGAAAACCCCTGTCCCATCCCTGCTTCCCCTGTATCTATGATTGGTATTCCCCCACCTACCCACCACTCCCATCTTTCCTCCCTGGCATTCTCCTATACTGGGGCATCTAAAACCCTCAGGACCAATGGCTTCTCATTCCCCTGATGGCCAACAAGGCCTTCCTCTGCCTCATATGTGGCCAGCACCATGGATCCCTCCATGTGCATTCTTTGGTTGGTGGTCCAGTCACTGGGAGCACTGGCGGGGGTCGGGGGGGGGGTGTCAGGCCAGTTGACACTGTTCCTCCCTCCATGACACCAGTAGGATTTGCTGAAGGAGGTAGAGGCTGGATGATCACGAGTTCTAGAAGGACTTCTGAATGAAAAGAAAGGAAGGAAGGAAGGAAGGAAGGAAGGAATGAAGGGAGGAAGGAAGGGAGGGAGGGAGGAAGGCAGGCAGGCAGGCAGGCAGGCAGGCAGGCAGGCTAGCCCTTCCTCCTGGCTGCCTGTAGAAGACACTTTCCTACTCTTGCTGCCTTTAGATCAAGATATAGAAGACTTGAGGCTCCATAGCCAAACAGCTCTGGGAGAAAGCTAGCCGCCCATGAGTCTGGAAAAGCCAGTAAGAGTTGGGCTCCAGACACAGGGACTGAGGAACAGCTGGGAGGTAAGAGCCTTCTGGTATCCATCTGTGGCTGGATACTCTGCCTGGGCCAACAGGGATCCATAGCCAAATAGCGCTGGGAGAAAGCTAGCCTCCCAGGAGTGGGGACAAGACTGACTGCTCAGAGGGACCCACCTGGAATACCTAGGTCACAGGGACTGAGGAACAGGGATCTGGTTTCTTCTGGTGGCTGGAGAGCAGATCCTATGATATAGGGCTCCATACTCAAATAGTGCCAGGAGAGAGCAGGTATACCAGGAGTGCAGATACACGTTTAAGAACAGAAAGAACTGGTCTTCAAGGAGTACTGACACCGAGACTTGCAGGAGAGACAAGCCACAGTCAGAGAGAGTAAGACCAGCTAAAACCAGAGATAACCAGATGGTGACAGACAAGCACAAGAATATAAGCAACAGAAACGAAGGCTATTTCACATCATCAGAACCAAGTTCTCCCACCACAACAAGCCCTGGATACCCCAACATGCCAGAAAAGCAAGACTCAGACTTAAAATCACATCTCACGATGATGATAAAAGATTTTAAGAAGGAAATAAATAACACCCTTAAAGAAATACAGGAGAACACAGGTAAACAACTGGAAGCCCTTAAGAGGACACACAAAAATCCCTTAAAGAATTACGGGAAAACACAATCAAACAAATGAACAAAACCATTCAGGAATTAAAATCAGAAATAGAAACAATAAAGAGATCACAAAGGGAGACAACCCTGGAGTTAGAGAACACAGGAAAGAAATCAGGAGTCACAGATGCAAGCATCACCAAAAGAATACAAGAGATGGAAGAGAGAATCTCAGATGCAGAAGATACCATAGAAAACATGGACACAACAGTGAAAGAAAACACATAATGCAAAAAACTCCTAACCCAAAACATCCAAGATATCCAGGATGCAATGAGAAGACAGAACCTGAGGATAATAGGTATAGAAAAGAGTGAAGATTCCCAACTTAAAGGACCAGTAAATATCTTCAATAAAATTATAGAAGAAAACTTCCCTAATTTAAAGAAAGAGATGAACATACGTATACAAAAAACCTACAAAATGCCAAATAGATTGGACCAGAAAAGAAATTCCTCCCGTCACATTATAGTCAAAACACCAAATACACAAAACAAGGAAAGAATATTAAAAGCAGTAAGGGAAAAAGGGCAAATAACATTTTAAGGCAGACCTATCAGAATTACACCAGACTTCTCACCAGAGACTATGAAAGCTAGAAGATCCTGGGCAGATCTCATACAGACTCTAAGAGAACACGGATGCCAGCCCAGGCTGCTATATCCAGCAAAACTCTCAATAATCATAGATGGTGAAAGCAAAATATTCTATGACAAATCCAAAGTATGACAGTATCTTTCCACAAACCCAGCCCTACAAAGAACAATACATGGAAAAGGCCAATTCAAGGAGGGAAACTATACCCAAGAAAAAGCAAGAAAGTAATCTTTCAACAAACTCAAAAGAAGATAGCCACACAAACATATAAACAACATCGAAAATAACAGGAAGCAACAATCACTATTCCTTAATATCTCTTAAGATCAATGGTCTCAATTCCCCAATAAAAAGACATAGATGGACAGACTGGAACCATAAACAGGACCCAGCATTTTACTGCATCCAGGAAACGCACCTCGATGTTAAAGACAAACACTACCTCAGAGTAAAGGGCTGGAAAACAATCTTCAAGGCAAATGGCCCCAAGAAACAGGCTGGGGTATCCATTCTAATGTCGGATAAAATCGACTTTCAACCAATAGTCATCAAAAATAAATAAATAAATAAATAAATAAATAAATAAGGACACTTCATACTCATCAAAGGAAAAATCTACCAAGAAGAAATCTCAATTCTGAACATCTATGCCCCGAATGCAAGAGCTCCCACATTCATAAAAGCACACATTGTACCTCACACAATAATAGTGGGAGACTTCAACACCCCACTATCAACAATGGACAGATCTTGGAAACATAAACTAAACAAAGACACAGTGAAACTAACAGATGTTATGAACCAAATGGATTTAACAGATATCTATAAAACATTTCATCCTAAATCAAAAGAATATACCTTCTTCTCATCACCCCATGGTACCTTCTCCAAAATTGATCATATAATTGGTCACAAAACAAACCTCAACAGATATACGAAGACTGAAATAATCCCATGCCTCCTATCAGATCACTACAAAATAAGTCTGGTCTTCAATGGCAACAACAACAGAAAGCCCACATATACATGGAAGCTGAACAACACCCTACTCAATGATAACTTGGTCAAGGAAGAATTAAGAAAGAAATTAAAGACTTCCTAGAATTTAATGAAAATGAAAGTACAACATACCCAAACCTATGGGACACAATGAAAGCAGTGATAAGAGGAAAACTCATAGCTCTGAATGCCTCCAAAAAGAAACTGGAGAGAGCATATACTAGCAGCTTAACAGCACACCTGAAAGTCTAGAACAAAAAGAAGCTAATACACCCAAGAGGAGTAGAAGGCAGGAAACAATCAAATTAAGGGCTGAAATCAACCAAGTAGAAAGGAAAAGAACTATACAAAGAATCAACAAAACCAGGAGCTGGTTCTTTGAGAAAATCAACAAGATAATTAAACCCTTAGCCAGACTAACCAGAGGGCACAGAGACAGTGTGCAAATTAACAAAATTAGAAATGAAAAGGGAGATATAAAAACAGATTCTGAGGAAATTCAAAAAATCATCAGATCCTACTACAAAAGCCTATATGCAACAAAATTGGAAAATCTGGAGGAAATGGACAAGTTTCTAGACAGATACCAATTACCAAATTAAATCAGGATCAGATGAATCATCTAAACAGTCCCAAAACCCCTAAAGAAATAGAAGCAGTCACAAAAAGTCTCTCAACTAAAAAAAAAACCCAGGACCAGATGGGTTCAGTGCAGAATTCTATCAGACCTTCAAAGAAGACCTAATACCAATACTCTTCAAGCTATTCCACAAAATAGAAACAGAAGGAACACTACCCAATTCATTCTATGAGGCCACAGTTACACTGATACCAAAACCCCACAAAGACCCAACAAAGAAAGAAAACTTCAGACCAATTTCCCTTATGAATATCGATGCAAATATACTCAATAAAATTCTTGCAAACCATATCCAAGAACACATCACAACGATCATTCACCATGATCAAGTAGGCTTCATCCCAGGAATGCAGGGATGGCTCAATACCTGGAAATCTATCAATGTAATCCGCTACATAAACAAACTCAAAGAAAAAAACCACATGGTCATTTCGTTAGATGCTGAAAAAGCATTTGACATCCCCCTTAATGATAAAAGTCTTGGAAAGTTCAGGAATTCAAGGAGCATACCTAAACATAGTAAAAGCAATATACAGTAAACCAGTGGCCAACATCAACCTGAATGGAGAGAAACTCAAAGCAATCCCACTAAAATCAGGGACTAGACAAGGCTTCCCTCTCTCTCCCTATCCAATACAGTACTTGAAGTTCTAGCTAAAGCAATCAGACAACAAAAGGAGGTCAAAGAGATACAAATTGGAAAGGAAGAAATCAAACTATCACTATTTGCAGATGATATGATGATATACTTAAGTGACTTCAGCAAAGTGGCTGGATACAAAATTAACTCAAGCAAATCAGTAGCCTTCCTATACTCGAAGGATAAACAGACTGAGAAAGAAATTAGGGAAATGACACCCTTCACATTTGTCACAAACAATATAAAATATCTTGGTGTGACTCTGACCAAACAAGTGAAAGATCTGTATGACAAGAACTTCAAGTCTCTGACGAAAGAAATCGAAGAAGACCTCAGAAGATGGAAAGACCTCCCATGCTCATGGATTGGCAGGATTAATATAGTTAAAATGGCCATCCTGCCGAAAGCAATCTACAGATTCAATGCTATCCCCATCAAAATCCCAACTCAATTCTTCATAGACTTAGAAAGAGCAATTCTCAAATTCATATGGAATAACAAAAAACCCAGGATAGCAAAAACTATTCTCAACAATAAAAGGATTTCTGGGAGAATCAGTCTCCCTGATTTCAAGCTGTACTACAGAGCAGTAGTGATAAAAACTGCATGGTATTGGTACAGTGACAGGCAGGTAGATCAATGGAATAGAATTGAAGACCAAAAAATGAACCCACACACTTATGGTCACCTGATCTTTGACAAAGGAGCTAAAACCATACAGTGGAAAACAAACCAGCATCTTCAACAAATCGTGCTGGATCAACTGGCGGTCTACATGTAGAAGATTGTGAACTGATCCATTCCTATCTCCCTGTACAAAGCTCAAGTCCAAGTGGATCAAGGACCTCCACATAATACCAGATACACTGTATCTAATAGAAGAGAAAGGGGGGAAAAGTCTCGAACACATGGGCACAGGGGAACATTTCCTGAACAGAACACCAATGGCTTGTGCTCTAAGATCAAGAATCAACAAATGGGACCTCATAAAATTACAAAGCTTCTGTAAGGCAAAGGACACTGTAAATAGGACAAAAAGGGAACCAATAGATTGGGAAAAGATTTTTATCAATCCTACGTCCGATAGAGGGCTAATATCCAATGTATACAAGGAACTCAAGAAGCTAGACTCCAGATAACCCTATAAAAATGGAGAACAGAGCTAAACAGAATTCTCAACTGAGGAAACTCAAATGGCCAAGAAGCACCTAAAGGAATGTTCAACGTCCTTAGTCATCAGGGATATGCAAATCAAAACAACTCTGAGATTCCACCTCACACCAGTCAGAATGGCCAATATCTACAACTCAGGTGACAGCAGATGTTGGTGAGGATGTGGAGAAAGAGGAACACTCCTCCATTGCTGGTGGGATTGCAAGGTGGTGCAACCACTCTGGAAATCAGTTTGGCGGACCCTCAGAAAATTGGACATAGGACTACCTGAGGACCCAGTTATTCCACTCCTGGGCACATACCCAGAAGATGCTTCAACATGTAATAAAGACACCTGTTCCATTATGTTCATAGCAGCTATATTTATAATAGCCAGAAGCTGGAAACAACCCAGATGTCCCTCAACATAGGAATGGATACAGAAAATGTAGTACATTTACACAATGGAATACTACTCAGCTATTAAAAACAATGACTTTATGAAATTCGAAGGCAAATGGATGGAACTTGAAACTATCATCCTGAGCGAGGTATCGAAGTCACAAAAGAATGAACATGGTATGTACTCACTGATAAGTGGTTATTAGCTTAAAAGTTCGAAATACTCAAGAGTCACATCACAGCAACCGTAGGGCTGAGTGTGAGGTCCCAGATTGAGGACTTGGGAGAAGGGACTGAAGGAGCTGCAGAAGTTTGCAGCCCCAGGGAGGGAGCAACAGTGGCAACTGGCCAGAACCCTTGATACTCCCAGAGACTGGACCACCAACCAAAGAATACACATGGAGGGAACCATGTTGCTGGCTACATATGCGGCAGAGGAGGGTCTTGTTAGCCATCAGGGGGAGCAGAGGCCCTTAGGCCTGAGGGTGTTAGATCCCCCAGTATAGGAGAATGCCAAGGAGGGATGACGAGAGTGGGTGGGTGGGTGGGGGACTACTCCCATAGTGGCATGGCGAGGGGTGATGAATGGGGAGGTTCCAAAGGGGAGATCTGGAAAGGGGGAAACATTTGAAATGTAAAGAAAGTATGAAAAAAAAAACTTAATTAAAAAGAAAAGATACAGAAGTCTTGGCTCAGCTCTTCCAGCACCATGTCTGCCTGGACACTGCCATGCTTCCCACCACGATGATATTGAATAAACCTCTGAAACTGTAAGCCAGCCCCAATTAAATGTCCTTTACAAGGAAGAAAGCAAGCAAGCAAGCAAGCAAGCAAGCAAGCAAAAAGTAGGGCTTAAGGGCTCCACTTTATCACCCAATATCAGTGTGAAGCCTCGTTACAAATGTGGTTCAAAGCTACAGACTCCTTGGTAACTATGCCTTTCAATGGTTTACAGAACATTACTCCCCCAAGACTGCTGTGACAAATGCCACAGCTGACACAATCTCTCTTCTGTAGGAGGGTGGCATCTGTGGCCTGAGGTTCCCCTCCTTGTCTTACAGGTAGCCACTCTCCTGGGTCTCCCACAGTCTCTACAATGTTGTCATATCCATAGGACCCCTGCTTATAGTGTCCCAGTCGCACTGCATCAGGGTTTACCCTGCTGACCATAAACTTAGTTACTTCCTCAAAGATCCTTCCTTTAAACTCCTCATATGAATTTGGATTTGGCTTCACAACACTGTCATCTGGCTGGCCTCTAAGCTTCAAGTCCTCACATATACAACACATTCATTTCATCCTGTCTCATTTCATGCACTCCAATAAGGTCTCTAAATCTAGTCTAATCTATATGTGATTGAAATCAGGAAGGAGTGAAATTCTAGGTGTGGTTTCTGAGATAAAATTCCTTCCTAGCTGTGAACCTGCAAATCTGAAGTTATCTGCCACCAAAATACAAGGGTGGACAGATACAGGATACTCATTACCTCTGTAAAAGGCAGACACCTTCTACCCAGGGAGAAAGGGGTTATGAATCTTAAGCAAGTTCAAAACCCAGGAAGGCAAATTCTAGCTGAGATGAATCTTGGTTGACACTGTCACTGGATAACAGGCCTACCTGGGACAACACATTCTGCTAGCGTAAATGAGAAGAGTCATGTTTCCATAGACACCTCTACAGGTGTCCTGCAGAATTCCTATGTGTGTTTGGCAATTTTACTTTGTTTCATCCCATGCCTGTGGCTTTTAGTTGAAACTAGTTGACATGGCTGGTTAAACCAAGTTTAGCACACTATCCATTCACACTGCAGTGCTCTCTCTAGAGCAGTGACTCACCTTTTACCATATGAAAGGCTAAGATCAGAAGATTGTAGTGGTTCCAGATGTTCAACTTGAACATTTAATACTTTATTAGCAATTCTGTTTGCAGCTTATTTCCTCTCCTCTTATATTTTACTCTGATAATAAAGTAAAATCAAGCACACCTTTAGCATTTCACCAAAAAATCCCCTCAGCTGAATTATTTTTTTTAAATTAATCATTCCATTCCTTTGCATCTCAAATGATATTCCATTTTTCGATTACCCCCTCCACCATGCTATCCCACCTCTGGGTTACCCCTCTAACAAACTTCCCATCTGCCCTGCCCCCTCCCCTTTGCCTGTATGAGAGTGCTCCCTCACTCACCCACACTCTTCCAGCCTACAGGTTCAGCATCCCCCTACACTGGGGCATCAAATCTCCCGGGACCAAGGGCCTCCCCTCCCATTGCTGTCAGGCAAGGCCATGTTCTGTTACATATGTATATAAGGGAGCCATGGATCCCTCCAGGTATACTCCTTGGTTGGTGGTCTAGACTCTGGGAGAACTGGGTAGTCAGGCCAGCCTACGCTGTTCTTCCTATGGGGTTGCAATCCCCCTCTGCTCCTCCAATCCTTCTGCCAGCTCCCCCACCAGGTTCCCTGAGCTCAGTCTGATGGATGGCTCCAAACATCCACATCTGTATTAGTCACTTGCTGGCCAGACCTCCCTAAGAACCATCACACTAGATTCCTATTAGAAAACTAGGTTCCTGTCAGCAAGCACCTCTTGACCACAGCAACAGAGTTGGCTTTGGTGTCTGCAGACATGATGAATCCCCAGGTGGGGCAGTCCTTGGTTGGCTCTGCCTTCAGTCTTTGTTCTATTTTTTATCCCTGTTCTTCCTTTGAATAGGAACATTTCTGGGATAAAAATTTTTGAGATGGGTGGGTGGCCCCATCCCTTGACCAAGGGCCATGCCTATCTACTGAAGGTAGACTTAACAGGTTCTCTCTCTCCCTTCTCTGAGCATTTTGGCTAAAGTCATGCCTGTTGGGTCCTGAGAGCCTCACATTTCCCTGGTGTCTGGGACTTTCCAGTGACTATCTCCAGTCCCTCATCCCCCTTGCTACACATTTTTGATCGATTTCATGACCCTCAGTACCTCTCCCGCCCCTTCCAGTACCAGATACTTCCCCCCTTACTTATCCCCCCTCAGTACCCCTCTCCCTCCACCTACCACAATCGTACTGATCTCCCCTCCATGTAGGACTGAAGCACGCACACCCTGGTCTTCCTTCTGCACTCCATGCGGTCTGTGGGTTGTATCTTGTGTTCTTTTGTGTCTGGGTGACCTCACTCAGGATATTTTCTAGTTCCATCCATTCGCCTGCGACTTTCATGAAGTCACTGTTTTTAATAGCTGAGTAGTATCCCATTGTGTAAATGTACCACATTTTCTGTATCCATTCCTCTGTGGAAGGACATCTGGGTTGTTTCCAGCTTCTGGCTATTATAAATATGGCTGCTATGAAAATAGGGGAACATGTGCCCTTGTTATATGTTGGAGCATCTTCTGGGTATATGCCCAGGAGTGGAATAGTTGGGTCCAAAGGTAGAACTATGTCCAATTTCTTGAGAGTCCACCAGACTGATCTCCAAAGTGGTTTTTCCAGCTTGCAATCCCACCTGCAATAGAGGAGTGTTTCTCTTTCTCCACATCCTCGCCAACATCTGCTGTCATCTGAGTTTTTCATCTTAGCCATTCTGATTGGTGTGAGGTGGAATCTCAGGGTTGTTTTGATTTGCATTTTCCTGATGACTAAGAATGCTGAACATTTCTTTAGGTACTTCTCAGCCATTCGAGTTTCCTCAGCTGAGAATTCTAGGTTTAGCTTTGTTCCCCATTTTTTAATAGGGTTATTTGGATCTCTGCAGTCTAACTTCTTGACTTCTTTGTATATATTGGATATTAGCCCTCTATCGGACGTAGGATTGGTAAAGATCTTTTCCCAATCTGTTGGTTGCTGTTTTGTCCTACTGACGATGTCCGTTGCCTTACAAAAGCTTTGTAATTTTATGATGTCCCATTTGTCTATTCTTGATCTTAAACCATAAGTCATTGGTGTTCTGTTCAGGAAATTTTTCCCTGTGTCCATGTGTTCTAGGCCCTTCCCCACTTTCTCTTCTGTTAGTTTCAGTGTATCTGGTTTTATGTGGAGGTCCTTGATCCACTTGGGTTGAGCTTTGTACAGGGAGATAAGAATGGATCGATTTGCATTCTTCTACACGCTGACCTCCAGTTGAACCAGCATCATTTGTTCAAAATGCTGTCTTTTTTCCACTGGATAGTTTTAGCTTACCAATACCATGCAGTTTTTATTACTATTGTTCTGTAGTACAGCTTGAGGTCAGGGATGGTGATTCCCCTAGACATTCTTTTATTGTTGAGAATAGTTTTTGCTATCCTGGGTTTTTGTTATTCCATATGAATTTGAGAATTGCTCTAAGTCTATGAAGAACTGAGTTGGAATTTTGATGGATGTTGTATTGAATCTGTAGATTGCTTTTGGTAAGAAGTCCATTTTAATTATATTAACCCTGCCAATACAAGAGCATGGAAGATCTTTCCATCTTCTGAGGTCTTCGATTTCTTTCTTTAGGGATTTGAAGTTCTTGTCATATAGATCTGTCACTTGCTTGGTTAGAGTCACATCAAGATATCTTATATTGTTTGGGACTATTGTGCAGGGTGTTGTTTCCCTAATTTCTTTTTCAGCCATTTTATCCTTTGAGCAGAGGAAGGCTACTGATTGGTTTGAGTTAATTTTATATACAGTCATTTTCCTGAAGTTGTTTATCAGCTGTAGGACCTCTCTGGTAGAATTTTTGGAGTTGTTTATGTATACTATCTTATCATCTGCAAATAGTGTTATCTTGACTTCCTCCCTCGAAACTTGTATTCCTTTGATCTCTTCTTGTTGTCTAACTGCTCTGGCTAGAACTTTGAAACTATATGGTGTAAGTAGGGAGAGAGTGGGCAGCCTTGTCTTGCCCCTGATGTTAATAGGATTGCTTCGAGTTTCTCTTCACTTAGTTTGATGTTGGCCATTGGTTTGCGGTATATTGCTTTTATATTTAGGTATGCACCTTGAATTCCTGATCTCTCCAAAACTTTTAACATGAATGGGTGTTGTATTTTGTCATAGGCTTTTTCAGCATCTAATGAGATGATCATGTGGGGTTTTTTTCCTTTTGAGTTTGTATATATAGTGTATATTGAACCATCCCTGCATCCTTGGGGTGAAGCCTACTAGATCATGGTGAATGATTGTTATGATTCGGTTGTTGATTGTTGGATTCGGTTTGCAAGAATTTTATTGAGTATTTTTGCATCGATTATTCATAAGGGAAATTGGTCTGTAGTTCTCTTTCATTGTTGGGTCTTTTTGTGGTTTAGGTATTAGAGTAACTGTCGCTTCTTAGAACTGGGTAGTGTTCCTTCTGTTTCTATTTTATGGACTAGTTAGAGGAGTACTGGTATTAGACCTTCTTTGAAGGTCTGATAGAATTCTGCACTAAACCCATCTGGTCCTGGGGTTTTTGTAGTTTAGAGACTGCTAATCACTGCTTCTATTTCCCCGGGGGTTATGAGCCTGTTTAAATGGTTTATATGATCCTGATTTAACTTTGGTACATGGTATCTGTCTAGAAAGTCACCCACTTCATTCAGGGGTTCCAGTTTTATAGAGTATAGACTTTTGTAGTAGGATCTGATGATGTTTTTGGATTTCCTCGGTTTCTGTTGTTAACTCTCCCTTTTCATTCCTGATTTTGTTAATTGGAATACTGTTTCTGTGCCCACTGCTTAGTCTGCCTAAGAGTTTATCTATCTTGCTGTTTTTCTCAAAGAACCAGGTCCTGGTTTTTTTTGAGTCTTTGTATATTTCTCTTTGTTTCTACTTTGTTGATTTCAGCCCTGAGTTTGATCATTTCCTCTCATCTATTCCTCTTGGGTGTATTTGCTTCTTTTTGTTCTAGAGCTTTCAGATATGCTGTCGAGCTGCTAGTGTATGCTCTCTCCGATTTCTTTTTGGAGGCACTCAGAGCTATGAATTTTCCTCTTAGCACTGGTTTCCTTGTGCCCCATAAGTTTGGGTATGTTGTTAGAGGTAGATAATTATGTTTGCGTGGCTATCTTCTTTTGGGTTTGTTGTGAAAAGGTTAATTTCTTGATTTTTCTTGTGTGCCTCCTTGTGTTGGTGTTTTCCAGCTATTATCCTTTGTAGGGCTGGATTTGTGGAAAGATAGTGTGTGAATTTGGTTTTGTCATGAAATATCTTGTTTTCTCCGTCTATGGTAACTGAGAGTTTTGCTGGGTATAGTAGCGTATGCTGGCACTTGTGGTCTCTTAGGGTCTGCATGACATCTGCCCAGGATCTTCTGGCTTTTACAGTCTCTGGTGAGAAGTCTGGTGTAATTTTGATAGGTCTGCCTTTACATGTTAGTTGACCTTTTTCCCTTACTGCTTTCAATATTCTTTCTTTGTTCTGTGCATTTGGTGTTTTATTTATTATGTGACAAGAAGAATTTCTATTCTGGTCTCATCTGTTTGGTGTTCTGTAGGCTTCTTGTATATTTATAGTCATTTCTTTCTTTAGGTTATAGTTTTCTTCTATAATTTTGTTGAAGATGTTTGCTGGCCCTTTGAGCTGGGAATCTGCACTCTCTTCTATACCTATTATTCTCAGGTCTTGTCACCATGGAGCATCTATACTTATACCTGAGATGAAACAGCCTTCCCCACAGCTGTATTCTTTCTGAGTGCTAAATAGAACTGCCATCAATGTCCCTATTTCCATCAACAATCTCCAAGAATCCAGAGTTAGCTTTCCTTTTGAAAACATGCATTCTACCCTTCGGAACTGAGTTCCAAAGCTACTCTTCTCCCCCCCCCACCCCCACCCCCACTTTTCCAGAATTTCTTAGAGCAAGATTTCCCAACACTGAAATCTGCAACAGTGTCCTCAGAAAACCAGGACCAAATACCAGGAAGACTGATTGGGTGTCCTAAGCAACAAATGTTTCGCCATGGTTCTTAAGGATGAGAGGTCAATACCAAGTCTTCTGCTATAGCCTTTCTCCTTGGTTAGAAATTGCTGCCTTCTCTGCACCTTCACCCTGTCATCTCTTTGTGTCTATGGCTTAATCTTGTCCCTTTGTGAGGACAACAGACACATTTGATTAGGGCCCATCTTGATGACCCCATTTTAAGTTGATGTCTTCTTTAAAAACATTATCACCAATTATGGCTACATCCTGTTTTATGGGCCAGATCTTGAATGTTTGAATTCTGAGGAGATCTAATTTGGCTGATAACAGCCAGAACCTGTTACAGGGCTCTGTGTTGGTTCTAGTTTTAGTGCTGAGATATCCACTTACTTGCAGGAAAAAGAATACTTCAATCATGCTGAGAAGTACAGCATGGGGTAAAGTCCCCTACAACTCCAACTATCACTCTTGTCTGCTAAAGCTCACTGGCCAGCAATAGCCTCTGAGATGGAGGAATTAGTGGCTAGACCTCTTTCCACCACTTTTCTTGTTTTAGGAGGTGGGGCGGGCTGTGCACCCAGCCTCACACAGGTCCCTCATCCTAACATGGAGTTTCCTGAGTGCTGCTATTGAGAAAACAATTTCAGTGGCCAGCTAATCCAAAAAAAAAAAGTTATTGGCCTTAGGTAATTTGTATTAACAGATGACTATGAGTTTAATTCAGAAAACAGCAAAATAGTTCAGTGGCACTAAAATAACAAAATCCCTGTAATGTCCCAGTCTCGCAGCTATTATATTATTGAAGGTAAGATAACAATGGGAATAACTTATGTCACTAGGTAATAATCATACATAAAATTATGAACTGGTAGAGTAAAAAATCAGCTATACCAACTTCATTGATAGATTTAGTCTGTAAACTTTAAAGATTTCTATTTTTTTGTTTTTGAGACAGGGTCTAGGCTGCACTGGAACTTAGCATCCTCCTACATGTCTGAGTGCTGAGATTACAGGTATGTGCCACCACAACAGACTCTTCATTCTGTGTTGATCAACTGAGTGTTAATGAAATGAAGAAATTTATAAATAATACTATTACAGTCCAGAAAGTAGCAGCATAGTGTCACTTTGTACAGATGTTTTCTGTTACAGATAATTTAAGAAAAGATTAAGGAGCAAGGAAACTCAAGAGAAAATTTAGCTCAATGAGAAAAGGGACAATCTAAAACCTCAGACTCTGAGAATGTGGATAATGGTGGTACTCAGGGTCCAGCTCACACTTGCCATTTTAAAATGGGGTTAATCATCAATTATGATGAGAAAAACCTGTCCACGTCCTCTCTCTAAGTTAAGTATTGATATCTGGCTGGCCTGGAACTCATGGATCCTCCTGTATCCGCCTCTGTGCTGGGATTAAAGGTGTATGCCATCACACTTAATGAAAAAGTTTTTGCATCACCTCATAGTGGGCAGATAAAATTTTCCAAAATTTTTTTAGGGATGGACAAACCAAGCTAAATGTGTGAAGACTTCTGTGGCCGTGGTGGATCCCTACACAAAGCATTCTTTTCACTGATGCCCTACTAGAAAGAATTCCATGGCCCTTTGCTTGGGGCTGGGACAGTACGGTCAAACTTGTACACCACAGATTTCCACATGTGTCACGGGTTTTCCAGGATTCCCTCTGAGAATACAGTCTTCTCAGCACATAGATAAGTCTATTCAAATCAAGAACTTTGGCACTCAGAACAAATGGAGGGGTCATCACACAAGAGTCTCAACAGGTTGCTTATGAATTAGTCAGGAGAGAGAGAAGAGCAGGCCTAATGAAGGCCTGTAGTTTCCAGAGGTAGGTGATGGGCACAAGAAGTTCATAGACAAGGGCAAATTCTATTTTCCTCAAAAGGACTTTTTATATACACTCTGGCCTTGAACTTTGTCTGGTTCCTCCTGTCTCCACCTCCAAATCACTGGCAATTGCACAACCCATCTGGTTATACTCTACACTCTGGAACCAAGTAGTCACTGTGTGTTTTTTTCCCCTTGCTCAAAAACTGCCATAAAGCCATCATCCACCAGAGGCTATTATGATCTGTTGAAAATTATCATGTGGTTTGCTTGGCAATCAGTCAGCTTGGTCACCAATAGGGTTCAAAGAAAGGACAGAAACTAGTCTAAAAAAACCATTATTTTTCTTTTGACAAAATATGAAACACATAGAACTTTTATATGTGTTCTATATTTTGCATGAATATTAGTATTACATGTAACACAATGCTTTCAAAAAACTAATTTTCTTTAAGAAAATCCTTACTTGATAAAAAATTCCAACCTCATTATAACAGATAATTGCTTACGGTACTGAAGATCCAATAAAAGAATATATATTTAGTGTATGCTCATCAAAATGATCCTCTCTCTCTCTCTTGCAGCTACTGGGGCCAAGCCAAGAATCTTAGATATGTCCAAAGGTAGGTCTTTGAGCTCTGCCTCCAGCCTCTAAACAACTCTTTACACAAAATTTCAGCTGAAGGAATTTTGGTCAGATTTTGTAGGTTTTTGTATAGAAAAGGACTTGAATCCCGATAGACAGACAGACAGACAGACAATCTTTTAACAATATAATGTTATATATATATCTTAGACAATTTTTTAAAGAGTTATTTATTTTGTCTGTATGAATATACTGTAGCTGTCTTCAGACACACCAGAAGAGGGCATCAGATCCCATTACAGATGGTTGTGGGCCACCATGTGGTGGCTGGGAATTGAACTCAGGACCTCCAGTAGAGAAGCTAGTGTTCTTAACTGCTAAGCCATCCCTCTAGTTCTAGTTTAGACAATTTTGGCTTCAACCATTCCCAAGAGAAGAAATATAAATTGTGGCTGCATCACTCACCAGACAATGTGCCTCTGGCCTGGTGACTCTCCATACAGGTTGCATAAAGACCCTTACTCTAGGGCCACTGGGCCAAGAATGTGGTGTGACTGGTATATTGCTGGCAAACTCCTTCCTCAGGGAGGAAGCTGAAGAGCTAAGCCAAGCAAAGAGCACCAGAACTGAATAATGCTCAAAAGATTCCTGGTGGCTGAGAGGGTTCAGTGCTTCTATGACTCAGCCTTCCTTTGTCACCTGTGTACAGACCCTCATCCAATAATTCTCAAAGAATCTGAGGTCTGGTCCAGCTGGGACATCATCACATAACCCTGGGAGCTAGGTGGACAGCTGTCCTCATGCGGAGGCTCCTCCACTGGGCTTGCAGAGATAATGGTGGAATGATGCTTGTGCAAATCAAGCAGCAGAATACAGAACTGAATTTTAGTATCTGAACTTGCCAAATATGCCAAAGCATGAAATGTGTCCTCTGAAGCCAAATAAAAACATTCTAATTTAGCTTCTGAACTTCTTGGGTTAGGCTTGTTGCCCTCAGAGGAACATAGACTCTATCACTAGTCTGGTATGAAACCCAAATACAAATCCCCAAAGAAATATTTACCTGTAATAGACTTTTAGCAAATACCTTTTGAAACCAGAAAATATTGCCAGCACCTGTTTCTGATCAAAATGATGAGAAATTCAATTCACTACACTTCCAAGCCAGGTTCCCTGCTGGGCTGGCTTAAAACATTCAGCTAAACCCACTCACTTTTTACCATGCAAAATAGGCATGGTATCCTTGTCACTCAGTCCAGAAACACTTACATGTCCTCCACTGTGATGTCTTTCAGGATCTGGCAGTAATCCACATTCCACACAGCCTGGTCATCCCACACCTTAGAGGCCAGCAGGATTGCCCCTAGAACAATGCGCTTCCAATTGGCTGGACAGATGTCAATCTCTGCATATGTCAAGAGCCTTTCAAGGTATACCTGAGGAGACACGAGGAAGCCAATGCTAAGCTTCAGTTGTCTCCTCCACCCAAGTAAACAACAGTCTTTTAACCAGGAGTTAAATTTGCTGTAATCAGCAAAAAAAAAAAAAAAAAAAAAAATCCTGAAATGATGTCATTTATAAGAGCAATGCCAAAGGTACTGACAAAACCAAGCACACTAATCATATATAAAGAAATGTGTTGAGTACACTTAAAATATATAACCTAAGATATTTTTTACCAATTTTCTCCTCTCATTGGAAGCAGATTTTTTTCTCACATCCCATACTGTGACTAGTTTTCCTCCCTCTACTTCTCTCAGCTTCTGTCTACCTCCCATCCCACTCAAACCCACTCCCTTCTGTCCCTCACTAGGAAACAGGCAGGCTACTAAGAGATAATAAAATAAAATACAGTAAGCTAAAACAAAAATGAACACAGCCAGCAGAATTAGACAAAACAAACAGAAGGAAAGAAGTCCAGGAGAAGGCACGAGAAACAGAACCACTCATTCGCACAATCGGGAATCAGGAATCCTACAAGAACAGTGATCTGCAGGCCAGAAATGCCCCAGAACACACTAATTCTTAAGTGCTCAGGCCAGTGACCATGCTTAGAGACAGGCTGGAGGTCACACACTGTAACAGTGAAAATGTCGCTCATCTTGTCAATATTGAGAGTAGTATAAATCTCAAAGCTACGGGTCAAAATATTTTCTCACACAAAGAATGTAAAGGCCACAAACCTAAGCAATTTAATCTATAAAGTATTTTATTCTTGATCTCAGCCAGTGCCCAAGAAGCCACTGGCCTAACCAGTACTTATTTTAAAATCACTGTTGTGTATGTATGACGTGGGAGGGTATGCGCCATGCTGCATAGGTGAAAGCCAAAGGATGGCTTTACGGAGCCAGCTCTCTCCTTTCCTGTTCTGTGAGCTCTGGGGATGAAACACATGACTCCAGGCTTGTGCAGCAAGTGCCTCCTATCTCCTGAGCCATCTTGTTGCCTGTTACAGAGCTTTTGTTTGTTTTTAAAGACAGGGTCTTACTATGTACCTCATAGAGCTCCTCCTGCCTCCCTATAGTTTTTAAAAACTGAGCTTCATTGTAATTTTAATTGACATGTGGCTGCTGATATGGCTATTACTATAACAGAATACACATGTCACAACATTATCTCTTTATCGTTTCTAATTGTATTTGCAGCACTAGGTATGCTCAATGTTCAGTAATCATCTTTACCCATCAATATGTAGCTTTTTTACTGTCCCCAAATGAAACTACATATATCTCTAAACAATTTCTTTCTCTTCCAGCCCCTGCAATTCCTCCTTCTGCCAATTCCTACAAGCACTACTGCACAGTTTTGTCTGTACTTTTTTGTCTCTGTGAATAAGTATCTTATGAGTATTTTATACCAGTGCATCATATAATATTTATCTTCTTGGGCATGGTTTATTTCATGAAGTATAATGCATCTCCAGGACAAAACAGAGACCTGGAATAAGGGAGGTGCCAAAGAATCAATGGGAGTGTCCTTAGCTGAGACTCACAGCATAGGGATATGGAATCTGAAGAGGCCACCTCCTGTAGCCAAGCAGGGATCCCAACAGAATGATAGAGACACCAACCTACCCACAAAACTTTTGATTCAAATTTTTTCTTTTCTTTTCTAAAAGGGATCAAGCATAGACTGAGGGAATACCCAACCAATAAGTGGCCCAACTTGAGACTCATCCCATGGGCAAGCACCAATTCCTGACACTATTAATGATACTCTATTATGCTTGAAGAAAGGAGTCTAACAAGGCTGTCCTCTGAGAAGCTCCACCCGGAAGCTCACTCAGATAGATGCAGACACCCACAGCCAAACAGGAGATGGAGCTTGGGGACTCTTATGAAAGAACAGGAAAAAGGATTGCCACCCCATAGGGGATAGGAACTCCAGAGAGAGACTAAGAGTCAACTAACCTGGACCCTTGGGGCTTTCAGAGACTGAACCACCAACCAAAGAACATACATGGGCTGGACCTAGGCCTTCCTGGACATACGTAGCAGATGTGCATTTGGTTTTCATGTGGGTCCTGAAGAACTAGAGTCAGGGCTACTCCAAAATCTGTTAACTATATGTGGGATATGTTCTTCTTGCTGGGTTGCCTCTAAGAGACTTGAAGTGCCAGCATGGGGGGATACCTAGAAGGGGAAGGGAGGAAGGATTGTGTGAGGTTACCAGGAGGTGGGCAGTGAGTGCTATGTAAACTGAATAAGTAAAAGAAAAAAAAAATTAAAACTAAAAGACAAACAGCTTTGGGTCTGGACCAGTGCCCTAAGCAGACCTTGGGTGCGAACTCCTCAGCCAGTCCCACAACACTCAGAAGAAGCTCAATGCCAAGGAGCACAGGAGCTCTGTCACAACAGGATCTCAGGATCACAGGAACCCAGAATCACAGGATCCCAGAGACAGTTGGCCTCTGAGGAGTTCTGACACAACCAGGATCACAGGAAGGACAGGCTCCAGTCAGATAAAGGGAAGGCAGGAAGCACTAGAGATAACCAGATGGCAGGAGGCAAGTGCAAGAACATAGGCAACAGAAACCAGGGTTACCTGGCATCATCTGAACCCAATTCTCCCACCATAGCAAGTCCTGGCTACACCATCACACTAGAAAAGCAAGATTCTGATCTAAAATCACTTCTCATGATGATGATAAAGGACTTAAAATGCAAAGAAAATGCAAAAAGCAAAAAGCTCCTAACACAAAACATCCAGGAAATCCAGGATACAATGAGAAAACTAAACCTAAGAATAATAGGTATAGAAGAGAGCAAAGATTCCCAACTTAAAGGACCAGTAAATATCTTCAACAAAGTTATAGAAGAAAACTTTCCTAACCTAAAGAAAGAGATGCCCATGAACACACAAGAAGCCTACAAAACTCCAAATAGACTGGACCAGAAAAGAAATTCCTCCTGTCATATAATAATCAAAATACCAAACCCACTAAACAAAGAAAGAAAGAATATTGAAAGCAGTAAGGGGAAAAGGTCAAGTAACATATAAAGGCAGACCTATCAGAATTACACCAGACTTCTCACCAGAGACTATGAAAGCTAGAAGTTTCACAGAGGGAGAAAACAAGATATTCCATGACAAAAACAAATTTACAATATCTTTCCACAAATCTAGTCCTACAAAGGATAATAGATGGAAAACACCAACACAAGGAGGAAAACCACACCCTCGAAAAAGCAAGAAAGTAATCTTTCAACAAACCCAAAAGAAGATAGCCACACAAACATAATTCCACCTTTAACAACAAAAATAACAGGAAGTAGCAATCATTTTTCCTTAATATCTCTTAACATCAATCAACTTAATTCCCTAATAAAAAGTCATAGACTAACAGCCTGGATACATAAACAGGACCCAGCATTTTGCTGCATACAGGAAATGCACCTCAGTGACAAAGGGAGACACTACCTCAGAGTAAAAGGTTGGAAACCAATTTTACAAGCAAATGGTCCCAAGGAAAAAGCTGGAGTAGCCATTCTAATATAGAATAAAATCAACTTTCAACCAAAAGTTATCAAAAAAAAACAAGGAAAGACACTTCATACTGGTCAAATAGAAATATTTAAGTGGTAACTTCAGCAAGTGTTGTAGGTATCTGATGAGTCTCAGTGTAATGGCCTTGGGAAACACAAAGGAATGTTGCTCTCTGCTCAGAGTGAAGCTAACATATCTTCAAGGGAGAACATTGGAGGTATTTGATTTTTATGTTCACATTAGGGAGGTGAGTCCTGTATATTTTAGAAGACTAGTATTTATTTTCTCTGAATTTAGTCAGGAGATGACTATGAGATTAGGTTGTGTGCTATTTTGACTGAAGTCAACTTTCCTTTGTCATTTCAAAGGAGAAGAAATGAATGGCCTATAAAACTGTAAGAGTGGATCTGTCAGAAATAATTTTCAATTGCATAATGTTTTTACAAAGTGATTTAATTTATTTTAATCATGTTTATAATATGAAAGTATAAGATGATGATAATATTGGCTTCTAAAAAGTTTTAGCCAAAAAATAGCACTTTAATTATTATAGAAATTTCTAGAAACAATTTCATAATTTATTAATTCTGTATTTATGACATATTGTTCATAATTCATCATTGTATATCCCACAGTACACACATATTTTTGACAACATAAATTCCTAGAAATAAGTTTACTAGATAAAATTTTATGCACAATTTAAAAAATATATTCAAAAATAATTTAGCTTAGTACTCAGTAAACAATACAATAAGTTTAAAAAACTTAAGAATTTGTGTGTATGAAATATTTAACAAAAAAAAAGATGGAAATAATCACAGATAAAGATTAAATTAAAGAAATTACAAGACTAAAAAAAGAAAAGAAATGGGTGGTTTTTCTTTTAAAAACTCTTAACCTACAAATGGTCTGACATCTTTTTCTTTTATATTGTTTTTAAAAGATTTTTCCTGTTTTGAGAATTTCCTAAATTCTAGAATTAAATATGATCTTTAAAAAAAAAAAAACAAAAACAAACATAAATAAATCAAACAGGAAGTCTTTCACTTAAGCTGTCTTAGGGTGTAGAGATGGCTCAGAGGACCCAAGTTTTGTTCCAATACCCATATCAGGTGGCTTACAACTCCATATAACTCTACCTCCAGGGGATTCTTTGTCTTTCATGAGCACTTACACCCAACACACACGCACACGCACATTTTAAAAATTGTCTTAAGTAAGTTGCCTATTAGTTTTCCATAGCTAAATTAGACTATTTAAAGCTTCTCTTAAACATAAATTTATTTTGCAGTTTTTATTGATAATCCTAAAGAAAAAGATGCCCAAGAACATACAAGAAGCCTACAGAACTCCAAGTGGAGTGGACCAAAAAAACAAAAAATTCCTCCGATCACATAATAGTTAAAACATGAAATGAACAAAATAAAGAAAGAATATTAAAAACAGTAAGGAGGAAAAAAAAAAGTCAACTGACATATAAAAGCAGACCTATCAGAATTACACCAGACTTCTCACCAGAGACTATGAAAGCTAGATCCTGGGCAGATCTCATACAGACCCTAAGAGAGCACAAGTACGAGCCCAGGCTGCTATACCCAGCAAAACTCTCAATTACCATAGATGGAGACAGCAAGATATTCCACGACAAAAACAAGGTTACACAATATCTTCACACAAACCCAGCCTTACAAAGGATGACAGATGGAAATCGCCAAAACAAGGAGGGAAACTACACCCTAGAAAAAGCAAGAAAGTAATCTTTCAACAAACTCAAAAGAAGATGGCCACGCAAATATAATTCCACCTCTAACAACAAAAATAACAGGAAGTAGCAATCACTTTTCCTTAATATCTATAAACATCAATGGACTCAATTCCCCAATAAAAAGCCATAGAGTAACAGACTGGATACATAAACAAGACCCAGCAGTTTGCTGCATACAGAAAACACACCTCAGTGACAAACAGGGTAAAAGGTTGGAAATCAATTTTCCAAGCAAATGGTCCCAAGAAACATGCTGTAGTAGCCATTCTAATATAGAATAAAATCAACTTTCAACCAAAAGTTATCAAAAAAGATAAGGAAAGACACTTCATACTGGTCAAAGGAAAAATCTACCAAGATGAACTCTCAATTCTGAAAATCTATGCTCCAAATGCTAGGGCACCCACATTCATAAAAAAACTCTACTAAAGCTCAAAAGCACACATTGTACCTCACACTCTACTCTAATTATTGGACAGATCATGGAAACAGAAACTACACACAGACACAGTAAAACTAACAGAAGTTATGGATCAAATGGATTTAACAGGTATCTATAGGACATTTCATCCTAAAACAAAAGAATAAACCTCAACACCTCATGGTACCTTCTCCAAAATTGACCACATAATTGGTCACAAAACCTGCCACAACAGATACAAGATTGAAATAATCCCATGCCTCCTATCAGATCACTACGAATTAAGGCTGGTCTTCAATAAAAATAAAAACAACAGAAAGCCCACATACACATGGAAGCTGAACAACACTCTACTCGATAACTTGGTCAAGGAATAAAGAAAGAAAGGAAGGAAGGAAGGAAGGAAGGAAGGAAGGAAGGAAGGAAGGAAGGCAGGCAGGCAGGCAGGCAGGCAGACTTTTAAAAATTCAACGAAAATAAAGACATAGCATACCAAAACTTATGGGACACAAAAACCAGTGCTAAGAGGAAAACTCATAGCTCTGAGTACCTCCAAAAAGAAACTGGAGAGAGCATACACTAGCAGCTTGATAGCACACCTGAAAGCTCTAGAACAAAAAGAAGGAAAAAGACCAAAGAGGAGTAGACAGCAGGAAATAATCAAATTCAGGGCTGAAATCAACCAATTAGAAACAAAAAGAACTATACAAAGAATGAAAAAAAAAACCAGGAGCTGGTTCTTTGAAAAAAATCAACAGGATAGATTAACCCTTAGCGAGATTAACAAGAGGGCAGAGAGAGTATCCAAATTAACAAAATCAGAAATGAAAAGGGAGACATGACAACAGAAACCAAGGCAATTCAAAAAATCATCAGATCCTACTACAAAATGCTATATTCAACAAAACTGAAAAATCTGGATGAATTTTTCTGGACAATTTTCTAGACAGATAACAGGTATCAAAGTTAAATCAGGATCAGATAAGCCATCTGAACACTCACAGAACCCATAAAGAAACAGAAGTCATTAAAAGTCTCCCAACCAATAAAAGCCCAGGACCACATGGGTTTAGTGCAGAATTCTATCAGAACATCAAAGAAGACCTAATACTAATACTCTTCAACCTATTCCACGAAATAGAAACAGAGGGAACACTATCCGATTTGTTCTATGAAGCCTAGTTATGCTGATACCAAAACCAGACAAAGACACAACAATGAAAGAGAACTTCAGACCAATTTTACTTATAAATATCGATGCAAAAATACTCAATAAGTTCTCACAAACCGAATCCAAGAACACATCAAAATGATCATTGACCACGATCAAGTAGGCTTTGTTCCTAGAGATTCAGGGATGGTTCAATATAAGGAATTCCATCAATGCAATCCACTACATAAACAAACTAAAAGGGAAAAAAACCCCACATGATCATCTCATCAGATGCTGAAAAAGCCTTTGACAAAATACAACACCCATTCATGTTAAAAGTATTGGAGAGATCAGGAACTCAAGGTACATACCTAAATATAATAAAAGCAATATACAGCAAACCAGTAGCCAACATCAAAATAAATAGAGAGAAACTTGAAGCAATCTCACTAAAATCGGGGACTAGGCAAGGCTGTCCATTCCCTCTCTATCTATTCAATATAGTACTTGAAGTTCTAGCTAGAGCAATTAGACAACAAAAGGAGGTCAAAGGGATACAACCTGAAAAGGAAGAAGTCAAAAATATCACTATTTGCAGATGATATGATGGTATACTTAAATGACCCCCAAAACTCCACCAGAGATCTGCTACAGCTGATAAACAACTTCAGCAAAGTGGCTGGATATAAAATTAACTCAAACAAATCAGTAGCCTTTCTATACTCGAAGGATAAACAGGCTGAGAAAGAAATTAGGAAAAATGACACCCTTCACAATAGTCACAAATAATATTAAATACCTTAGTGTGACTCTAACCAAGCAAGTGAAAGATCTGTATGACGAGAACTTCAAGTGTCTGAAAAAAGAAATCGAAGAAGACCTCAGAAGATGGAAAGACCTCCCATGCTCATGGATTGGCAGGATTAATATAGTTAAAATGGCCATCCTGCCGAAAGCAATCTACAGATTCAATGCAGTCCCTATCAAAATTCCAACTCAATTCTTCATAGACCTAGAAAGAGCAATTCTCAAATTCATTTGGAATAGCAAGAAAAAACAGGATAACAAAAACTATTCTCAACAATAAAAGAACATCTGGGGAAATCAGCATCCCTGACCTCAAGCTGTACTACAGAGCAGTAGTGATAAAAATTGCATGATATTGGTACAGTGACAGGCAGGTAGATTAATGGAATAGAATTGAAGACCAAAAAAATGAACCCACTCACTTATGGTCACCTGATCTTTGACAAAGGAGCTAAAATTATCCAGTGGAAAAAAGACAGCATTTTGAACAAATGGTGCTGGTTCAACTGGAGGTCAGCATGTAGAAGAATGTGAATTGACCCATTCCTATCTCCCTGTACAAAGCTCAAGTCCAAGTGGATCAAGGACCTCCACATAAAACCAGATACACTGAATCTAATAGAAGAGAAAGTGGGGAAGGGCCTAGAACACATGGACACAGGGGAACATTTCCTGAACAGAACACCACTGGCTTATGCTCTAAGATAAATGATCGACAAAATGAGACCTCATAAAATGGCAAAGCTTCTGAAAGGCAAAGGACACTGTAAATAGGACAAAATGGCAGCCTACCGATTGGGAAAAGATCTTTACCAATCCTACATCTGATAGAGGGCTAATATCTAATATATACAACAAAGAACTCAAGAAGTTACACTCCAGAGATCCAAATAACCCTATTAAAAAATGGGGTACAGAGCTAAACAGAGAACTCTCAACTGAGGAAACTCGAATGGCCAAGAAGCACCTAAAGAAATGTTCAGCATCCTTAGTCATCAGGGAAATGCAAATCAAAACAACCCTGAGATTCCACCTCACACCAGTCAGAATAGCTAAGATCAAAAACTCAGGTGACAGCAGATGCTGGCGAGGATGTGAAGAAAGAACAACACTCCTCCACTGCTGGAGTTTGCAAGCTGGTACAACCACTGTGGAAATCAGTATGGCGGACCCTCAGAAAATTGGACATAACAGTACCCGAGGACCCAGCTACACCACTCCTGGGCGTACACCCAGAGATGCTCCATCATATAGCAAGGACACACTCAATGTTCACAGCAGCCATGTTTATAACAGTCAGTAACTACAAACAACCCAGATGTCCCTCAAAAGAGGAATGGATACAGAAAATGTGGTACATTTACACAACGGGAATACTACTCAGCTATTAAAAACAATGACTTCATGAAAGTCGCAGGCGAATGGATGGAACTAGAAAATATCATCCTGAGTGAGGGAGGTAACCCAATCACAAAAGAACACACATGTTATGCACTCATCGTTACGTGGATATTAGCCTAAAGGCTCGGAATACCCAAGATACAACTCACAGACCATATGAAGCTCAAGAAGGAAGACCAAAGTGTGGATGCTTCAGTCCTTCTTAGAAGGGTGAACAAAATACTCATGGGAGGAAATACAGAGACAAACTGTGGAGCAGAGATTGAAGGAAAGGCCATCCAGAGACTGCCCCACCTTGGGATCCATCCCATATACAGTCACCAAACCCAAACACTATTGCGGATGCCAACAAGTGTTTGCTGACAGGAGCCTGATATAGCTGTCTCCTGAGAGGCTCTTCCAGAGCCTGGCAAATACAGAGGCAGATGCTCGCAGCCAACCACTGGACTGAGCATGGGGTCCCCAGTGGAGGAGTTAGAGAAAGGACTGAAGGAGCTGAAGGGGTTTGCAACCCCATAGGAAGAACAACAATACCAACCAACCAGATCCCCCAGAGCTCCCAGGGACCAAGCCACCAACCAAAGCGTACACATGGAGGGACCCATGGCTCCAGCTGCATAGGTGGCAGAGGATGGCCTTTTCGGACATCAATGGAAGGAGAGGCCCTTGTTCCTGGGAAGGCTTGGTGCCCTAGTGTAGGGGAATGCCAGGGCAGGGCAGAGGGAGTGGGTAGGTGGGTGGATGAGCACCCTCATAGAAGCAGGGGGAAGGTGGATGGGATAGGGGTTTCTGGAGGGGAAACCAGGAAAGGAGATAACATTTGAAATGTAAATAAATAAAATATTCAATTAAAAAAATAAAACAAGTCTGAAAGTCTTGATGGTTCCCTAAAGTGAAAACGGAAACACTGGCTGAATTTGGCTTTGTGTTTCTACACAAAACTGAGTAATCAACCATTAACTAAGAGTCCCACCAGGAAGTTTGGTTCTGTCTGCTCTTTCAACACCAGAAAACCCCTCCCTGCATTTCTAAGTAGCAAAGAGTGGCTACTAAGAAAACTTCAAGAACATACAAACTTCTTAGTTTTGTAATGGGATCAACACTATTTTTTGTTGAGTCTCTGCAACCCTAGAGACTGTCCTAATCTGTGGTGTATATAGTAAAGAGCGAACACAGCAGGCCCAAGGTTTGTTCTTGGAAGGAGCCTATCTACAGCTAGCCCGCAGCTGACATAAGGGGACTGGGAACAGGGTGAGGACAGAAGGAGAAAGATGAGGATTACAATCATTAATTCACAATATTGATATTTTTCTGTCATGAACAGAAATGTCAGTCAAACCCACTAATCTATACTAAAATATATATTATTATTTATATTAATAACTCAAGTTTTCTTACAGCATACATTTTACCATTAGTCTTAATTGCCTTCCAACTTTTCAGCCCCTCTTTCCCAGAAACTATCAACCCTGCTGCTCATTTTTTTGTTTTGTCAGACAAACTCCAGTTAGGGAACAGCATGCATGGACTTCCCAGTTTGATCTTAGAACCTATGGTCATTCTGGATCAGTAAGGATTATCTGAAGAAGTCTCACTCTGCGACCAGCCAGAGAGTGATGAACCACAAACCAACACACAAATGAGCAAACGGCTTACTGGTGAGTTACCCCGTGCCATAAAGGTTTAGTGTGGGAGATGTAGTACCAAGCCTTCTGTGAGACAACAGTCTCCCCAGAAACTAGGCAGCCAAAGTCGGCTCTGCAGGCATGCCCAGTCACAGGCAAAGCTCACTTCTCGTCTGAGTGCTGTGCTGTAAGGTCAGGGATAATGAGGTTACATTCTTAAACCTAATTCCCAAATAACTGGTCTGGACAGTCAGTCCATGAGGGTTTGGACTGAATATCCTACACTGTGACATAAAACAAATCAGAAGCTAGTCATAGATCGTCACACTTCTTATATCTAGGCCATGCATTCATATACTTCATTGACACTTTACATCTTGGAATGATCTCATTAAGACTGTACTAGGAAGTGAATAGAAGGCAACCAGACAGTGGTTGAGGATGTTCTTGGTCCATAATACCCTGCATCCGCCCTGCTGGACACATCTGCACTGAAAACATCAGTGCTGAAAGCTCTGTCTGGCTCTGAGTGGGACTTCACAGATGACCTTAGAAGGAGACAATGAAATACACTCCACACTCTCTGAAGACATCCACCCTCTATTCTGATTGAAGACACTGAAACTTCCACAAGTTTCCCCAGGGTCATCTGATAAGAGTCTCTGCTGCTCACACTCACCAGGGTGACAATGGCACATTCAGCTGTCAGCTGAGCAGCACTGAACAGTGTCCGAACGAACCGGTAAATCTGCTTCTGCTCTGGGTTGTGTTTGTCATAATCTGGTGGCACTTCGGATTTCTAGAAAAACGAAGTTTTCAGATGACTGCACCAGAAGCAAGAGACTGCTAAGTAAAGCATCTCATGAAACATGAGGAGGCAATTACCGAAAGCGGGTGGAGGTTTTCATCAAAGATATCCAAGAGCATCCTTCCATCTGGGTCCCTGGTAAGGGAAGCAATAGAAATTAGAGGTTACTTTCTTCAGAATAAGTGCCACTCAAATGAAATAAAACACGTCTCAGTTCAACTGTAGTTTAGGAGACAGAAAGTGCTAAGTTTAAGAGACACTGCTGGTTTTCTCAAGTACAACATTTAATCCATTTTTGTTGAAGAATCCACGAAGATTAACACGTTTAGGTGAGTTAAGCAGAAGCGTAGATTTTAATCCTCCAACACTCTCCTCTTCATTTCTTGGCATATAAATACAAAGTAATGGTTCTCACCGTGACATCTTCATACGGGGCCAATTGTTTCCTTCTCGTTCACGTTCATTCCTTCTCCATACTCCTCCTCCTCCCCATGCCTTCTCTCCAGCTCCTCCTGTTTCTCAGTAAGGCTTTCTTTACCTCATGGTCAGTTCTCTACCTCATGTATTCCACAGCTTTCACAAGTTTTCTGCCTTCCCTGTCAAGCTCCTCTATGGTTCTTTAAATGAACCAAACCTAAAATGATCGAATTCTATCAGGTTTTTTTTTTCTGATGGATAAGTATACGCTGACTGACGTAGGGAAAGGGGCCTGCAGCAGGCAACAGAAATCAGTCTTAAATGTCACAACACACACTGCTAACTCTAGCAACGAAGCGATTCTGAGATATTTCTAGCAGCACTCATCTGTGGTGAATCATGTGACTGCACTTCAGCTTTTGTTCTGAACACACTGTAGTTTGCATGCCAAACAATGCGACGGAAGCTGCCTGAAACCCCCAGCTGGGATTTGAGACTCCTGGATATTATGAACCACAGTGTGTCTTACTATACAAAGGTATCTGACTTTATAGAATCATAATGGTCTAATAATGAAAAATAACTAATTTTGGTATTTTCCTATTGTCATTTCTCAGTATGGAAGTATCAAAATTAACACCTCTGAATTATACTGTTACAGTACCTGATTTTTACAAAATGCAGTTTGGGTTGCTGACTTGAGTTTCATAAAATATTACTCAGTATATTTGGTATGGGAAAGAACAGAATTTCCAGCAACTTCTGAAATGGCCCTACACATACTTCTGTCATTTTGTATTGGCTATGTATGTGAAGCAGCATCCTCAACATTAAAAAATATAAAAATATCAAAAAATCCAAAAGTCTGTGTCCTGCAGTATCAAATATTCAGCTAATATTTCATTATGTAAGAATAAATAAGCACATCCATCTCACCACTATGCAAATTTGTTTTCCTTTTTAATAAATGGTAAAATTATGCTCTTACTGTAATAACCTCATATCTGCATATATTTGGTTTGTGTATGTATTTTATAAAGCAATACAGAAGGCTCATGAATGGAACCATGTTTAGAAGCACTGAACCATTCAATACACAAGGCTACCAGCCATGGCTCTACAAGCAGGAAATAGGGTTGCAGCCTCAGGTTCACACACTGCTTTGGGCTACTGGGGTGTGGTCCACACAGCACAATGGGCTTGTTTCTGATCTCATGGTGCCCTCAACTGTTGGTTTACACATTGCTTTGAGCTATTGGCCTGTGGCCTACACAGTGCTTTGGATCATGGCTGGCAAGCAACTTATATAGAACCTTGAGCTGATGGCTTCAGATGTATAAGTGCTTTGAGCTGCTGGTTTCTGGTATACAAAGTGCTTTGAGCTGCCGACTTTTCATCTATATAGTGCTTTAAGCTACTGACCACTCAGAACCTTAGGCTACTGGCTTCTTCTGGTCCCCACAGTGCCTTGAATTGCTAGCTTCTTGTCTACACAGAATTACAGGATACTAACTGATGCTTTACACAGCAGTTTGGGCTTTGGGCCTCTAACCTACAAAGTGTTTTGAGATGTTGGACTCTTGTCTATTTGGTGCTTTGGGCTGGCCTCTGGCCAACTTGGAGCCTTGAAGTTTTAGTCTCTAAAAGAGCATGTCACCTAATCAGTGACAGATCTACTTACATTCAACTGTTTTAATATAATTTGAGTTTTGTCTACAAATTTCATTTAAAAGCCACAATGGTGAACAAGTCCTACTTTTGCTTTTCTCCTAAAGTGATAAAACACTAAAACTACTTTGGAGAGAATAGGGACCTTTGGCTTGTATGTCCTGATCACAGATGATCACTAAGAGAAGTTGAGGCAGAAATTCAAGGCAGGAACCTGGAGCCAGGAGCTGAAGACAGAGACCATGAATAAATGGTGCTACTGGCTGGCTTCTAATGGCTTGCCTAGTTTGATATATTTTTTTAATACAACCTAGGACTACCTGCCCAAGGGTGGAAATGCCAACAGTTAGATGGGACCTCCTAAATCAACCCTCAACCAGAAGATGTCCCCATATACTGCCTATAGGCTACTCTGAGGGACACATTTGCTCAATTGAGGTTCTGTCTTAGCAGATGACTCTAGCTTACATTAAGCTGACAAAACAAGCAAAGAATCAAATAACCTCACAGTGATTTTTGGGTAATACCACATAACTTCTAGTTTGTGTATAAAGTTTAGGCCCAGCTTGAGAACACCAGGCTTACTGACCTAATCCTAAATATATTGATCACATTAAACACTCCAACTTCTGCTTTATAAATTTAGCATCTCTATAAAACGGCCCAGTGTCCATTCCAGAATTGAGCACAGGAACAGGTCAAAAGTTCTGAGTATCCCTTACCTGTGCCTTGTGCCTGTTCATAAGAGCCTAGCAGTAAGAGAGTAGACAAACCCAAGCAAAAGAAAGACTCAGTCTTACTCTATAACTTGAAAGCAAAAGTTCCTCTTGTGTGCACCTGGCTGTACTGTCTCTAACCATGTTCCCAGCCACTAGGAGTCAGCAGATCCCTTCAATTTCCCTATGGCAAGCCACTCAAAAACCTGGTCAGCACAAAACTTACTTTTGACCACCAAGAGTGCTGTTTAATTTTTCCTAGTGAATGGGAACTCTTAAAAACCATCTAGTATACCAGCGAAACATTTGCCACAAGCAGTTTAGGAAAAGAGATTGAGGATATAACTGGAGAGGGTAGGGAATGTAGGTTAGTTGGTAGCATCTGCCTAGTATGAATGAAGCCAGAGGTCCGAGCCACAGCATGGCAAAAGTCAGGTGTGGTGGCATACCCCTGTGATGTCAGTACTTACGAGTGTTTTTATTACTTTTCATTATGTATCTGGCATGTCTCAGTGTGTGTGTGTGTGTGTGTGCGTGCGCGTCTGTGTGTGTGTGTGTGTGTGTGTGCATGTGTGTGTGCGTGCATGCACAAGCGGCTCTGCAGAAGCTGGAGACATCTTTGAGCTGTAGTTCTGAGGTTGTGAGCTGCCTGATATGGGTATTGGGAACCAAATCCAGGTTCTCTGCAAGAGCAGTGTACATTCTTAACTACTCAGTTTTCTTTCAGGCCCACCCCAACCCCTTTTTAAAAATGTGCCTACCTGTGTGGGAGGATGCTCACATGTGGAGGTGCCCCACGGAGGCCAGAGGAGCCTCCATATTTCCTTGGAGCTGGAATTATAGTCATTTTTGAGGGGCACAGTACAGGTGCTAGGAGACGCCTATATTGTCACAGAGCTCTAATTTAACTCACCACTACAGAGCCACCTTAAATACTTATTACTGTGTTAAAAATATCTAGTTCTACCTCACTTTTCAAACTAACAGAACGACTGCAAGATGTACTTTTATCAGGGAGAGCTTCTACCTTGTTTTGTTTTGCATGTCAGAATTTACACCAGCTGAATTCAAACTAAATCAAACATTTTATAAAACACGGAATGTATAGTTAAGTTGCACAGAAAATAAGCAACGAAGAAGAATTTGACTCTTTTCAAGAAGTCTGCTCCTGCCACACCACCATGTGGCTGTTTTCCTGGTCCAGAGATGCTCAGCTCTTACCCAGCACTCGGCTGCATTAACCATTACACGCCCTATGAAAACATGTGCTAAGAATATAAATTCACTCTCTCCCTCCGCCTTTCTCTGCCTCTACTACCCTCTTAACTCCCCTCCCCATGCCCTGAATAAACTCTATTCTATACTATAAAAAAAAAAATGTAAATGCAAAGACTCTACAGGAGGAAGAACACTGTAAGACAATGTGGGATACTTTTAGAACAGAATTAAGTGGCCACATACCTGTTTTTGATGTGGTAATATATCGCAAGAGCTACACTGTAAAATAAAACACAGGAATTCAATGTTTCATAAACACTCATCATTTCATGCACTAGGCACTATCAGGCAAATAAATTTAATCAAAAGCCACACAGTCCATCTGAAAAGCCTCATTTCATCCAGAGTGCTGATAAGATTATACTCCATATTAGGGCACTCTGGTAGTCACTCCTAGGATTTTTAGATTTTTTTCGGAAACAACAGAGTAACAGTGGGGACTTACGGCTTTTCTATCAGATTCTAAGCTTTGCTCACTTTTAAAATGCAGGTGCCATGTATAAGTACTACAAATTAAAAAGTCACGGCCTGCTCGGTTAGCAAATTATTAGTTGTTTTCATAACTACCAGAAAGAAAACCAAGCAGCGCAAACAGTGGCTGGCATTCCTCTCACACCCGTCTTAGCAAGCTATTCAGCACTGCCACTCACGTCCCAAAATGGTGCTGTGACTTACTGAAAGCACTGTTTTAAAACGGTCTAAAATTTTCAAAGACATGAATGTAATAAACATTCATTCTCCTCAAATTTTCTTTTCTAACATAAAATACAATATACTCACCATAAGAACTTTGGAAAGTTTAGAAAGCATAAAAAAAAAAAATCTGAGGTGAGATGTACTTCAGTGGAAGAGCACTTGCCTAACATGTGTATGGCCCTGTATTCCCAGTACCGGGGAAAGTTACTTTAAAATATTATTGTTTAGCCAAGAACGGTGATGAATACTTGTAATCCCATCACTTGGGAAGCAGGAGAATTTAGAGTTTGAAGCTAGCATGGGTACATAGAAAAAGTATGTCACTAAAGAAAACACACACACACTCCACAAGACACAGAAAACCAAAAACCAATCTTTTGACCCCCAAAAACTATCAGTTTGAGATATCCAGTTATTATTTTTACTTATATGTGTGTGAACAAAGAGGCTGGCATCCTATAGTTAGATAGCTATGTTGTTGTTGTTGTTGTTGTTTCAACCCTTAGGAAATATTGCTAATAAACATGATTTTAAAAGCTACTAGCTATATTTCATAATTTGATTGTTGACTAGTTACTGAGTCATTCTCTGTGGCTGAATATTTAAATTGTATGTACTGTTTGGTAATAAATTCACACCATAGTAAACAGGCTTACAAATATCTGTGTAACTTGTGGTTATGTCTACAGGAGAGCATCCGATCTACACTGAGATACCTGGTAGGCAGGGCTCCTAACACAGACTGCAGGAGTCTCCATATTACCATCCGTGTCCTTTCACTGCAGATTCACTGACACACACCTTGAACATTTTGATAAAACATTTTCGTTCTGAATAGAAAATGGCATAGTTTTCATCATGATCAACTAGACTGGCTACTTTTAAATTGTTTTCTTCTTTAAAAAAATAATTGTCTAAAATTCTTTCTACTCCTTTTGTCTTACTTCAAATGTAAAATAAATGCCTCAAAGTGATTTTCTTTGCCTCTAAAAGCAAAGACCATTGGTAGGACTGCAATGTGTGCTCTGGCTCCCAGAGAATAAAAACAGCCTTCAGGAGACTACCAGAGGAGAAGACGACAGGAGGAGTGACAGGAGTGACAGCAGACTGAAGTCAGCTCTGAGATGTGTGCTGCATTTACTGAGAATGAACCACAACAGACCCTGGCACAGGACCAAGAAGCAAGTAACAGGTCTTTCCTCCTAAATCGCTAAAGATCTGAGCTGAAGAGGGGGTCTATGACTACGGAAAAATGGCTTCAGAGTTAAGGTACTAACTGTTTTCAGAGTATCTTCCCATACATTCACCGCCCTATCATAGACCCTATATTCTAAGTCAGATATCTCAGGTTCAGGTAGCTGGTCAGTAATTTTGACTAGTACATGATTTGTGTACTTTTCTTCTGCCTGCTACTCTGAATATACTCCATCCTTCTCACTCATCTCTGGCTTGCTACTGGGAAGAAGATGATCTAGGCTTCAATGGAAGCTGGTAGCTCTTACTCCAGGCTCTTCAGAGCTTGAGCAAGAACCACATGGCACTAACATCATCAGATCTTTTCACTTTTATCCATAAGCTCAATGTACTTCTAAAAGGTTCCATACTGTCCATTTTCTAGCAGTGAGCTCCATCCTAACAAGGGAATGGGTTTAGTTAGGTCACTCACATAGCTACACTATGTGCTATGTATGTATAATGCATCTCTTCCCAGTTTCCGTGGGTTTATGTTTATGCTCATGGGCCATCATCCCACGCTGGGGCAACAAGGCAAAAGAACCCTATGTGATAAAACATATAGAAGTGGCCTCCGTTTTCCCCTTACAGGACCAAGACACTGACCATGGAAGTTAGTTATAGTCCTCAATGCCTAGACTGAGTCAGTGACTGTCACACACAATCCTATACATGGAAACAGTTTATAGGTGGTAATTTTAGTACTTCATGCACCAAGATGAGTTGCTATTAGATGTGAACTTTCTTAAGGAAACAGAGATAAAATATCTGAGACTTTCAGTCAAGCTGTAAAGTTCTCTGAGACCCCTTCCAAAGGTTGCTGTGGCTATCACTGTGCTGATGGGGACAGGACAGTACAGGAAAACCAGTGATCTTTTACTTCTTTAAACAAGGAAAGTGAATCCACAAAACAAACAAACAAACAAACCAACCGACAAGCCTGCTTCTTCTTCCCTCTAAGTCCATTTTAAGACAAGGATCTGAGGCCCCTGGTTAGACAATTCCTCTCTAGGCATTAATTACCTCAGGTCTCCATCTGGGACTGGAGGGGAAAGGTCTCATTTCATTTATTAGTCAAAATACTGCTGGCACTGTGCAGGAATAGCTTCAGTCCAACTGAAAGGGCAAAACTGCACATGTATGCACACAAACCAATGGACATATTTGAGGTCATCGATATTTAAAATAAGATGAAATGCTAGTCTCTCAATATTTACGATAAACATGCCCAAATATTCTAGATAACCCATCACTTTTAATAAGCAATCTCCAAGTGTCAGTGACCCTCACATTCAACAAACAGCTTGGTACCAGTGACATTGGGAAGTCTGAACACTTTGGGGCCATTCAGTGAACACATCTGGAGAGATGGCTCAGAGGTTACAAGCACAGGCTACTCCTATAGATGGCCCAGGGTTCAATTCCAAGCAATCACATGGCAGCTCACAGCACTCAGAGGATCCGAGACCCTCTTCTGGCTCCTGGGGCATATAATGCACAATCAGGCAAAATACCCATACTACATTAAGACAAAAATACCTTGAAAAAGTATCTTGCCAGACATTGTGGCCCATGCTTTTAATCCCAGCACTTGGGAGGCAGAGGAAGGAAGACTCTGTGAGTTCAAGGCTAGCCTGGTCTACAGGTAGTTCCAGGACAGCCAAAACTAGAGAGAGCTTGTCTCAAAACAACACCACAAAAACAAACAAACAACCCCCCAAATTCAAAAACAAAGTCGAAGTCTGCATACCCACCATTTGATGGTATACTTGAGGTTTGGCTGACTGACTGTGCTGTCATCTAGGAAGATGGTGGAGCAGGAGCTGTATTTCCTTGATGTCTGCCCTGGGGGATGCTAGAAAACAAGATGACAGTAGTTACACAAGACTTAAAGTTCCACCAAGCAGCCCTTGCCAGCTAGTTTTTGTGAATTTGATACAAGCTGCAGTCATTTAGAGGGAAGAAACCTCAGTTGAGGAATTGCCCCTACCAGATTGGTCTATGGGAATGTGTATGGGCATTTTCTTGGTTAGTGATCAATGTGGGAGGATCCAGCAAACTGAGCAGTGATACCTCTGAGCTGTTGGTCCTGGTGCTGTAAGAAAGCACACTAAGTAAGCTATGAAGAGCGAGTCTGTAAGTACTGTTTCTCCATGGCCTCTGGTTCCTGCCTTGAGTTCCTGCCCTGAATTTCCTACAGATAGACTATGATTCGGACATTTAAGCAAGCTGAAATAAACCCTTTCCTCTCCAAGTCGCATTTGGTTATGGTATCTTATCACATCAATAGAAACCCTAACCAAGACACAACATTACCCCTTTATCTGAGATCAGACACAAAGGAAACATACCTTAGCAAGAGCTCTGCCACAACTGCTAACAGAGCAGAACACTGGGCCACACTGGAATGTGTCTTGTTCTTCTACGCTAAGGTGGTATCACCTCTAATTGCCACCTTCTTTATGGGAATCACAGGAAGCCTGAAGCGTGCAGTGGACTAAGGTGGCATCTTAGTTTTATGCACTAAAATTAAGTTGGGAATCCACTGTACCCATTTCTTGAGCCCTGACCAATTAAAAACCTTAAATGCTTAAATTCACACAAATTTATAAATAGAACCGCTCCTCCATTAAGACACACTGCACTCTGGAGCAGAAGACTGGGCTTTGCAGGGGTGACCGTTAGGCAACAGGTGCCCTTATGATTGTCATTTTCTAATAACTGCACAAGTTCAAGTTCTATGGAGAACTTGAGCAAGGAAACAGCTTCTGATAGGCAACATGAACTTTACAGCCATGACAGCTAACTGAATGCTAAGGAGACATTTGTCAAGTGTTTGGGAAACAGGGTTAGTAGACTTCCATCTGGGTAATTCTGGGTTAGAATGGAAAAAAAAAAAAAAATCAAACCATGTAAACAAATCTCCTTATTTCCTGACATTATTTTGACAGGCAGGTGTCACTTTCAGTAACAAAAACAAAATCCCTTATACATCACAGAATCACCTGCCTTATTTGTCTATTTTCAGCAAAAATCCTGGGACACAAAGTACCTGACCTAAGGCCCAGATGTCTGCTCAGCATGTTCACATCTGCTTCCTATCTGTAGGTTTCCTCAGGAGTGACGCTATAAACATCTGCAGCAACCCAAGAAAGGCAAGAAAAATGCAAACCACAAACTTCTCTTGCAATACTTACTGCTCAGTGTTTCAGTGTTTTAGGTGTCTGGTTCCTTAAAACAGGACTAGAAGGCAGCCCCCGTGGCTGTCAGCAGCTGGCAGATCAGAAGCACCAGCCTCAGACCACCAGGCGATGCAATGGGGCCTCCAGCTCATGCGCACTACTAGGTGCTTGTGTGCGGGAGGGGTATGGAAACAGCAAGTCAAGTTCAGTGGAGGACTTCAGTATTAAGTTTATCATGACATTCCAGGTTGATGGAATAATCAACGTTCTCCTTACAGTATCTTGGGATGCCATTAAAAAGAATTCTCTCATAATAATAGCACTAAAATCACATAATATTAAGAAATATAAGAAATGAAAAAAGCCATGCCTCCACTGAATCAACAGATTCTGACATAAAAATTCAGCAATCAGTCACCATGCTAATAAGGATTTTAGAGATGTGTTACAATATTAGTATTTCAAACAAAGCAAAAATACAATAGTAATTTACTTCTAGATGTTGTGGAATTCCCTGAATATAAAACTGTGATACACGAAGTGCCAAGAACTGGAGCTGTGAGGCACTATGCTACACTGCAGCAAAGAATGCAGCCTGAACCCCCCTTCATCTATCATTGAGTCTGTGGGTAAGAACATACACCATGTATACAAACCAAGGGGTCAAAGGTCACCTTAGTGTCTCACTAAGGCATTAGTCCTGGCCTGGAGATGGCCCAGCTCTGTATTATTACATCCCAAAACTTAGGGCTGAAATCCTTTCTAAGATAACAATTCTACCTCAAAGCCAATGTTTTCTATAACTAGTCCCCCTACCCTCAAATTTCAGCTTCAGTGTCTCATCACTGTAAGTGCAACTGGCCTCAAGCCAGTGGCTGAAATCCTAAGAGTGCAAGCTGTCTTTGATCTAAAACCTCATGGCACTAGGATTCTGAAAGCAGAAACTTACTAGGATAGCCTGTGCCAGAGACTGTACTGAGCTATTCATTTAAGAGAGCAGCAGGAGGATAGGAATACCAAGGACCAACACCTAACCACAATGCCATAACATGGACATCTTTAACTTCCCAATGCTTCTGATGGCACCAAAGAACTAGTTGTGTTCACACCAGTCACAGGATACTCACATGGGCTTTATCAACATTTTAAATGCAGAACATAAGCAACAAAAACTAAGGTTACTTGGCATCATCAAAACCCAATTCTTCCACCATAGCAAGTCCTGGATACACTATCACACCAGGAAAGCAAGATTCTGATCTAAAATCGCTTCTCATGATGATGATAAAGAACTTTAAGAAGGACATAAATAACTCCCTTTAAAAAAATAAAAAATAAAAACCTACAGAACGCCAAATAGACTGGACCAGAAAAGAAATTCCTCCCGTCACATTATAGTCAAAACACCAAATACACAAAACAAGGAAAATATATTAAAAGCAGTAAGGGAAAAGGGGCAAGTAACATATAAAGGCAGACCTATCAGAATTACACCAGACTTCTCACCAGAGACTATGAAAGCTAGAAGATCCTGGGCAGATCTCATACAGACCCTAAGAGAACACAAATGCCAGCCCAGGCTACTATACCCAAAAAAACTCTCAATTACCATAGATGGTGAAAGCAAGATATTCTATGACAAAACTAAATTTATACACTATGTTTCCACAAACCCAGCCCTACAAAGGATAATAGATGGAAAACGCCAACACAAGGAGGGAAACCAGGCCCTAGAAAAAGCAAGAAAGTAATCTTCTTTCAACAAACCCAAAAGAAGATGGCCACACAAACATAATTCCACCTCTAACAACAAAAATAACAGGAAGTCACAATCACTTTTCCTTAATATCTCTTAACATCAGTGGACTCAATTCCCCAATAAAAAGTCATAGACTAACAGTCTGGATACATGAACAGGACCCAGCATTTTGCTGCATACAGGAAATGCACCTCAGTGACAAAGGGAGACACTACCTCAGAGTAAAAGGTTGGAAACCAATTTTCCAAGCAAATGGTCCCAAGGAAAAAGTTGGAGTAGCCATTCTAATATCAAATAAAATCAACTTTCAACCAAAAGTTATCAAAAAAGACAAGGAAGGACACTTCATACTGGTCAAAGGAAAAATCTACCAAGATGAATGCTCAATTCTGAACATCCATGCTCTAAAAATCCCAGGCAGTATAATAATAAGTTATGTTTAAAATACACAAATATGGCACAGTTCAGGTAAGTGACACATTCAGAAGGACAGATAGGACTCAAGGGATTGTTTTCTAAAGCATTCTTAAACAGTGATTATAACTGAAATGATTATAATTTTATAGAATTTTACCAAAGTCCACTGGTACAATTTTATTTGTTGCTAATACTCTCAATTCATTTATTTTCTACATCTGTGGTTTAACTATTAGAAAATTTAAATATCCTGAAAAAAAAATCCCACACTTCATTCTTTACAGAAATAGTCACTGCAGAACTAGAAATATTGAAGTGGTAACTTAAGCAAGTGTTGTAGGTATCTGATGCATCTCAGTGTAATGGCCTTGGGAAAGGCAAGGGAATGTTACTCTTTGCTCAGAGTGAAGCTAACATATCTTCAAGGGAGAACATTGGAGGTATTTGATTTTTATGTTCACATTAGGGAGGTGAGTCCTGTATATTTTAGAAGACTGGTATTTATTTTCTCTGAATTTAGTCAGGAGTTGTTAACTTATTTCTAGTTGAGTGTGACAGTATTAAGATCTTCAAAGCCTACTGAAAACAAGTAACATTAAATGTGTGATTAATGAGATTAGGTTGTGTGCTATTTTGACTGAAGTCAACTTTCCTTTGTCATTTCAAAGGAGAAAAAAATGAATGGCCTATAAAATTGTAAGGGTTGATCTGCCAGAAATAATTTCCAATTTCATAATGTTTTTACAAAGTGATTTAATTTATTTTAATCACATTTATAACGTGAAAGTGTAAGATGATGAAAATATTAGCTTCTAAAGTTTTAGGCTAGAAAATAGCATTTTAATTATTATAGAAATGTCTACAAATAACTTCATATTTACACCAATGTCCACTGATATAAAAAGTTTACTGCATGATGAAAAGTAACTAAATGTTATTATCTTGCATTTTAGTTACGGGGGTTATCTGGTTGGTAATCCCAACACTGATGACTGTCAGATGCAAGAAACAAGTGCCTATACCACAGTGGCCCCAGCCTTCACTCTGTGTATCTTACCACTCACACTCAATCAAATTAAGGGGAGAGCAGCAGGTAGAACCTGCCTACTCTATAGTTCATCTGTCTAGACTGCACACATGGACCTTGAAGGCATTTTTTGTCCATTTGGCTTGTCCCCCGGAACTTTGTTACTATACCCATGGTAGACTATGTCCTATGTGTCTACATATGCTGCACTCAACTCAGTAACATTAATCATGCTTTGCTCTCACCTGTATTATTCACTCAGCTGGACTCTGTCTAGGACCTGGACTTGAGTCATCAGATGAGAAGCAGCTCTTAGGCTGGCATGTTGGTAGCCCTACCACCAAGCACAGGAAGTCTGCCTCCCCATGACAAATGCAGGGATCTGTATGAGTCGACTTGCAACAAACAAACTCGCAACCCAAATCTCATGGCGAACCCATGCCATCCTGAAGAGAACACGTTCAGCAAAGTGGTACAGGGAAGGGGGGAGGCAGACCCAAGGAGCCATAGTTACTAGGCTGAGGTGCACAAGTTCTGGGGAAGGAGCTGCAGCTAGGCTCAGGGGCCTGTGCTCAAGGATCTGTTCTCCATAGAGCAGCTATGTAAACAACTCTCACAATCTGTTTGCAAGGGCCACCTTAGCTCACCCCACTATACTGGAATATCTGGCAAAGGTAGATCTTTTCCCACTCAACAATGTACTGGCTTAGGCCACAAATGGCCACCTTGGGCTCAGTCTCTGTCTTAGTTAGGGATCTACTGCTGGGTCAAAAACAGCATGACTAAAAGGTAATGGAGGAGTTTATTCTGCTGACACTTCCAGGAAGTCAGGACAGAAACTCAAGTACAGCTGGAATCTGGAGGCAAAGTTGATGCCGAGGCCATGGAGAGGTGCTGCTGACTGACCTGCTTCACATGGCTTGACCAGCCTGCTCTCTTATAGAACTCAGGGCCACCACCCCAGGGATGGCACCACTCACAATGAGCTGGCTCATGCCCCACTGGTCACTAATTAAGAAAATGCCTTAAGAGTTGGATCTCATGGAGGCATTTCCTCAACTGAGGCTCCTTCCTCTCTGATAACTCTAGCTTGTGTCAAATAGACACACAACCAAGCAATACAGTTCCCAAGGCCCTTATCTATCCATGGCAGGCGGCAACGCTTGGCCCTTGTTGTTGTTACTGTGAGAATGCATGGCCATTGATCTGCAGGACATATTTCATAAATAAGTAACTTTCAACAGAATCCTTATTTTCAGATCCCACTTCTGGTGACAATGAAAGGGTCTTGCATCTCAGGGTTTGAAAGGATAAAATAAAATGAGCATTAAAAATGAGGTAATACCCAGAGACACAGATAAGACCTGGCCTGATGTGAGGAGAGGGTGGTACTGGGCACAACATGCTCATGAGGACTCTCACGTACCCACTGGGGAATTCTGCTTCTTGAGGTCTCTACAGCCATGTAAGATAAGGAGGTTTTGTTTTGTTTTGTTTTGTTTTTTCTCAAAATAGCTGCAGCTTTCTAATATAATGGTCATATATGTTTTAAGTTATGCTTTCAGAACAAGGCAGGGTCACACACATTCAGTTTTAAGAATTGGAGGGTAAGACACTATAGATGTTTATTTAGGTGTAGGTCTTATAATGTAGTCAGGAGCTGATGCAGAGGCCATAGAGGAATGCTGTTGACCGGCTTGCTTTTCAGGGTTTGCTCAGTCTGCTTTCTTATAGAACCCAGAACCACCAGCCCAGGGATGGCATCACTGACAATGGCCTGGGCCTTCCTCCATCAATCACCAACTAAGAAAATAACCTTACAACTGGATTTTATGGATTTTCTCAATTGAGGTTTTCTCCTTTCAGATGACTCTGGCCTGTGTCAAATTTACATAAAACTAGCCAGCACAGAGTCTCCCAGAGGTGAGACTCGAAAATTAACATTTTGTAGCCAAAATACAGGAAGGAAAAAAAAAAAAAAAAGGCAGGACCACAGACATTCAGTATGGTGAGGGTGAAGGGTGCGTACTCTATTAGTCTCCACCTGGAAATCCCTCCTTAAGCAAGGATGAGGCAGGAACATGAAACATGAGTTATTGTCATTTAGCTGGTGAAATACTACACAGAGGTCCACTGGTCAGTGTGAAGATCTGATGACCATCCTGTGCTCTCAGCATACTCTGACCATGTAGCAAGTCAGACTGACTCTCCCTCCGCAACCCAGGCACAGAGCAATGCAAAGAAGGCAGGAGGTCCAATGTTCAGGAACTACATTCCGACTCCATATACAGGGCTGGGGCTTAAGTCACAGCACTTCTCACTGACAATGCTCATGGCTCTTTCTATTTTCTAGGATCTTCAATTTCTTTTTCCAGTATTTTAAGGTTTTCACTGTAGACATTTACTCTAAGATATTTTTTGAACCATGAAATACTATTTTAAAAAACAATGTTTGTTATTAGAATATAGGAAGGCTCTTGATTTTTTAACAGTAATTTTGTATACTACTATGCTGCTGAAAATGTTCACCTGCCTTATGAATTTGATGACTGTCTTTAAGGTCTCTAAAATTAAATTTCTATTTGTAAGTAGGGATACTCTTACTTTGTTTATTCTATCCATTTCTTTCTCTTGTCTCAGTGTTGTAACTAAGGCCTCAAGGGCTATACTAAAACAAACAAAAACCCAGAGACAGTGGACATGTGGACACCTTTTATCTTGATCCTCATTTTAGTAGATACGCTTTGCTTTTCCCCATTTAGCATAATGCTAGACAGATTCGTGCATATGTTTTTTAAATAAATCACATTAAGATAGTGTTTGTCCCTTAGGACTTTTATCATGAAGGATGTTAGGTTTTGTAAACCAACCAACCAACCAACCAACCAACAAACCTTTCTGCAGCTACTGAGATGACGATATCTTATCTCAAGTTCCCATCCCTGAATCTCTGGAATGAAGCCAACTTGACCATGGTGCATTTTATGTGTTTTTGAATTCAGCTTCCAAGTATTTTACTGAGAATTCTTGCACGTATATACCCATCAAGAAGACTGTACAATAGCTTTCCATTTTGGTTATATCATCTGTGGTAAGGTATTACTGAATTTGCAAAGAGAGTTTGGTAGCATTCCATCCTTTTTTACTTTGTAACTTTTCTCTCAACCTGAAACTACTTTGAAGTCCAATTCTTCATCTTAGCAGATTCTAAATCTTTATATAACTGAAATTTTATTGAGTCTTTTTTAGCATTCTCCAAGAATACTGTATTGATACCAAGCACACTAGCTGTCTGACAAATTTCTCCTCCAATAAGAAGAAGAAGCAAAATTCAGAATTCTAAAAACATCAGATTCCAGACTGCCCCACTTCCTCCTTTATTTTCATAACTTCAGATACAGACCGGTACTAGCAAAGATTCCATCTCTTAAGGATTTCTTTTTTGATCACTCACAGCTCACAAGAAACAATCAATTCAGAGCTGTAATACATTAACAACAAAACAAAGCAAAAACTACTGAAACCAGTGTTCTTAAAATGAAATGAACACAATATATGGCCACTTGGGAATCCTGTTCTTAATAATTATATAACAAAGCTCCCTGAATTATACTCAAATACTAGAACAATGCCATTAGCTGTTGGTACAGAACACGGAAAACTAGACCACACTTACACATGAGCAGTACTACCTGCCTACATGTGTATCAGTCTGCAGATCACCTTCCCTTCACTGCCTCCCGTGAGTCAGACAGGACAGCCATCATGACCCAGTTGAGAAGACAGGGAGTCTAATACTGTCAAACATTTTCAAGACTGCCAGAAGGTGGGCTCCGAAATTCTTTTGGCTCTAAGTCTGACTAGTAAAAGACTCTTGCTTAATCGACACATGGATTTCTACCTGCATTATTTCCAAATGAAGTTTTTAGAACTATCATGTATCTCAACAGTGAGGCACCTCCTCTAAATTTTTTGAAGAGCATAACACAACAGAGTATTTCCTGGTCAGCTTCCTGGTTTCAAAATATATATGCAGTGAAAAGATCACGGGAGAGGCTGGCCATTGCCTCCTGATCCTGTCTTAGAATGTCTTCTTTCCATACACCCTGAACTTCATTAAATGTCACAGCAAGATTCACATTACATATGCTGTTGGTAGAAGGCAGGAGGAGGTCATAGAAAAATAAAGCAAATTCAGTTTTCCCTATAATTTGGGAAGATTCTCAACTATAATTATCTACAACACTGTAATTTATAATCAGAGATCTGCACATTTTAGTTAAAGATATACTTAATTATCAAGAAAAACAAAAGCAAAATTTAAGCATATTTATTTTTAAAAAGTCAAATTTTACATAAAGACGATTATACAAGGCTTTAAAATTTTTCATAACTTATCACATTTTCTCTGTCTTCTACCACATCTAAAGCAGACGTGGTAATTAGAATATTAATCCGTTTAAGTCACTTGGTTTAGCTGCTGTTGGTACTCCCAGACCATTTTATTCCTATGTAAGAAATACTGAGAAGTAGTGATACTTTAATCCCTTAAACCCTCTGGTTCCTTCCCTAGCCTATGACTCATTTCTCACAAGAGACAGTCAGGGCTCCTTTTCACCTGCTGTAAGTGCTGCTGAGAGCCAGAGGAACATTTCCATCTGAAGGAGATCATTCCCAGCGGCTATGACCCTTAACAGAGATTTTCAACTGGACAGAATCTAAGATCACCTAGGAAACAAGCCTCTAGGCATGCCTGTGAGATTTTGCAAGACTGAGGTTAACTGATGAAGTAAGATACACTTTAAACGTTCGAGGCACAATTTCATGGACAGCCCCACGCTACAAAAAGAGAGAGAGAGAGAGAGAGAGAGAGAGAGAGAGAGAGAGCGCGCGCGCGCTGAGTACCAACCTTCACCTCCCTGCTCCCTAACTGCAAAGGTAACATAACCAGCTGTTTCATGCTCCTGCTACCATGGGCTTCCCACCAAGATGAACTCTACCCCTCAAACTGTGAAACAAAATCAACCTTTCTTCCCTTAAATGGTTTTTGTCAAGTCACAGCAATGAGAACAGTAAACAATGCAGGTATAGTTGCTATTATTTAACTGGAAGCAGAGGCTCAACAATAGCCACTGCTTTCATGTTTCTTGAATAACAACATCCTCTTTGTAGATTGCCTGAGCAATTCTTCAGAATCTCAAAGAAGAGATCAAACAACAATAAAGTTATATAAAAAGTTACACAAAGGAAGCCAGTTGTTCCAAAATTTAAGAACTTGAAAATTTTAACTTAGAATCCACAGTCACAACTAGGACTTCCTGTGGATGCATAACTGTAATTGTTACCTCTAAATTCAAGTGAATCCCTCTGAGAAGCACCCAGACAAGTTTCAATCCTGGATCTACTACTTACTTGTTTCTTTGTTGTTGTTGTTTTTAATTTATTTATTTTACATCCCAATTATCCGCCCTGCTTCCCCCTTGCTGCCTTCTCTGAGAAGGGGGAGCCCCCTCTGGTTATCAAGTCTCCACCTCCCTCAGGCACATCACTTCACTGCAGAACTAGGCACATCCTCTTCCACAGAGGCCAGACAAGGCGGCCTAGTTAGGGGAACAGGATCCACAGGCAGGGAACAGATGCAAGGACAGCTCTGTCTCCAGTTGTTGGGAGCCTGCACAAAGACTAAGCTGCACATCTGCTACTTGTTTCTTTAGGCCTCAGTTTTTCATTAGCAGAGGGTGAGGGTTGACTGAGTGCTGAACTGGAGTGGAGACTGACCAAGGCATGACCAAGGTAAGTGTATGGTCCGACTGTCAGGGTGTCCCATCCTCCACCTGCTGCTCTTTCCTGAGGAAGCTGAAGAGGGTGTCAGATGCCCTAGAGCTATAGGAGGCCACACGCCTCCTTGCAGGGGTGCTGGGAGCTGAAGTGGGAGCAGGTGCCCCCAACTGTGGAGCCACTTCTCCAGCTCCCCCTCTACTTCTTTAAACTTTTACTTGAGAAGCTGTGAAACTGACAATTGTTGTTCTGACTTAATCCAGTCTGCAGACAGTCTCACTTTGACTCTGTCTTATGTGGCTGAACAGCAGTTGGCTTTTTCTAGTGGAAGCAGAACTCATATGCTCATTTGCAGGCAAGTCTGTGAACAGTGTGAAAGATTACAAGTTCCAGAGTCACCTGTTACAAAGAAACTTAGTACACAGCTATCTTTATCCAGAAACAAGTACATATGAGAAAACAACTTCTGTCTGACTCCACTGTATGACAGTGGGCAAATACTCAGGGAAGCATGAGTTAGGATGCACAACCTAGTACCCATATCCATATGCTAGTACATGGCTGCTGATTTAGAAGGAGACATATGTCAAGACTGCATAGGATGCAGGTAAGGTCACAGTGGAGAGCATATGAAAACAAATGTAAAGACTGGAACTGTGAGATCTCACCTGCCCAATAACTATTATCAGAAGTAGCCTGGGCAATGAAACACCTTCTCTTTTCACATGCCCTTAAGTTGGATCAGGGGTCCGGTGGCGATTTTTCCTCATGAGTCTAAGTGTTAACATGGGGTATGTAACCAAGTACACACCACAAGTAAATAATTGGGAAAGAGAATTTATCCTCGATCCCTGCCCTTTCTAGACTCAGGAATACACCTTCTAACATTCACAAATTGTAGCCATGTCTATCATTGCTTCTCATGTATAACACTGTGGTCCCACAGATGCTTACACCCTAGACAGCCAGGCAAACGCTGCCATAGGTAGACGTAAGCAGACTCTACTGCCTTGCTCCCCTCCCTTTCCCCTAGGACCTCTAACTTTACTGTCTCTTCTTCTACATTTCCTTTGTTTGGGGTATGTTGGAGTTTGTTGAGGAGGAGGAGGTTGATGTTAAAGTTTCAAGAATGAAATTCCAGTGTATTAAAGAGTGTGTAGGAAATGAGTCTTATTTTTCCCTACAGGGGATACAAAACCATGAAATTCAATCTTCAACAGAAAGGTCCTGCAGTTCTCCTAAAATAATAGTTCTTTACTTCTTTACCAAAATTTAAGCCAACCATAATGAATTAAAAGAAAGCTTCCTTGTCTTTCTACCTCAACTTTGTTTTAAACCAGTTTCATGTTGCTATCTGTGCTGTAATTCATACTGTTGATACCATTCTGATGTGTAAAACTGGCTGTCTTATTACTATCATGCAAAGACTTCAACTGTAAATAAACTATTATGTGTTAAAAAAACAAAACAAACCACCACTACCACCACCACCACCACCAACAACAACAAAACAAATCTAGAGGCCCAGGGACATGCTTTAGAAATCTGACTATGGGCTGATGAGGTAAGTCAAGGGGTGAAGATCCTCTGTACAGGTAGGCTGAATGACCCTAATCCTACAAGGTAGGATCCTAGCTCCTAAAAGGTAGCTGGAGAAAAGTGACTCTTGAGAATTTTCCTCTGACTGACAAGCACACACACAAACATACACAGACAGACACACACACACACCATGGCACCCTCACATAACACAAGCCAAAAAAAAAAAAAATAGCCCATAGGAATTAGAGAGCCTCTGACCTCTAGAAAGAGATCTGCAAGTAGTAGTAGCTGTCATTGCTGCAGAGGAATCACCAGTTTCCTATGACCCCAGCATTCATCTTCTAATGGCCTTAAGAGTCTTTATTAGGATCTACAGGTTCCAACATGCGGGCTAGGAATCCTGAGTCAAGCCTTTGTAAGGTCAGATTCATCACTGCGGTTTTCAGTGTGAGAGTTTATAGCACACTTACTTTGGCAGTTTACCTAACTATATCATTCCTTACCTTGTGGAAGCAGTTTTCTTTCTTAAAGAACAAACATGATTAGAACATGATTACAGCTTGTCTGTTGACAGTTTGCCATGAAGGAGTGGGGAGAGGCTGGAGAAGGTAGGAATATCTGTCCCTATCCTGTGTCGCCACCACGGGGAGATATACTGCTCAGAATGGCCAGGGCACTAGAGGAAAATTTTGAAAATGCTTTTAAAATTAAAGGGCCAAGTTTAGTCTTCCCATACATACAAACTGTTCTTGAGTACACAAACAAAAATGTGAGGAACTGTCCCACAAACAGCCATTTTGTAGAAAGAGAAAGCAGAAAGCTGCTCTTGAAAAATAATTACATTTACTCAGAGGGAACTGTACTACAAAAAACAAAACAAACAAACAAACAAACAACAACAACCCAGGAATTTGGGGAGCAGCAGAAATGAAAGGTTCAAAATTAAAAGCCTCTGCTTTGCTTGGACCTGTGTAATATTTGCTATGGTCTTTCCCACAGGCACGTCTCCTCCACAGCAGTTCTGGAGTATCTGGAGACATGCCGGTGGGAGTGAATGCCACGTCATGCCAAGTCATGCCTAGCAAATCACCGTTTCATCACCCCTCACATTCTTGTAAGCACCACACACACAGGGCATCTTCACCTACCTCACCCCACTATACAACCGTTATGAAAAACATGGGGAGGCAGTTTTACTTACATGGTTAATGAAGAGACTCTTGCGCTTTTCTCTCACTGTGAAAACAAAAGACGAGACAAAATGTTATATGGTTGCCTATCAACCCCTGCAGGTGGCAGAGGAATAAACCTCTTTGCTATGCTCATGTTCTCCTACCAACCAAGGTTCCCAGTTACTCATTGACCAAATTGAACTGTAAAGAAGCTGCACAAATGTCAGATCTAACTTGATCAATACACAGCCACTTAAACAATACCATAATAACTGTATCTGAAGTCAACTGAAGACATTTTCATTACCTGAATGAAGTATTGATATAACTCATGAAAATTATATGTATCCAATACTTTAAGGTAATTAAGAGAATTATTTACTTAGAACCCAAATGAATTTTTATAGATCAATAATATGTGAATGAATTATTAGTAAGAACATTGATATCCCTAACAGCAGACCAAGTGATGTGGAACAAAAGTGCTCTGCAGTGGAAGACACTTGGTTCCTCTGGCCAGTACTGTGAACAGGCCTGAGCTTCTGTTTTAGGAGGCTCCAGGGAGCATTTGCAGTTTCTACACTCAGGGAGTCAGGTGAGCCTCCCATACTGAATGTTGTTTTGTCCAGCCTTGCCCTGCATATTATGAACTGTACTGCATGCCTTTAGCCTCAGTTTTTGTCAGAACAGGTAACCTTGGGCCTCAGAAACCAGAAGGTTACCAGAGAACAGAGAAACCTGTGATAAACTACTGTCACTAAATGCTGTGCTGTCCTTTCTAAAGACTAGCTTTTATGGGCATACACTAGTCCATCAACTAACCAAGTGGTTCCATGTAGAGGATATGAAGGGCAGGCCTCTGCAAGGAGAAGGCACTAACTCAACAAAGAGTAAGCTCAGCTTGTCACCTGAGCAAGCGTTTCTCCTGTACTTTGTACACACAAAGACCTCTAGCCAATAAGTTGGAGGCCTTAGAAGTTGTTCTAGATTCATAAGGAAACACTCTTGGTACCTCCAATGTAGCTGAGCCAAAGTCCTAGTGAAGGGACCTTGTTCTTAAACACTTGTAAATGAAAAATGAAAGAAACTGAAGATACCAGAAGACAGAAAGACCTCCCATGTTTATGGATTGGTAGGGATCAATATTATGAAAATGGTCATCCTACTAAAAGCAATTTACATATGCAATACAATCTCCTTCAGAATTCCAGTGCAGGCTCAGGCCTTTAATCACAGCACTCTAGCATCAAAGGCAGGCAGATCTCTTGAGATATAGGTCAGCCAGAGCTATATTGTGAAGCCTTACCCCAAAACAAGCAAACAAAGAAACACACAAACCCACTGTACTGGCTGGGTTTGTGTCATCTTGACACAAGCTGGAGTTATCACAGAGAAAGGAGCTTCAGGTGAGGAAATGCCTCCATGAGATCCAGCAGTAAGGCATTTTCTCAATTAGTGATCAAGGGCAGAGGCCCCCTTGTGAGTGGTACCATCTATGGGCTGGTAGTCTTGGGCTCTATAAGAAAGCCAGCTGAGCAAGCCAGGAAAAGCAAGCCAGTAAGGAACACGCCTCCATGGCCTCTGCATCAGCTCCTGCTTCCTGACCTGCTTGAGTTCCAGTCCTGACTTCCTTTCATGATGAACAGCAATGTGGAAGAGTAAGCTGAATAAACCCTTTCCTCCCCAACTTGCTTCTTGGTCATGATGTTTGTGCAGGAATAGAAACCCTGACTAAGACACCACCCAATAAAATTTTCACAGAAATTTTTTAAAAAACAACGTTAAAGTTAATATGGAAAAACAAAAGAATACAGAAACTCAAAACAGCCAAAAGATTGCTGAACAGTGAAAATGACAGAGGTGTCACCATCCCAGATTTCAAGTTATACTACAAAGCTACAGTAATAAAACCAGCAACTGGCATAAAAACAGTCAACAGAACTGGAGAGCCATACATAAGCCATACTTAAATAGCCACCTGATTTTTGATAAACAGGCAAAAACTATACATTGGAGAAAAGACAGTCTCTTCAACAAATAGTGTGCTGGTAAAACTGTTTAGCTATCTGTGGAGTAAAACTAGGTCACTGTTTCAGATCTTACACAGGACTCAACTTCAAATAGATCAAAGACCTGAAGAGAAGACCTGATGATGCCCTGAACCTGTGAGAGGAGAAAGTAGGGAATACACTTTAACTTACATGGTTAGGAAAAGACATTCTAAGCAGTATATGGTAATACTGGCTTCAAGACCTGCCACTGATAAATGGGACCTCATAAAACTGAAAGGCTTCTGTTGCACAAAGTAAGCTATGCATACTAAAGAAAGAGGCAGTCTACAGAATAGGAAAACACACCAGCTATACCTCTGACAGAGGGTTAATCTACAATACACAAAGAACTCAGAAAACTAAATGTCAAGAAACCAACCCAATTAAAAGGTGGGCAAAGATAAAATACAAATGGTTGAGAAATATTTTTTAAAATGTTCAATACCCATAGCAATCAAGAAACTGTAACTTAAAATTTATTTGAAGTTGCACTTTACCTTGATCCAAACGGCTAAAACTAAAAGAACAAATGACATCAAGTGTTGGTATGGATGTGGGAAAAGGCATACTCGGTGCAGGTGGGAACACAAGCTCGCGCAGCCACTGTGGAAACCAGTGTGGAGGCATCTGCCACGTTCATGCACTGGCTGTACATGCACTGGCTGTACGCATGCTGGCTGTACATACTCTTTGTCTCTCTCCAAAGGACTGTACCCTACCATCCAGAGACCCAGTTATCCATATTCACTGAAGCTTTAGTCACAACAGCCAGAAAATGGAAAAAATCCAGATGTCTATCACCCAATGAAGTGTGATATTTTTACAATGGAAAAATCATTCCGCTAATAAGAAAACAGAAACTAACAAAATTTCCAGATAGATCTGGAACCATTATGACAGAGGCAACCCAGAAAGTCAAACACTGCATATTCTCCCTAATATGCAGATTCTAGTTTTGAATTTTTACATATGCATGTTTAATAAATTGGAGCGCCCACAGAGATCTGGAGATTAATAAACTGTCACGGGGTAAGTATGCTTTAACGGAAGGGGGACAGAACACAGGAAATGTGAAGAGGAAATAGAAAATAATGGAGCACAGGGAAAAAGCCCGGAGGTAGAGCCTGCCTGCTTCCACCTGTGGCCAGAGGCACCAGCCTGACCCAGGAAGCCCCCATATACAAGCAGTGCAGGGAGAAAGCTACCTGCTCACTTGTGCTGAGGAGCCAGCAGGTGGCAGGCTCCAGACTCAGGGACTCAGGTAAAGCAAGGAGGTAGAGCCTGCCTGCTTCCACCTGTGGCCAGAGACACCAGCCTGACCCAGGAAGCCTCCATATACAAGCAGTGCAGGGAGAAAGCTACCCGCCCGCTGGTGCTGAAGAGCCAGCAACAGGAGGACTCCACAGGCAGGATCTGAAGAACAGCTGGAAGAGAGAACTGGTCTCCCAGGATTATTGGCATCTGAGCTTGAAGGAAAGACAAGCCACAGTCAGAGAGAGAAAGACCAGCTAACACCAGAGATAACCAGATGGCGAAAGGCAAGGGCAAGAACAGAAGGAACAGAAACCAAGACCACTTGGGCTTCATCAGAACCCAGCTTTGCCACCACAGCCAGCCCTGGATACCCCAACACACCAGAAAAGGAAGACTCGGACTTAAAATCACTTATCAAGAGGATGACAGAAGATTTTAAGAAGGAAATAAATAACTCCCTTAAAGAAATACCAGAGAACACAGGTAAACAACGGGAAGCCCTTAAAGAGGACACCCGAAAATCCCTTGAAGAATTACAGGAAAACACAATCAAACGGGCAGAAATACAGGAAAACACAATCAAACAAATGAACAAAACCATTCAGGAATTAAAAACAGAAATAGAAACAATAAAGAAATCACAAAGAGAGACAACCCTGGAGTTAGAGAACATAGGAAAGAAATCAGGAGTCATAGATGCAAGCATCACCAACAGAATACAAGAGATGGAAGAGAGAATCTCAGGTGGGAAAGATACCATAGAAAACATGGACACAACAGTCAAAGAAAACACAAAATGCAAAAAGCGCCTAACCCAAAACATCCAAGATATCCAGGATACAATGAGAAGACAGAACCTGAGGATAATAGGTATAGAAGAGAGTGAAGACTCCCAACTTAAAGGACCAGTAAATATCTTCAACAAAATTATAGAAGAAAACTTCCCTAACCTAAAGAAAGAGATGAACATACGTATACAAAAAACCTACAAAACGCCAAATAGATTGGACCAGAAAAGAAATTCCTCCCGTCACATTATAGTCAAAACACCAAATACACAAAACAAGGAAAGAATATTAAAAGCAGTAAGGGAAAAAAGGGCAAGTAACATATAAAGGCAGACCTATCAGAATTACACCAGACTTCTCACCAGAGACTATGAAAGCTAGAAGATCCTGGGCAGATCCCATACAGACTCTAAAAGAACACAAATGCCAGCCCAGGCTGCTATACCCGGCAAAACTCTCAATAATCATAGATGGTGAAACCAAAATATTCTACGACAAATCCAAATTTGCACAGTATGTTTCCACAAACACAGTCCTACAAAGAATAATACATGGGAAATGCCAACTCAAGGAGGGAAACTACACTCAAGAAAAAGGAAGAAAGTAATCTTTCAACAAACTCAAAAGAAGATAGCCACACAAACAATATAAACAACATCAAACATAACAGGAAATAACAATCACTATTCGTTAATATCTCTTAACATCAATGGTCTCAACTCCCCAATGAAAAGACATAGACTGACAGACTGGATCCATAAACAGGACCCAGCATTTTACTGCATCCAGGAAACGCACCTCCATGTTAAAGACAAACACTACCTAAGAGTAAAGGGCTGGAAAACAGTTTTCCAAGCAAATGGCCCCAAGAAACAGGCTGGAGTAGCCATTCTAATATCGGATAAAATTGACTTTCAACAAAAGTCATCAAAAAAGATGAGGAAGGACACTTCTTACTCATCAAAGGAAAAATCTACCAAGAAGAACTCACAATTCTGAATATCTATGCCCCAAATGCAAGAGCTCCCACTTTCATAAAAGAAACTCTACTAAAGCTCAAAGCACACATTGCACCTCACACAATAATAGTGGAAGACTTCAACAACCCACTATCAACAATGGACAGATCTTGGAAACATAAACTACTCAGAGACACAGTGAAACTAACAGATGCTATGAACCAAATGGGTTTAACAGATATCTATAGAATATTTCATCCTGCATCAAAAGAATATACCTTCTTCTCAGCACCTCATGGTACCTTCTCCAAAACTGATCATATAATTGGTCACAAAACAAACCTCAACAGATATAAGAAGATTGAGGTAATCCCCTGCCTCCTATCAGATCACTACGGATTAAGGTTGGTCTTCAATGGCAACAACAACAACAACAACAGAAAGCCCACATACACATGGAAGCTGAACAATGCTCTGCTCAATGATAACTTGGTCAACGAAGAAATAAAGAAAGAAATTAAAGACTTCCTATAATTTAATGAAAATGAAAGTACAACTTACCCAAACCTATGGGACACAATGAAAGCAGTGTTAAGAGGAAAACTCATAGCTCTGAATGCCTCCAAAAAGAAACTGGAGAGAACATACACTAACAGCTTAACAGCACATCTGAAAGTTCTGGAACAAAAAGAAGCTAATACACCTAAGAGGAGTAGAAGGCAGGAAATAATCAAATTAAGGGCTGAAATCAACCAAGTGGAAACTAAAAAAACTATACAAAGAATCAACAAAAACAAGAGCTGGTTCTTTGAGAAAATCAACAAGATAGATAAACCCGTAGCCAGACTAACCAGAGGGCTCAGAGACAGTATCCAAATTAACAAAATTAGAAATGAAAATGGAGATATAACAACAGACTCTGAGGAAACTAAAAAAAATCATCAGATCCTACTACAAAAGCCTATATGCAACAAAATTGGAAAATCTGGAGGAAATGGACAAGTTTCTAGACAGATACCAATTACCAAAGTTAAATCAGGATCAGATAAACCATCTAAACAGTCCTGTAACCCCTAAAGAAATAGAAGCAGTCATTAAAAGTCTGCCAACCAAAAAAAGCCCAGGACCAGATGGGTTCAGTGCAGAATTCTATCGGACATTCGAAGAAGACCTAATACCAATCCTCTTCAAGCTATTCCATAAAATACAAACGGAAGGAACACTACCCAACTCATTCTATGAGGCCACAGTTACACTGATACCAAAGCCCCACAAAGACCCAACAAAGAAAGAAAATTTCAGACCAATTTCCCTTATGAATATCGATGCAAAAATACTCAATAAAATTCTTGCAAACCGAATCCAAGAACACATCACAACGATCATTCACCATGATCAAGTAGGCTTCATCCCAGGGATGCAGGGATGGTTCAATACCCAGAAATCCATCAATGTAATCCACTATATAAACCAACTCAAAGAAAAAAAACACATGGTCATTCGTTAGATGCTGAAAAAGCATTTGACAAAATTCAACATCCCTTCATGATAAAAGTCTTGGAAAGATCAGGAATTCAAGGAGCATACCTAAACATAGTAAAAGCAATATACAGTAAACCAGTAGCCAACATCAAACTAAATGGAGAGAAACTCGAAGCAATCCCACTAAAATCAGGGACTAGACAAGGCTGCCCTCTCTCTCCCTATCTATTCAATATAGTACTTGAAGTTCTAGCTAGAGCAATCAGGCAACAAAAGGAAATCAAAGGGATACAAATTGGAAAGGAAGAAATCAAAATATCACTATTTGCAGATGATATGATGGTATACTTGAGTGACCCAAAAAACTCCACCAGAGATCTGCTACAGCTGATAAACAACTTCAGCAAAGTGGCTGGATACAAAATTAACTCAAGCAAATCAGTAGCCTTCCTATACTCGAAGGATAAACAGACTGAGAAAGAAATTAGGGTAATGACACCCTTCACAATTGTCACAAACAATATAAAATATCTCGGTGTGACTCTAACCAAACAAGTGAAAGATCTGTATGACAAGAACTTCAAGTCTCTGAAGAAAGAAATTGAAGAAGACCTCAGAAGATGGAAAGATCTCCCGTGCTCATGGATTGGCAGGATTAACATAGTTAAAATGGCCATCCTGCCGAAAGCAATCTACAGATTCAATGCTATCCCCCTCAAAATCCCAACTCAATTCTTCATAGACCTAGAAAGAGCAATTCTCAAATTCATATGGAATAACAAAAAATCCAGGATAGCAAAAACTATCCTCAACAATAAAAGGTTTTCTGGGGGAATCAGCCTCCCTGACCTCAAGCTGTACTACAGAGCAGTAGTGATAAAAACTGCATGGTATTGGTACAGTGACAGGCAGGTAGATCAATGGAATAGAATCGAAGACCCAGAAATGAACCCACACACATATGGTCACTTGATCTTCGACAAAGGAGCTAAAACCATACAGTGGAAAAAAACCCAGCATCTTCAACAAATGGTGCTGGATCAACTGAAGGTCTACATGTAGAAGATTGCAAATTGATCCATTCCTATCTCCCTGTACAAAGCTCAAGTCCAACTGGATCAAGGACCTTCACATAAAACCAGATACATTGATTCTAATAGAAGAGAAAGTGGGGAAGAATCTCGAACACTTGGGCACAGGGGAATTGTTCTTGAACAGAACACCAATGGCTTGTGCTCTAAGATTAAGAATTGACAGATGGGACCTCATAAAATTACAAAGCTTCTGTAAGGCAAAGGACACTGTGAATAGTGCAAAATGGCAACCTACAGATTGTGAAAAGATCTTTACCAATCCTACATCTGATAGAGGGCTAATATCCAACGTATACAAAGATCTCAAGAAGCTAGATGCCAAAGATCCAAATAACCCTATCAAAAAATGGGGAAGTGAGCTAAGCAGAGAATTCTCAACTGAGGAAACTCGAATGGCTGAGAAGCACCTAAAGAAATGTTCAGCATCCTTAGTCATCAGGGAAATGCAAATCAAAACAACCCTGAGATTTCACCTCACAGCAGTCAGAATGGCTAAGATCAAAAACTCAGGTGATAGCAGATGTTGGCGAGGATGTGGAGAAAGAGGAACACTCCTCCATTGCTGGTGGGATTGCAAGCTGGTGCAACCACTCTGGAAATCAGTTTGGCGGACCCTCAGAAAAATGAACATAATACTACCTGAGGACCTAGCTCTTCCACTCCTGGGCATATACCCAGAAGATGCTCCAACATGTAATAAAGACACCTGTTCCACTATGTTCATAGCAGCCATATTTATAATAGCCAGAAGCTGGAAACAACCCAGATGTCCCTCCACAGAGGAATGGATACAGAAAATGTGGTACATTTACACAATGGAATACTACTCAGCTATTAAAAACAATGACTTCATGAAATTCGTAGACAAATGGATGGATCTTGAAACTATCATCCTGAGCGAGGTAACGCAGTCACAAAAGAATGAACATGGTATGTACTCACTGTTAAGTGGTCATTAGCCCAAAAGTTTGAAATACCCAAGAGTCACTTCGCAGCAACAGTAGAGCTGAGTGTGACGTCCCAAATGGAGGGCTTGGAGAAAGGACTGAAAGAGCTGAGGGAGTGTGCAGCCTCAGGGAGGTAGCAACAGTGGCAAATGGCCTGACCCCCCCCCCCATACTTCTGGAGACTGATCCGCTAACTAAAGAATACACTTGGAGAGACCCATGGTGCTGGCCACAAATGCAGTAGAGGAGGGTCTTGTTCCCCGTCAGGGGGAGGAGAGGCCCTTGGGCCTGAGGGTGTTAGATCCTCCAGTATAGGAGAATGACAAGGAAGAAAGATGAGAGTTGGTGGGTGGGTGGGAGGGTGGGTTGGAGAATATCCCCATATTGGCAGGGGGAAGGCAGAGGGAATGGGAAGGTTCCAAAGGGGAGATCTGAAACATTTGAAATGTAAATAGGATATGAGAAAAAAAAAACCTAAAACAAACAAAAAAATAAAATAATGGAGCAAGAAGGATGAAATGGGTATGAGTGGAAAACGGGGTAGAGGAGGGGATATGAGGGAGGAGTGACTAACACTAAAGGCTTCATATAGAAGTTACATGGAAATCTACTACTGTAGAAACTTCCTAAAATAAATATACATATTAAAAAGTGTAAATGGAGTCATCCCATAATGAGGGATGAGGGAAATGACACCTCAACAATACAGACAGGTACCTAATGCTAGCAAATAAACTCCCAATATCAGAATGGGTCACCTCTTTTTGACTTGTTTGCCAGTGAGGTTCCATAGACCCCTAAACATTAACTAAACTTTGTGAGTTCAAACTAACTCACTTTGTGAGTTCAAAACCAGCCTGCTCTAGGACTTGGGCCAGCAAACACACACAGAGACACGCAGGCGTGCACACATCACACTACAACTGGTAAGCTCTAGTTTGGAGTACACATCAAACTTCCACTCTTTTGAGCTCATAACTTGACCAGAGGTCAAGAACACAATGGCCAGAACACAAAATGTACTATAAGAGGATGTTAGCTCACACTTCCTAGCCCTGGGCAAGGCATCCTGGTGAGCTCATTTCCCCAAGGATGCAGGAAAGGAGTTGAACTGTAAGCACATCCTCGGTTATTTCTAGATCCAGATCCTCAGGATTGGGATATTCTGTACATTCGAGAGGAATTACAAAGTGAACAAGGAGGAGGCAACAGGGACAGAAAGGACCAGTTCACAGATGTGTACACTCAGAGGAGGGAACTGAAATACAGAAAATGTAAGGGCAGCAGGACATAGCAAAAATCTATCAACTTGTTTCCACAGAGAATACCTATGGCCAGAGGATGTTCTTAGAAACACAGAAAAGTCCAGCTAACTATAACCAGATATGATTTCTCATTATAAAAGACATATTTATGTCAAATTGGAAAATGTAAAGCACTATGAGGGAGAGAGTTAAGAATGGTATAAATAAAACTTAAAGCTTAGAAAATAACACAAAGAGAAAACATACTATAGCACTCCCAACACAGTACTTTGGTGTATATTTTTAAGGCTCTTTTCTGTGTGCATTTACAGAAATGTATACTTTTGAAAACGGGTGTTTTTCTTCATGAATTCACTGACATATAAACATATCAATAGAAGTATGTCAATTTTTGTACTGGTATTAGCATTTTTACAGACTATATTTTCATTTTTTTAAATATAAACGCACTTTGTCATATGTATTATATTTTTCCTACTTGATTCCATATTTAGGAAATTTTCTCCATTATTTCATGTTTTAAAAAGGGTCTTATTTTGCAGACCAGGCCGACCCCAACTCACAGTCCTCCTGCCACAGCCCCTTGAGTTCAGGAATGACAGGCATGTATCACCACGCCCAATTTCTCTACTGCTTTTTCATAAGCTCACATGTATACTTGTCCTGCATTAGGATGCCCATGGTTTCGTGTATACAGTGAAACAACTGAGTTAACAACACCATTCTGCACATTATGGCAGTGGGGCATTATTTTGATGACCCAAGGTGTTGGTTGGGTACATTACTGCAGAGTACTGCTACCATCTTACAGATCTGACCCTGACCTATTCCTGGTCTGCTTCCGAGATGTTCAGAAGTAACTCTTAAAATTTGTGCAAGACCAATTTATCTGTAGTAAGAAAAACTAGAAGTAGAAAGATAGGCAGGAGCAGTTGAGCAAAGAACTACCTTCCACTCTCAGCTGAAGTGCACCTTCTCTCCTCTAGACCCTGTGCTCTAGTGTAAGGTGCTATAGGTAGCTGACTCTGAAACCAAGACTAGTAGAAAGGATGACAGAGCCCTTAGCCAAAGGAAGAAACTCAATGTGAAGAAGCTGCTGGGCTTCAGTTATTTAGACTATGGTGCTGTTTTGGGTACTGTGGTTGGTTGGAGTCCTGGTAGACTGTGCATCCTTATCTTTCTTGTAGTCTCAGAAACAGTTACCAATTTTACTTGAAAGATGAAAAACAAATTCAGGGACTGGAGAAATAGTTCATTAGTTAATTACTGTTCTTTCAGGGGACCTCTGACAGGTTTTCAGTACTTACATGGGGCAGCATACAACTTCCTACAACTCCAGCTCCAGAAGGATCTAATGCCTCTGACCCCCTACCACCACCCCCAGGATATCTGCCATGTGTACACACAAGATACAAACACACCCACACACCTTTAGATGTGTGCATGCAAAAACAAAAACTTAGGGAAAAAAACAACCATACTTACAAAGAGCAGATAAATAGCTGGTTATGGTTCTAAGCTTCTAGTCACTGTGGACTTCAGGATATCCTCCCAAGATTTGTAGCTGCTCTGTTTGGTTTTATTTGTTTGTCTCCAAGTGCTGGGAATAAAGGCCTGCATCACTACGTGTGGCTTCTAGCTGTTCTTACAAAATGTCTGTGACATTATATTTTTCTTTCTGCAGCCTCCTAGATGTCATGGCTCAGGTAATCAAATGCATACTTAGTTGAAGATAGGCTACCAAGCTATGAAACACAGAGACGGTTGGTTGGTATTGACAGAGGGGAGCTGAGGGTGTTCCGAGGTGAAAAGTAACTAGGTATTACCTCCTCTGACCAACAGACCAGAGCTGTGTACCAACAGTACAATGAGACTACAATAGCAAGGGGACAGAACCCCACCCTGTTGGGCAAATCACCACCATCCCTTCTGTTCTGTGTATTTCCTGATGAAGTCCCCTAACCACTGCATCTGGGGATGCCATTAGGCTATAGTTAAAATGAAGGAAGAAAAACTCACTCTAGTTCTAACTGCATCGGAGTTTGTACTACACAAACAATTTTGTCCAGGTTAAAAGGCCCAATACTCAAAGAAAGGCAATGTAGACCAAACCACTCACCGGAAGAAAGTATCCCTCACAGAGCTGGCCTGGCCAAGAGACTCTATTCCTCATTTCCCACCACATACATAGTCCTTACCTCCTACAGTTCAAGGGATAATTGCAGAGAAAGAGGTAGCCCAAGCAAGGGCAGGTTAGTCATCCCAAATTCAAAGTGGGAAGAAAGAACTGCACATTTACCACCTGGGCAAGAAACACCTATTTTCTCCTGCCTCTGCTTTGACCCTTTAATACAGTTTCTCATGTTGTACTGACCTCCAATCATAAAATTTTCATTGCTACTTTGTAACTGTAATTTTGCTACTGATACGAATTGTAATGTGAAAACTCTAATATGCAAGACACCTACTCTGCAACCCCTGTGAAAAGGTTGGTTGACCCTCAAAGGAGTCATGCCCCACAGGCTGAGAACTACTGCTTACAAAATGGCTATATCTCTTTGTAATAAAGCCAGAGGTTGAAGGAGAAAGTGAACTGCGACACAAAGCCATCTTATAGTGGTTCCATTACCGAGGATGAAGTAGTAAGATTCCTGCCTTTATCGACTTCTTTATCAACTTTCTATACCTGGTACCAGCATACTTAGCAAACTGAAGAAAACAATCTCTCTTCTTAAGCAAAAGGTAATATACATAAATAGTCTTTATTTATAACAGTTTAGACAGTTTTTGGGATCGTGACACACACCTACAATCTCAGTACTGAGACTGAGGCAGGAGGAGTGCTGGGTTCCATCCAGGCCAATACGGGATAGAAAACAAGACTTTGTTTCAAAAATCCAAACCAAAAAGTTCACCCCGAATAATGAGATTCAATGTGAAATAAAGTAAGTCATCATAGAAAGACAAACAGTGTGATTTCTGGACATACGGGATTTCAAAGGGCTGTTCATAGAAGTATAGCATAAAACAATAGTCACAGGCCTGGGAGCACAGGGATGGAACACAGAGGCTGGTTATAGGTAAAAAAGACAGGTGGCTAGGAACTCAAGTCTCGTGTGCAGTTACACAGACGGGTGAATATGGTCAGTTATAGCGTACTGTGTAATTAAAAGAGCTAGAAGAGAGGAATGCCATTGTTCATAGGTCAAAGAAAAAACAGACAGGTAAGTGAGATGGTGTCTAGCAATCTACATTTCCAAAGTTCACCAGCACACAGCACATAAAGCAAATATAAAAAACTGCTGAGGAATAAATTAGAAAAAAAATTGTATTTTGTCACACAATAACTCAGAGCTAGAAGAGAGTACGGTCTTAAGCTCAGGTATTTACAGAGATAAAATGGCTAGAGATTAGTGGTATGACAAAAGGCTGGGGAGAGGCAGCCACTTTGAATACAGGATGCATAATCTGCCAACTCTGTGCACAGGCTCTAAAGCAGCGGTTCCCAACCTTCCTAATGCTGCAAAGTTCTTCATGTTGTGGTGACCCCACACATAAAATTATTTCGTTGCTATTTCATAACTGTAATTTTGCTATTATAAATCATAATATAAATATCTTATATGCAACCCCCAAAGGGATTGTGACCCACAGGTTGAGAACCACTGCTCTAGATGTATGAGAACCGGACCCAACAAAGGCTCTCATCAGGACCATACACAATGAGTCACCAAGAAATCCCATAAGAGACGCAGGCTCCAAGGGAGAAGTCCAGGAGAAGATGATGTGGAATTAAGGAGCAAACAGGTGAACACAGACACAGCAACCTGACAGCATGTGGGGCAATTGTTCTAACTGGCCATGTATGACTAGAAGAGCAATGGTAGCTTTAAGTTTTCTGTACAAGTTTTTCAAAGTTATTTCATAAAATAATCAATTCTCTCAACCACTTCACTCAAAGTCATTAAAGTTGCCAAGATTGTTATGTGTATAAAAAAATACTTTTTAAAATCAGTGATAAATTGACTATTCATAAAAGAGAATCGTTTTCAGCAAATGGCTCTGCCTGAAGAAAAATAGAAGTTATGGCAGTGAGGGCCACAGGACTTGTACTGGCTGGTTTTGTGTCAACTTGACACAAGCTGGAGTTATCACAGAGGAAGGAGTTTCAGTTGAGGAAATGCCTCCATGAGATCCAGCTATAAGGCATTTTCTCAATTAGTGATCAAGGGGGAGGTACCATCGCTGGGCTGGTGGTCCTGGGTTCTATAAGAGAGCCAGCTGAGCAAGCCAGGAAAAGCAAGCCAGTAAGAAACATCTCTCCATGGCCTCTGCATCAACTCCTGCTTCCTGACCTGCTTGAGTTCTAGTCCCGACTTCCTTTGGTGACAAACAGCAACGTGGAAATGTAAGCTGAATAAACCCTTTCCTCCCCAACTTGCTTCTTGGTCATAATGTTTGTGCAGGAACAGAAACCCTGACTAAAATAGGACTATACTGTTCCCCTGAATCCCAGGCCAGGGAAGTAATCTGAATGGAAAGAGCAGAGAAGAACACCTACTGGAAGAGGTTACTTTTCTTTTTGTTTGTAATATGAAACTCAGTTATGTCTGCATGTAGAGTAGAAAGCCCTAGTAGTTAGGAGGAACTAAAGCAATACACAAAGATCTGAAGTTCTAGTAAAAAGAAAGAAAGATAGATTCTAGCAAAATGAATGGCCATAGCCTATTTCTGGAATAATCCTTCCTCGTGTTAGGTCACTTCCTTTTACCAGAACAATCACATTGTGTCACTCACCCAAAGGCTCTGACAATCACAGGAGATTATAGGGAAGACATCTTAGCTCAACAGAAGAACCCTATCTGCCACCAGGCAGCTTGTCACTAGCTTCTCACCTCACTGTTCTCGAGTATTTGGGGGAAATCAGTTTTGATCTTCATTTTCACCACAGCCCCATACCTACCCCACCTTCTTTTGCTTGTCATATGCTACACCTCTCAGCAGCTTTTCATCTGTCGAAGAGAAAAGTTTTGGGTGGACTTTTTTTTAACCTAATAGATCGAAAGCATCCTTCACCAGTATTTGGTGCTTATTTACTTTTCTTTTCTTACTCTTGAAGACTTTTTTCAAGTACTCTGCTTGACAATCATCCATGTTGTGTCAACACAGTATCCTGTCAAAGCTGACACCCACCCACTACTGAGGCGGCCTCCATTCTTATAATAAACTACTGTTTTAGATATGTTTGTCTTCTTTGTAGTCTCTGTAGAACCTAAACTGAATTAGAACCACCAATCTGTCCAGAGTCAAGGGTAGAATCGGCAGGTTTTCCCCTTAGCCAGACATACCCTGGTCACCTTGCCATTATACCCTACTTCTCTACTGGTGTCCTGGAAGATTTATAAAAACTGACTTTGTATTATCTTTCCTCTCCTTTGAAACCAATGGCCAGAGAACAGTGAGGTAAGCCCGGAGCTAAGAAAAAGATAGGCCAACACCATAGGAGAAATACGCACACCCAGGACAGACTGCAAGGATCCTAACATCTTTAGAATGAGCTAGTAACCTAAAGGTTGGCAAAAGAAAAAAGGAGGAGGAAGAAGAGGAGGAAGAGGAAGAGGAAGAGGAGGAGAGGAGGAGGAGGAAATAAATGAAAAGAAAAAAAGGATCTGCATCTATCTCATGTGCAGGTTCAACTGAGCTGATGAGTGCCAGAACAGAGGGAGTTAACTGGCTTTCATTTGAGGTTTAGATCTTTGTTTTGGTTTACTTACTGTCAGACAAGTGAACACATCTGATCTTTCACAACTTTGTAAGTGTCATGTCCTAAACTTTAGGACCTAAAGGGAAATTTCTGACTCAATTAACTTTCACTATAGAATACTATCATAGATAACCTAGCTAATGGCAAAATGAAGACAGTTGCTTCAAATGAGAAATTTTAAAAATGCAACTCATTACCACAGAATAAACAAAGGGCACCATTACAGACAGTACTTCATGGTCACTAAAGGGAATTCTATCATAAATGAAAAATCAAATCCTACCAGTGTCCACATTTTATATTAACTATATTTTTAAAAGCAAATGAATTAGTAACCTACCGTCTGTCTGAGATTTGCTGAGGAATATTGTGCTCGCCCGAGGATGGTCTGAAGGATTGAATTCCATGTTTAAATCTTTAAAGAAAGAAAGAAAAATTAAATAAATAACAAGTTGATAATTATGTAGATTAATTTTCAACTTCTCCATCTTAAACTGTTGGTATATTCTATGTCAGTTTTTGTGTTAGTACATTCTTTTGGTTCCGTTAAGTACACTGCTATTGAAAACTCTGGGGAAAAACAAAACAAAAACAACCATATCTGATATGCTCCCTAGGGGAGCTAGTGGCCTGAAACTCCACTGTCTTTTTAAAAGTCTCCTCTGCACTGAGAGGCCCTGAAAAGGTAGGGCAGACTATTACACACAATTCTGTGTAAGTTCTATACCTATGTCAGGGCATGTGCTCCTTGGAAGTGAGCAAATGAGGTATGAAGTAATTTCAGGTCACTAGTGTTTGACGTATATGAGTCATGTAGGATCTGATGTGGGCCATGGTAGGTATTCTATTCAATCCAAACTTGGAAAAAACAGACTAACACATAGCAATCTGAAGGTTTTGAGAGTGTGTGCACGCACGTGCAGACGCACGCGCACACACCCTTACTTTCAACATCTCTAGACAATCAGGCCATCTGGTAGCAAAGTCCCCTCAGATATGGCAGGGGCTCCGAGTCCTTACTCTAGTCTTCTTGTCTTCCCATTCCCATGGGTTTGCAGCCCTAGCTTTATCTCCAAGGATCAGGGGCTTCTCTACTCAGCTCAGTGATAACTTAGTATTCTGTCAAAACCCATTCCAGTCTAAGTTACACAAAAGAACTGTCTGACTCCAGAGCTGAGAAAATGGGTAATCTAACCAGGAGACTTAAGTTCAGGGAAAAAAGAGGATCTAAACATTCTGGAAAGCCTGACTGACTATTCAGCTCCACTTACAGTACCAGAAAGAAATGATTTGAGATTAAACCATTCCAACAAAATCTGTAAGAACTCAATCAACACTAAATAAAGATAGTGCCTGTCTTTAGCTTTAAGAAGCAATGAGCTAAAGATAAAAGGGGGAAAACCCAGGATAGTCATAAAGATGATGAAAACAACACTAAATGCTTATTCACACAGGTGCTGATATATTCTAGGCAAACATAAATGGGAGGCAAGTTTTTACACATGAACAGTTTTTAACAGCTTACCAAATTTGATTAAAGAAACAAAGTCTAAGGAGATACATGTGTTTGTGGTTAAAGTGCTTGCTTGGTAATCAAGAGGGATACAGTCTGAATAATCAGATCCCACCTAAATGCTAAGTAGGTATGGAGACTCACCTGTGATTCAGTCTAAGGAGGAGACAGCGTTTATTAGTGAGCTAGCTTCATGTCTGACTGAAAGATCCTGTCTCCAAGAACAAGGTGTAATAGATCAAAGAACAAGGCTCCTCCACATACATGAACATATATTTGCATCTGCCAAGACAATACACTCATGCATGCACGTGCATACCTGCACATAAAGCTGTGCTCAAATGTACACATACCACACACACAAATGAAAACAAGTAAAAGACAAAAAGAATCACTGACAGACTCTTAAGTCATTTAGCTCTTCTGGTACTTTAACTTCTGCTTCAATACCCTGGAGTTGGACCACGTGCATGGAAAAGCCAGCAACAAGAGCGCTCCAGACTCAGGGACTGAGGAACAGTCAGGAAGTAAGAGCCTGCCTGTTTCCATCTGTGGCTGGAGACCTCTGCCTGGGCCAACAGGGATCCATAGCCAAACAGCACAGGGAGAAAGCGAGCCGCCCACGTGTGTGGAAAAGCCAGCAACAGGAGGACTCCAGACCCAGGGACTGAGGAACAATCTGGAGGTAAGAGCATGTCAGCTTCCACCTGTAGCTGGAGACCTAGGCCTGGGCCACCAGGCCTCCATAACCAAACAGCACAGGGAGAAAGCGAGCCACCCACCTGTGTGGAAATGCCAGCAGGAAGAGGGCCCCAGACTCAGGGATTGAGGAAGAGCCAGGAGGTAAGAGCCTTCTGATTTCCATTTGTGGCTGGAGAACTCTGCCTGGGCCACCAGGGCTCCATAACCAAATAGTGCTGGGAGAAAGCCAGCCTCCCAGGACTGGGAACACTACTAACTGATCAGACGGTCCCACCTGGAATTCCCAGATCACAGGGACTGAGGAACAAGGATCTGGTTTCTTTCAGTGGCTGGAGAACAGATCCTGTGACACACAGCTCCATACTCAAACAGTGACAGGAGAGAACTGGTATACCAAAAGTGAAAACATACCTTTAAGCACAGGCAAGACCACACATCTTTACAAATACACTGGACCAAGAGGGACCCTAGCAGAGCCATCAGGACACAGGAAACAAGGGTCGGCTGGGGATTACATCCTTCCTATTTCTGTGTGCACCCAGAGCTGACCCGGCACCACAACTCTCCAAACCCAAATATCTCTTAAAGAGAACTGGTCTCCAAGGAGTACTGACATATGGGCTTGCAGGAAAGACAAGCCACAGTCAGAGAGAGAAAGACCAGCTAACACCAGAGATAACCAGATGGCAAAAGGCAAGGGCAAGAACACAAGGAACAGAAACCAACACTACTTGCCTTAATCAGAACTCAGCTCTCCCACCACAGCCAGCCCTGGACACCCCAACACACCAGAAAAGGAAGATACGGACTTAAAATCACTTATCAAGAGGATGACAGAAGATTTTAAGAAGGAAATAAATAACTCCCTTAAAGAAATACCAGAGAACACAGGTAAACAATGGGAAGCCCTTAAAGAGGACACCCAAAAATCCCTTGAAGAATTATAGGAAAACACAATCAAACGGGCAGAAATACAGGAAAACACAATCAAACAAATGAACAAAACCATTCAGGAATTAAAAACAGAAATAGAAACAATAAAGAAATCACAAAGGGAGACAACCCTGGAGTTAGAGAACATAGGAAAGAAATCAGGAGTCATAGATGCAAGCATCACCAACAGAATACAAGAGATGGAAGAGAGAATCTCAGGTGGGAAAGATACCATAGAAAACATGGACACAACAGTCAAAGAAAACACAAAATCCAAAAAGCGCCTAACCCAAAACATCCAAGATATCCAGGATACAATGAGAAGACAGAACCTGAGGATAATGGGTATAGAAGAGAGTGAAGACTCCCAACTTAAAGGACCAGTAAATATCTTCAACAAAATTATAGAAGAAAACTTCCCTAACCTAAAGAAAGAGATGAACATACGTATACAAAAAACCTACAAAACGCCAAATAGATTGGACCAGAAAAGAAATTCCTCCCGTCACATTATAGTCAAAACACCAAATACACAAAACAAGGAAAATATATTAAAAGCAGTAAGGGAAAAGGGGCAAGTAACATATAAAGGCAGACCTATCAGAATTACACCAGACTTCTCACCAGAGAATATGAAAGCTAGAAGATCCTGGGCAGATCTCATACAGACTCTAAAAGAACACAAATGCCAGCCCAGGCTGCTATACCCAGCAAAACTCTCAATAATCATAGATGGTGAAACCAAAATATTCTACGACAAATCCAAATTTGCACAGTATGTTGCCACAAACACAGCCCTACAAAGAATAATACACGGGAAATGCCAACTCAAGGAGGGAAACTACACTCAAGAAAAAGGAAGAAAGTAATCTTTCAACAAACTCAAAAGAAGACAGCCAAACAAACAATATAAACAACATCAAAAATAACAGGAAATAACAATCACTATTCGTTAATATCTCTTAACATCAATGGTCTCAACTCCCCAATGAAAAGACATAGACTGACAGACTGGATTCATAAACAGGACCCAGCATTTTGCTGCATCCAGGAAACGCACCTCAGTGTTAAAGAAAAACACTACCTCAGAGAAAAGGGCTGGAAAACAATTTTCCAGGCAAATGGCCCAAAGAAACAGGCTGGAGTAGCCATTCTAATTTCGGATAAAATTGACTTTCAACAAAAGTCATCAAAAAAAATAGGAAAGGACACTTCATACTTATCAAAGGAAAAATCTACCAAGAAGAACTCTCAATTCTGAACATCTATGCCCCGAATGCAAGAGCTCCCACTTTCATAAAAGAAACTCTACTAAAGCTCAAAGCACATATTGCACCTCACACAATAAGAGAGGGAAACTTCAACACCCCACTATCAACAATGGACAGATCTTGGAAACATAAACTACTCAGAGACACAGTGAAACTAACAGATGCTATGAACCAAATGGGTTTAACAGATATCTATAGAACATTTCATCCTAAATCAAAAGAATATACCGTCTTCTCAGTACCTCATGGTACCTTCTCCAAAACTGATCATATAATTGGTCACAAAACAAACCTCAACAGATATAAGAAGATTGAAATAATCCCCTGCCTCCTATCAGATCACTACAGATTAAGGTTGGTCTTCAATGGCAACAACAACAACAGAAAGCCCACATACACATGGAAGCTGAACAATGCTCTGCTCAATGATAACTTGGTCAACGAAGAAATAAAGAAAGAAATTAAAGACTTCCTATAATTTAATGAAAATGAAAGTACAACTTTCCCAAACCTATGGGACACAATGAAAGCAGTGTTAAGAGGAAAACTCATAGCTCTGAATGCCTCCAAAAAGAAACCGGACAGAGCATACACTAACAGCTTAACAGCACATCTGAAAGTTCTGGAACAAAAAAAGGCTAATACATCTAAGAGGAGTAGAAGGCAGGAAATAATCAAATTAAGGGCTGAAATCAACCAAGTGGAAACTAAAAAAACTATACGAAGAATCAACAAAACCAAGAGCTGGTTCTTTGAGAAAATCAACAAGATAGATAAACCCTTAGCCAGACTAACCAGAGGGCTCAGAGACAGTATCCAAATTAACAAAATTAGAAATGAAAATGGAGATATAACAACAGACTCTGAGGAAACTAAAAAAAATCATCAGATCCTACTACAAAAGCTTATATGCAACAAAATTGGAAAATCTGGAGGAAATGGACAAGTTTCTAGACAGATACCAATTACCAAAGTTAAATCAGGATCAGATAAACCATCTAAACAGTCCCGTAACCCCTAAAGAAATAGAAGCAGTCATTAAAAGTCTGCCAACCAAAAAAAGCCCAGGACCAGATGGGTTCAGTGCAGAATTCTATCAGACCTTCAAAGAAGACCTAATACCGATACTCTTCAAGCTATTCCACAAAATAGAAATGGAAGGAACACTACCCAATTATTTCTATGAGGCCACAGTTACACTGATACCAAAACCCCACAAAGACTCACAATAAAAAAACCTTCAGACCAATTTCCCTCATGAATATCGATGCAAAAATACTCAATAAAATTCTTGCAAACTGAATCCAAGAACACATCAAAACTATCATTCACCATGATCAAGTAGGCTTCATCCCAGGAATGCAGGGATGGTTCAATACCCGGAAATCCATCAATGTAATCCACTACATAAACCAACTCAAAGAAAAAAAACCACATGGATCATCTCACTAGATGCTGAGAAAGCATTTGACAAAATTCAACATCCCTTCATGGTAAAAGTCTTCGAAAGATCAGAAAGTCAAAGCCCATACCTAAACATAGTAAAAGCAATATACTGCAAACCAGTGGCCAATATCAAACTAAATGGAGAGAAACTTGAAGCAATCCCACTAAAATCAGGGACTAGACAAGGCTGCCCTCTCTCTCCTTACCTATTCAATATAGTACTTGAAGTTCTAGCTAAAGCAATCAGACAACAAAAGGAGGTCAAAGGGATACAAATTGGAAAGGAAGAAATCAAACTATCACTATTTGCAGATGATATGATGATATACTTAAGTGACTTCAGCAAAGTGGCTGGATACAAAATTAACTCAAGCAAATCAGTAGCCTTCCTATACTCGAAGGATAAACAGGCTGAGAAAGAAATTAGGGAAATGACACCCTTCACATTTGTCACAAACAATATAAAATATCTTGGTGTGACTCTGACCAAACAAGTGAAAGATCTGTATGACAAGAACTTCAAGTCTCTGACGAAAGAAATCGAAGAAGACCTCAGGAGATGGAAAGATCTCCCATGCTCATGGATTGGCAGGATTAATACAGTTAAAATGGCCATCCTGCCGAAAGCAATCTACAGATTCAATGCTATCCCCATCAAAATCCCAACTCAATTCTTCATAGACTTAGAAAGAGCAATTCTCAAATTCATATGGAATAACAAAAACCCCAGGATAGCAAAAACTATTCGCAACAATAAAAGGATTTCTGGGAGAATCAGCCTTCCTGACTTCAAGCTATACTACAGAGCAGTAGAGATAAAAACTGCATGGTATTGGTACAGTGACAGGCAGGTAGATCGATGGAATAGAATTGAAGACCCAGAAATGAACCCACACACTTATGTTCACTTGATCTTTGACAAAGGAGCTAAAACCATACAGTGGAAAAAAGACAGCATCTTCAACAAATGGTGCTAGTTCCACTGGCAGTCTACATGTAGAAGAATGTGAATTGATCCATTCCTATCTACCTGTACAAAGCTCAAGTCCAACTGGATCAAGGACCTTCACATAAAACCAGATACACTGAATCTAATAGAAGCGAAAGTGGGGAAAAGTCTAGAACACATGGGCACAGGGGAAAAGTTCTTGAACAGAATACCAATGGCTTGTGCTCTAAGATCAAGAATTGACAGATGGGACCTCATAAAATTAGAAAGATTCTGTAAGGCAAAGGACAGTGTAAATACGACAAAACAGCAACTTACAGATTGGGAAAAGATCTTTACCAATCCTACATCCGATAGAGGGCTAATATCCAATGTATACAAAGAACTCAAGAAGCTAGACTCCAGAGATCCAAATAACCCTATCAAAAAATGGGGAAGAGAGCTAAACAGAGAATTCTCAACTGAGGAAACTTGAATGGCCGAGAAGCACCTACATAAAGTTCAACATCCTTTATCATCAGGGAAATGCAAATCAAAACACCCTTAGATTCAACCTCACACCAGTCAGAATGGCCAAGATCTAAAACTCAGGTGACAGCAGATGCTGGTGAGGATGTGGAGAAAGAGGAACACTCCTCCATTGCTGGTGGGATTGCAAGGTGGTACAACCACTCTGGAAATCAGTTTGGCGGATCCTCAGAAAAATGAACATAATACTACCTGAGGATCCAGCTATTCCACTCCTGGGCATATACCCAGAAGATGCTTCAACATGTAATAAAGACCCAAGTTCCACTATGTTCACAGCAGCCATATTTATAATAGCCAGAAGCTGGAAACAACCCAGATGTCCCTCCACAGAGGAATGGATACAGAAAATGTGGTACATTTACACAATGGAGTACTACTCAGCTATTAAAAACAATGACTTCATGAAATTCGCAGACAAATGGATGGAACTTGAAAATATCATCCTGAGCGAGATAATGCAGTCACAAAAGAATGAACATGGTATGTACTCACTGATAAGTGGTTATTAGCCCAAAAGTTCGAAATACCCAAGAATCACTTCACAGCAACCGTAGGGCTGAGTGTGAGGTCTCAGATGGAGGACTTGGAGAAGGTACTGAAGTAGCTGAGGGAGTTTGCATCCCCAAGGAGGCAGCAACAGTGGCAACTGGCCTGACCCCCCGATACTCCTGGAGACTGAACCACCAACCAAAGAATACACATGGAGGGATCCATGGTGCTGGCCACATGTGTGTCAGAGGAAGGTCTTCTCAGCCATCAGGGGGAGGAGAGGCCCTTTGGGCCTGAGGGTGTTAGATGCCCTAGTACAGGAGAATGCCAAGGAGGGAAGATGAGAGTGGGTGGGTAGGTGGGAGAATACCCCCATAGTGGCAGAGGGAGTGGGGAGGAAATGGGGAGGTTCCAAAGGGGAGATCTGGAAAGGGTGAAACATTTGAAATGTAAATAAAGTATGAAAAATAAATTTTAAAAGGAGGGGGAATACCCTGGCATTTCACAGGTAAATGCCTTGAGGAGGCTCTAAGGAGAAAAGATGGGAAAGGAAGACACAATCATTCAAACTTGCTTCAACTTGAAGGAAATAAGAGTCTTGATATGAGCCAGTCTCTTTATGTTCAAGTTAGGATCTTGTTACTTTAAAAGAAGAGAGAGGAGGTAGCAAATGTTATTTCGTATTTATGTGCACTTCCATATACCAAAGTCGATAGCAAATGTACAATCCTAACCAGAAGAGGTCACTTTCAAAAAGCATCAAACAAAGCGACTATAGAAAGCTGCCAGCTATATGAGGTGTGTTTGTTGCTTGAGGTAGGTGCTGCACAAAGGCTGCTCAGATGCTGTCAGAACCTCATACATTCAAACTTGTAACATCCACCCTAAACTTGTCTATCAGACCACATTAATTCTCCTTTACCATTAAAACACAGCAGAAGGGGTTCTAAGAAAAACAGAAGCAACAGCTAATATTTCCCTGCTGGTAGCCAGAATTATAGGACTGCTGGGTTTTCTCAAACGGAGAACTTGTTTTTATATCTCAGACAGTGTTCTGGAGCGAAAGGCTGATTACCAGACTAAGAATGGGGCCACCACAGATTGAAAGGACTTCCAAGAAGAGCACATGCATATTAACTATCAGTTGACCTAGACAACCTACCAACCACTAAATCCACCAAGAGTATTGTACTGACACAGGAACAGATATAGCTATGTCACCCACCAGGAAGCAGTGTGACATACTAGAAAATATGCACAGGCATAATAAACACACAGTACATAGAATTATCTGGTTTCCTCTAAATAACAAAAATGAGCAATTTTTGCTTTTCTGAATGAGCATACTTTATAAACATAATCATAAACCTTGTCTCCCCCAGAAGACCTAGAACCTGTGTCTAAAGGTCAAGTTCACAGAAATCCCCAAACTTTACATTTTCAAGTGAAAATTCTAGAGGAAATCTTCCTCTCCTTCTGAACAGAGCACACTGTACTGCCTGTGACATAGCTAGCACTCTTCAATAGTTAGACATGTCAGGAAACATTTTCCTAAATTTTGGTACATGACTTTATTTTCTTGAGTCCTAGCCCTTTGTAATGTCCCCTAAATATAAAAGGCAACATCGTAAAATTCAACACTGAGTGCGAACAGGTTACTCAGGCATAGACGAGTGTGAAGAGGCAGGTGAGTGTTCACAATGTAAAGGTAAATGCTCTGTTCTCAATGGTTTCTGTACCACCCCCTCAAAACCAAGTGAAACTCCAAAACAAACAAGCAAAAAAAAACCCAGACAAACCAACATACACACAAAAAATCCTTCTTATGTTGAGATTTAACACTTACTATAAGGTACAGGTAGCTGAAACCTCAATTTAACCCAGCAGTTAAAAATGATTAATACTGATAGAGCCATCAGGGGAGCCCTCAGAAGCAAAACTAAGTAGCCTGCTTAAAGGAAAATCAACAATTTAGATAAAGTTAACTTCAGTTGAAGTGGGCATACCTGCCTAGTCCTTCCCACCTGATAAAAGGAGCTCATAAACCACGCTGTGCCTTAGATGTGACTCTCATGGGCTAGGGGAAGACGGGAGGTGCACAAAGCTGGTGAAACATCTGGAGTGGATGGCACTCCCTCAGTCCATCACCCTTCTATTCTAAAAAGACTCCTTTAGTCTGTACATAGAGAAGCTGTCAGAGACCAACCGCCACTCATATTAACAAATCAAGTGGCTAGATTTCCAAAAGCTGCTTCCTCTATCACCGTAAGGCTCATTTTGGTTCAAGCCTCAAGATAGCTCTGCTACCCAGAAGATTCTAGTGGGAAGAAGAAGACACCAAGTTGGGGAAACCTCAGTGAAAACATGTTAACAAGTGAAGCAGACAGAACAGACCCTTCACTGCCAGCAAACCAGTTCAAAAGCAGCAACCTATCAGAAGCCAGCCCCACAAAGAAAACTATTCAGAAAAAAAAAACAAAAACATTGCTTCTGTGTATGTAAAAGCATCATCATTTTTTTTTTAAACTGGAGGAAAACCAACCATTTTATTACACTATGATCCTATTCAGTCACTAGAGTTAGTTACAGCTAAGATAAACACATGGTTTTCTAGAGCATGAAATCTCATTATTAAGTTCCTTAGAGTCTGAACACCTGTGAGGCAAATGCTCTGGACCTGGGAAGAAATTGTGGCATAAAGTGAGGACTATGGACTGTGGATAAGTTGTGGGGTGAGGAGTAGCAGCAGGAGGAGGAGGGAGTCTACAGAATGGTTTTCTCATGTCCTTACATATTCAGGCAACTAACTACAACAGGAACAATATGCTTGGCTGTGCCATAGATGGGTGAGCAGAGATGTCTGCATAACTAATCATGTATTTCTACTTGAAAACCTTAGCCCATTCTTTTCATAAATATACACCAGAAAGAGAGTAGTGAACATGTCACTGGTCATAAGAATGCCTAAGATACTGAAGGATGACTCTTAAAAGGTGCAGAATTAGTTAGCAACCAGCCAAGCTTCTCAGCTTCTCAATATTCTCACAGACCCATCTGTACACTTCCTTGTAAAAATCCAAATATAACAGAGCTTGGAAGTCAGCTTTTAAGACATGCCCCACAGCCGGGTAGTGGTGGAGCACACCTTTAATCCCAGCACTCGGGAGGCAGAGGCAGGCGGATTTCTGAGTTTGAGGCCAGCCTGGTCTACAGAGTGAGTTCCAGGACAGCCAGGGCTATACAGAGAAATCCTGTCTTGAAAAACCAAAAATAAAAAAAAAGACATGCCCCATATCTGATCATCTCCTTCCAATCTCCTAGTGATGCCTGTTTATTCCAGTTGTCTTAAAGAACCCTGCAGTGGTAAAGGATGAGCACTGACTGGGTCAACCAACATCCCTCCCTGCCCCAAAGACCACTAACTCCACAGTGGTCACGGACAAATCCATAAAAACTACCCCCTAGGAAAACATCTAATGCTACTTTTTCTTCTAGGGGAAGAGGGTGGTATTACTTGCAAATTTCCATTACAAAGAACACATATGGAACACCTCCTGCTCATAGTATTGTTCTCAAAATAACCAGAAGAAAAAAAACTAAAAAATTTAAATAGTTACATTAACAGGCATCACCATTGAACCACACTTCCAGGACCTTTAGGCAGGTGCTATACCAGTGAACCATGCTGCCAGCCCTCAAGAGATTAATGAGCTGGGCCACCCTTGGGGTCACATTCCCTGCCCTGAATCCTGTTCAGCTGCATGGCTGCTGACTCAGTACCAGCTGGTCTCTGCCATGGGACCTGTGAGCGCTTGGGAGCCAGGAGCCCAAGACAGCCCTGAGGCCTTCCAGCCAGAGGACAACCTGGAGTCCTATGAAAACCCGCCGCCCATCATTCTGCCAAGTCAGGGCTTCCAGGTGGACCTGGGGGCCGACTGCGTGGAGGACAGCATCTACCAGCACCTGCTCTACATCCGCCACTTCCTGTGGGGGCTGTGGGGCCAAGCTAGCCTTGACAGTGGGCCTGCCCAGCCTGAGGGCATCGAGGGCCTGTACCACACAATTCCTGAGGGGCATCTGGAAGACCATGGCTGTCCCCTGGCTAATAGGGGCCCAGACAGAGGAGCTGTTGAAACTGCTCCTGGCCATTCTCTTGCTGTCTCTCTGGAGCTCCCGGGCAAAGGGTTCCCCTGGAAGACAGCCTACCAGAGGGGACCGCAGGGGCTCCCAGGCTGGCTCTCTGCACACTGACTCCTGTCTGCTCACTCCTCCCAGCACACCTCTGGGGATGGAGCCTGGAGGCCCCACCTAGCCAGCGCCCAGCTGCCTCTGTGAACAAGCACTCCTTGATGGGCAGGTGTTCTTCCTGGTGCAGTTCTAGGAGATGCTGTGCAGGCTGATGCTGAGCCTCCTGCTGAGGCCTCCAGCCTCAGCTCCAGCACAGAGGACTTCTGCTACTTGTTCATAGTAGAGCGAGAGCAAGGCCCCTAGAGGATGGGGATGGGCCTGACTGGTGGGATGCACACACCTCTGGGGATCACAGGACTCTACATACAGACCCTGCTTCCTGGGAGCCCCGCAGCATCTGCTGGATGGCTGTCACTGGGAGACCAGATTTTGGAGGTGAACAGCAGCAGCAGCCTGACAGTTGTCAGCTACATGAGGGCAGTGGATCCAATCTGATATGGAGGCAAGAAGATGCAATTTCTGCTTGCCAAGTCTGACATGGAAACAACCAAGAAAATCCGCTACCGAAAGCCCCCTTCGTAATAGACCAAAGGACCCTTGTCCCCACCTCCTGCTTCCTGTATCCTAACCAGGTGCCACCAACAGCCACCCATGGGGCACACAACCCCAACCCCTCACACCCGAGTCCAGCTAATCCCGGGTTTTAAAGTTGACTGACTGAGTCCCTATGTTGTGGCCTCATGTTGAGGATACCAGTTGATAGTGTGCATCTTAGTGTATATTTATTTATATGACAGATGACTCTAAGTTGTGACATTTCCTACAGAGCTTTTATATTTAAAGATTTTATTGGAGAATTTAGATTCAATAAACTATCTTTTGTATTCTTAAAAAAATAAATTAACAGGCATTTAAAATTTCAGAAAAAAACGAATTCCCATTTCTACATTTAGAATTTTCTTAGAATTTTGCTTTTGGAGTAGCAGCCTGACACCAAGTTTTAATTCATGAGTTTAGCATGTGTTCTGGATAGTTTTCTGCTAACTTAAAGGCTAAAATCGTGAGAGAGCGCCTCAATTTAAAAATTACTTCATAAGATCTGCTGTATGAAGCCTCTAGTCCATATTCTTAATTAGTGATGGGGGAGAACACAGCCCATTATGAGTGGTGCCATAGGAAGGAAACCAGTAAGTAGCACCCTTCATGGCCCCTGCATTCAGATTCCTGCCCTGTTTTGAGTTCCTGTCCCGATTTCCTTTGATGTGAATAGTGATGTGGGAATGTAAGCCAAATAAACCCTTTCCTCCCCAAGTTGCTTTTGTTCATGGACTTGGATCACAACCAAAGAAACCCTAACTAGAATAGCATGGGGCTATGTAACAGAGCCTCTTATGAGGGAGTTTAAAGCTGGGGCCAGAGAAATGGCTCAGCAGGTGAAGAGCTCCAAACCTACCAACCTCAGTTTGATCCCTGGAGACTACATGGTAGAAGGAGGGAACTAATTCCTGAAGTCTTCCAGTTCTTTACATGAGCACTGTGGCACAATCATGTATGTGTACATGCACACAGAGAGAGAGAGAGAGAGAGAGAGAGAGAGAGAGAGAGAATAAATGAATGTAACAATGAGGACTGAAAGCCTGAGTTTGTATGGAAGTATAATAAATGTGCAGGCATCAACACTAATGAAATAAGATGTTTTGCAACTCAGCCATAAGCAATCCAGGCACATTAGTAAGAACTGAAGCAAGACCTCCCTGGGTTGTGTTCTAGCATCCAATACTACAGGACACAGGGAAGATGTCTATCCAAGGCATGTGGACAGATGACTAGGAACATCAAAGTCAAGGGACAGAGCTACACTGGACTGAGGAGACATTATCACCAGAGAGGTTAAGGTATCTAGACTCAAAGCACGTGGAAATGGGTGGGGGCTGAGACCTGAAGTCACAGCTAGAGAACAGGAAGTTATCTCTGAGAATGTTAAGAGGAAAGATTATCAACAGCTATCACATCAAACACCAGGAAAAACACATACAGTTCAGGGCAAACAGTGGACTCAAGTGCAAGCAACCTTGGCAGGAGAGCTAACAGGAAGGTACTCTAAGCAGGATACTGACGCACTTCCCTCAGGATTTTCAGAAGAAAAAAAAAAAAGGCTTTCTCTCTGAATCACAGGAACAATATTAACAGGCGATAAGGAAGACGGAACACAGTCTGTTCTACAGCTATTTTAAACCCAAGAACCTGAAAATTATTTTCAACCAGTCCATGTCACTTATATCCCTTCTAAGATTTCTGACAATCAAATCTAGTCATGAGAGCAAGTGAGGTAATCATCTACCAGAATTTCACTTTTAGACAAGATAAATATTTTTAATTCTCTTTCTAAAACGTTAACTTCCGATTTTACTCTGTAACTGCAAACCCCACCCCACACACATTCTGGTTCAGAACAAGTATCAGTAAGGAGAAAATGCAACCACCGAAGGTCACCTCAAACAGAAGGAAGTGAGAAGCACAACACATGATGAAATAAGTTGTGACTACGAAGGCAGAACTGCTCAGAACTCAACCAAGACTGTGAGGCTACAATGAAAGGCACTAGGCTGCCAGACGGGCAAGAGCTGCATTCAGAACTGTTTTGCTGAAGACTAAAGAAATGTGTGTCAGCATTCTGCTATCAACAGACTTAAAGTAGGACCTAAAAGTACCACAGTGTTTAAACAGTCCATCTCATCTGCAGAGCTGAATCAATGATAAGGCTTAATCCAGCACCACAGAAGCCCCACTATAAATATTTTTTGTTCCATCCAAGCAAACGAGTGTGCCCACATCAGGCTCTGGTCCAGGTTTCACAGAGAGACGAGACAAGAAGAAATATCTTATCTCTTTATAACATACCTAGTCTATCCCTTTAATAACAACTTGGTTTCCTTTTCTAATTCTCTTATCACGGTCAGGTGCCACACTATGGAGCAAAGGCCAGTTTAATGTGGCCTATGCTGCTTGTGCCACGATGCCTCAGCTCAGGCTGTTTACAGACAAGGTGAAACCATCCACCTTTCAGCAAACCTACCCCCAGAAGGGTTCAGTGATTGACAACAATGGTTCTGCCCTAGATGCCTCTGCTCTCTGGGAAAATGGCTCCTCTCTCTATTGCCAAGGGTGCTGACTCTAGGTGCTAAAAGACCCTGGACTAGTGATGCCTCTGCTCTCTGGGAAAATGGCTTCTCTCTCTATTGCCAAGGGTGCTGACTCTGGGCGCTGAAAGACCCTGGACTAGGAGGATCTTGGGCACTAATAGTAAAAGAAACAAGCAACCCTTTAGTTGCCTATTCTCCTGATACTTTGTCCTGAAATAGAATTATGTATGAGGTGGGGTTTGCAGTTACAGAGTGAAATAGAAGTTAAAATTTTAGAAAGAGAATTAAAGTATTTATCTGGTCTAGAAGTGTGTAAAAATCATTTGCTTACATGACTAGATTTGAATGTTAGAAATCAAAGGGCAAAGAATTCCACTTCCTCAGTTCTCAGGCTAGTCTTAGCATCCACTGAAAAAGCAAAATCTAGCAGGGCAGGAAAAAGGGAGAAAATTCCCGTGTTCTACAAAACACTGTACGTGCAGTGTTGTTTAGACTTTGGAATCAATTTACATAATTATGACTCATAAGAAACACAATAGGCAATATGGAATGCAAAAATATTATTCAGGCTTGGATTCATGTGTAAATACATTTTCATGTTAGTTTTCACTTACCCCCTTGCTAAGTATGTGGAAAGCCACAAGTAGAGGAGGAAGATACCCGCAGTCAATGGAGAGGGTTCCTGTATACCAGATCCTCTTTTTCTTGGGGTGGGGGGAAGTGGGGCTGAGAAAGAGTTTCTCTGCATAGCCCTGGATGTCCTGGACTATGTAGATCAGGCTGGCCTAAAACTCAAGAGATCTGGCTGCCTTACCTAAGGCCATCAGAAATCTCAGGTATTTAAATTATGATTCATAGCAGTAGCAAGATTAGTCATGAAGTAACAACAAAATCTTAGTGTTTGGGATTGGGCTCACTACAACAGGAGGAACTATATTAAAGGGTTGAAGCCTTAGGAAGGTTGAGAACTGCTGATTTAGAAGAATGAAAGAAATGGGCACTAGTTAGAACATTAAAAATTAAACCAAAGTTTACATTTACCTCTAAACAAGAGCACTTCCATCCTAAAAGTGGGATTATGCTTGGTTTTTAAACACCAAGCACGTATTATCACTGATCTAGCATAAATAGAAAAGGTGACCTGACCTACCTGTGAGTAGGAGGACAAAGTCTCCATTTCTCATTTCTGCAGCATATTAAATGATCTAAAACTTTAAATACAGACCAACAAAATCTCAGCTGTAGAGAAAACTCCCTGTAGAACTGCACCAGTATTCTGGGCCTGAGCAGGAAGGCAGCAAATGTCAAGGAGGACATTTGCAACCTTGCAGCCAACAGCTGTATCTGCAACAAACAGCCACACTACTACCCTTTACTCGTGAAGAAACAAGCGAAAACTCAGTGCACTAGAAATAAGTCCAGGTTACCATATATTATTATTCAAACCATTAAAGAATAAAAAGGAGTGCTTCCAATACCTCCTTAGCCAGTAAAACTGAAATAAACTACAAAGGAGATGAGTAGAAGGCCCTTCTAGTCCCCACATCACTGCCGCTCTGGTCTTAGACAAACATATGCCAAGCACTATGACAGGCAAGGCTAGCTGCTGAGGAGGAGCTCCTGGCCCACTTTTGCTTAAGTTAGCTCCCCAGGACATGAAGTCACTACTTAGAGCTGCACTGACTGAGGGGTGAAAACCAAGAGTCCCCCTTGCCTGCTCCAATAACGAGCTTTGTTTGTGCTGGCCTTAGAAGCTCCAGTAAGGTGGTACCTACCTTCAACCCACAGGGGGAGATCTTATTTATCCAACTATCTGCTGAGCACCACACACAGGAGGGCGAACACTAGAGGAACCAAACCGAGGGAGCCCTGGAAAAGATCCTAGCTTCATGTTTTCAGCTCGGGTTGCAGTCTATACTATGGTTTCAAAGACACCATATTAGTCAGTGGCCATTTAAAGAAAATGAAAAATTAATCATTCATTTTGATTTGAATAATATAGTGAGGCTTGCAATTTTTTGCTAAGTGCACACAAGCATGCACACGTGCACACGAGCACGTGCGTGCGCGCGCGCGCGCACACACACACACACACACACACACACACCATTCTAAGAATAAACCATGGAGCTCTCAGTGCCCACCAAACAGAACACCTTCATCCAGACATCTAATCAAATTCTGTTTCTCTCTTGCCCCATTGTATAAAAGAGGGATAGGGCAGGAGAAGATAATTTTGCAATTTATATAAACATGTTTATACATGCCAATTAATTTGCACTGGCCAAGTCTTTATCAATAATCTCTTTCATACTAAAAAAAAAAAAAAAACCATGTTTATCCTATATAATATTCTTTAGAACACACTTATTTGCATTGTGAGATATAGTTTAAATGTATAGTATATTGGTAAACTTTTAAAAGGCAAAGAAATTTAGGGATTATGACTTCAAAATTAATTGCATATATGAAGCATGTTTGTGAGTGGTTATGAGCACGAGTGCAGGTCAGAAGCCATGGCATTCCCTCAGAGCCGGGGTTGCAGGTGGGTTGTAAGCTGCCTGATGGAGGTGCTGAGAACTGAATTTGGGTCTTCTGCAAAGAGCAGCAGGTACACTAAACTGATGAACCATCTCTACAGCACCCAGACAACACATTTTTATAAACTAATAAATAATTTGTTTTTAAAAGCAAAATGTTATAGAGTTAAAGCTCCCCAGCACTATCTTTCTGAAAAGTTTTTAGAGGAAGCCAGTCTCTAGGGTCACAGGCAGTAGTACCTAGAAAACAGAGCCTCTGACTCCCTACCACAGTATCTGTGTGTCATATAAATCCTGTTTCTCTACAGCATGTCACATGTCATGTTCAAGGAGAAACAAGAGTATTTCAGGTTCAAAGCTAGTCTAGGACATACTAACTCCCTATCTTGAGCAATAAAAAAATTATATCAGCAACAACAACATACAAATAAGAAAAGAGGAGGCAGCTCTACAGTTACCTGACTCTGGACCACCAGGTCTTTAGAGTAAGAATGACCTTTATCACTGTGATCTCCGGCCAGCTTACAGAACCCTAGCTGTCCCATCAGGACAACTCATCCCCCAGAAGGCTCGCCATGCAGTCTGTAACATCACCTCCTACCTCAAAACCATTTCTTAGAGCTTCTGCAGCTCAGAGGTCAAGTCTAGTGGTTCTCCTAAGATTTCACACTGCATTCATGTCCGGCTCCTCCGTCTACAGGCTCTTGCTCTTCACCTGATCTGTCCCACACAAACTGGTTCACACTCCTCATTTCCCTCTTCGCCTGTCTCTTCAAGCTGCCCTCTTTTCTATGACGCTGTCGTCACCCCACACTGGTCTTAACATTCCACAGGCAGACACTCCAGAAGCTAACCTCCCCACTCTGTCACCAATCATCATTTCCAACCTTCTCAGTTCTTCAGCCCAGTGTCTCTAATTTGAAATTTCAATCTAAATTGGCCTGCAACAAAACTTCTAAAGAATTGTAGATCTTACAGAATTGTGATTTTAGTGCCACTCAACTGACACAGTCTATGAAAATATTAAGTGTCCCTTGCTGTAATCACTGCTTAGCTGAACCCTTCTGGTGGTAAGGAATTTAGAGAAGGATCATCTATCTGATCATGGATCCTACTACTTTGCTGCCATATCTCACCTTGTTAGGTCCTTGCCCTACCTCTCCATCTAATTCAGAGCTGATAGCTCATTAAAACAACTTTTTGAGCCCCCATGCTCCATTCCCTTTCTCATGAACTTTCTGGCAAATCTTAGAGGAGGTTAAATCTAACTCGTTTGGACTCTATACTCATCATCCACCTCTTAGCTTAAACATCAATCAGTGTGATGCTTCCTGCTATATATAGTGCTTCTCATTAAATCTCACTGTGGTGGTTTGAATATTCTTGGCCCATGAGAAGTGGCACTATTAGGAGGTGTGGCCTTGCTGGAATAGGTATGGCCTTGTTGGAGAAAGTAGGTCACTGTGTAGGCAGGCTTTGAAGTCTCCTAGTGCTCAAGCTCTATCCAGTATAGAAGAGTCTTCTCTTGGCTGCCTTTTGATCAACATATAGAACGCTTGGCTCCTTCAGCACAATGACTGTCTGCATGCTGCCATGCTTCCCACCATAATGATAATGGACTAAACCTCTGAAACTGTAAGCCAGCCCCAACTAAATGTTTGCCCAACTCTTTTTTAAAAAAAAAAAAAAAAAAAAAAGAGTTGCGTTGGTCATGATATCTCTTCACAGCAATGAAACCCTAACTAAGACAATCACTAACACATTCATAACTATCTCCACAGAGTCCAAGTTCTGTGTCTGAGCTCAAGCAGCTATACCCTCCTACAAGAAGACCCTGCTCCAGCACACACCTGGATCCTTTCTGTCTCCTCACTGAACACTTTGGACTTGTCTCTCAGAGTCCCTCCTACCCTACACTTCTTGTTTGCTTGGTGACCTTACCCAGGACTCTTGGTGGCCCCAGTATGCCAACAACCTCCTCAAAGTGAGGGCTAGCTGGCCCTCTTAAGCTCTTACACTGCTTAATCAGCTTCCCCACCTACCCCATAAAACATCAAAATCTCAAAACTCAATAGTCCCATAGGCCTGATTGGCTACATAGCTCAGTAGATAAAAGTGTTAGCTGGTCAAGGATGAGGTCGTATAGAGTCAGTCCCAAGGCTCATGCAACAGCTAGTGATGGTGGCATATTATGTCATCCTATCACTGAGGACAGGTAAACTCTAGGTATTCACAGACCAGCTAGCCTAGCCCAATCATGTTAAATTAGAGATAACATCCCCCAAAATAAAAAGAATGGAGGAAGTATGCCAATATTGACTGAGGTATCCAATTAAGTTCACACGCACGCACACAAGCACAGACACACACACACACACACACACAAGGATCTTTAGTCAATACTACTCCTTTAACTCCAAGAATGTGTCACAGGTTTTATCAAATACAGAGGATTAAGTAATAAAAAAAAAAAATCAGCTGTGGATCATATGGCTAATAGATTTTAATGCAGTCATTTTTCAACCTTCCTAACCCTGTGACCCTTTAATCCAGGTCTTCATGTTGTGGTGGTCCACAACCATAAAATTATTTTTGTTGCTAGTTTATTACTGTAATCTTGCTACTGTTATGAGCCATAATGTAAATTATCTGTGTTTTCTGATGATCTTAGGTGACTCCTATAAAAGGGTTGTTTGACCCACTGTCCCAAGGAGTGCCAACCCACAGGTTGAGAACCATTGTTGTAATGGCCTTCTCTGCTACCTTATTTCCCTGAAGACTGCTCTTCTACTTTGGGCTCAGCCTCATATATATCAGAGCCTAAGAATTAAGTAGAACATAAGCAATATTTGGTAAATAATATGTGGCCTCCTCGGGTACAAGATATTACACATAGGCAGAAAAGGGAACTATAAACAAAGGAAAGCAGCTGTACCTTTGTTGAAGTTTCTTCAAGGCTGACCAACTGATTACATTTGAGTGACTGTGGAGGAATCAGAACGGTCCAGAGCCCAAACATCTTGGGCTATTTTAGTCCCCCAAATAGCCATTCTTTGCCTACCTCTAACCAAATATCCTGTGATTAACAGATAAAACCTTTTATAAGTATTAAGTTTTTCATTTAACTCCTAATTAATTTTTCATGAAACTCCTAGCTTCAACCAAGCAGTGGTGGTGCACTCCTTTAACCCCAGCACTGGGGAGGCAGAGGGAGGTGGATCTCTGTAAGATAGAGGCCAGGATGGTCTACAGAGCACTTCCAGGAAAGCCAGGGTTACACAGGGAAACCTTAAAACAACAACAAGTGAAAAAAACAACACAAAAACCTCCTAATTTCCACCAAGGAAAACTAAAAACACCAAAAGACAGCATGAGCCCTATAGCTCCCCAGTTATTTTTAATCAGCCTACTTAATGTTTCCGCAAATGTATTTGAAAAGTGTCAATTTATGACTATTTCTTCTGTTCCTATAAAAACTTCATCAGAAAATTACCATGTTGGGATACAGAACTGGAGGTGACCTTAATCTGTGTTCCCTGGTCATGGTAATTCCTATTTGGTCAGGATAAGCTATTCCCTCTAAGGTCAGACTATGCTTGTTGTATCAACACTATTCAATAATAATTCCCAACGCACAGCAGTTATATGCCAGGCACGGTCTAAGAACTTCACATACAGACATTTACAGGAATAATCTCTTTGGGCACTGTGTCTTTGTATTATTCATCAAGAGATGAATGCAGGCCAGACTCTGGTATTGGTAGTTTTATGAAGCCATCACCTGTCGCAGAGTTTTGTAAACATTCTTCTCTATCACCTTCTGATTGGTCAATAAAGAGCTGATCAACCAATTAGTTGGGCAGAAGAAAATAGGGTGAGACTTCCTATTTGAGTTGCTATGGTAGTGGGAGTCCCACAGAGACCAGAGATGGGAGAGGAAAATGGGAGAGGGAGAGGGATGGGGGAGGAGGAGAGGGAGAGGGAGAGGGA